>CM052900.1:133943056-133950556 GCA_028534135.1 Potos flavus
TCCCACTAGATCCGAAGGAGCAGGAGGTGGGATGGGGCAGGACTGGCCCTAGGCCAGCCCACAAAGGGTTAAGGCGTTAATCGCCCTGTGGGCGACAAAGGGAAGTGAGTTTTCTGATCCAGAAAGGATCTGTCCCTGGGACGCCCCATCAGACCCTTCAGCGTGAAATTACACCCCAGCAGGGGTGCCCCCCCCAACTCCCCGCCTAGGCCTGGCACAGGATTAGGGCCTGGAGTCATCAGTTTAATAGATCCCACCTCCCTTCCCTACCCCCTCTCCCCCAGGAGCCTTTAGTCCTGCCTCCAGTCTGGGGCCAACCTCTTCACTCACCCACCTTCCACCTGGCTATGGGTCTGTCTGGTCACTCTGGCCTCACTCTTGGTCTGGTCATTCCATCAGTGTCCTCGGCTGAGCCCTGACCCCACCCCCGCACTGGGCCTTGACCCCACTCCCGGTTTCAGTTTCTTCATAACCCTCCATCAGCACCGGGACTGTTCTTGTTCCACTGCTTATCTATGTGTGGCCGGTCTCCCCACTAGCGCTCTGTGCCTTTGGAGCAGAGCCTGTCTTGTTCAGCACTGTCTCCCCAGCAGCCCGGCCCTGTCTGGCCCATAGATGGTGCCCAATAAAACGAGCTGACTGAGGGGCCTCCCCTCCACCTCACAGAGGCCAGGCTGTGGTCCCCAAACTCTGGACATCGGGACTCAAGGAGGAGAGGTAGGAGCTGAAGCCTGGGCCTGGCCAGGGCCGTGGCCTGTGGAAGAGACGGGGCTGTGCCCGTGTGTGTCTCACCTCTTACTAACAGATGCCGTGCATAAGAGAAGGGAGAGGCTCTACATGGCCAGAGAGTGCCCACTCACCCGTGGGTGCCATCCCTGGGGACCCTTGCACCCACTTCCTTGGGCTGCTACTAGGCCTTTGCCACACAAGTGCCTCTAAGCCCCATCTGCACCTACAGCTGGGCACACCCAGCACAGGGAGAGAACATTCCATGCTCCTGGAGGGATCAGATGAGGAAACCCCGGGGGGTGGGGAGGGTAATATCGCACAGGACAGAAAACCTGGCGAGACATTCAGAAACCAAGGCTGTCCAAGGCAGGCAGGCAGGCAGCCTGTATAGACTACCCTCCAACCTCTACGCGGGACACAGAGGCCCCCGAAAAGCCAGGCTTGCCCAAGGCCACACGGCAAGGGCAGACAGAGGTCAGGTTCCCAAGGCTCGAGAGCTTGTCGTTCACACCGCTGCTCCAGTTCACTTCAAGAATGGTGTCTAGGTTGAACACCAGCTCCGAGCCGGGCTTTGGGCCATGCCAAGTCCTGCTCAGGGCGTTCTATCTAGCTGTGGCCGAGAGGGCTCAAGAGAGGGAAGGGGCTTCCTCTCCCCTGGTGTAATCAGGCAAGGCTGCCTGGAGAGGGTGGCTTGTGAATGGGTTTTGAATAACCAATAGGCTTTCCCCAGGAGGAATCAGCAGGAGCAAACACATGTGGGAAATGGCACTCTGAGTGCGAGGTACCACATGGTTCAGTTGGACGTCCCAGAACATGTCCTATGTGCACGGACCCCACCCCCACCCCAGGCCAGGCCTGACAAGGAGGTGGCCGATTTCAGCCCAGTATGAAGAACTTCACGAAAGTCAGACCTGGTAATGAGCTTCCCATCCCTGAGGATGTGTGAGCAGGAGCTGGGTTTTGGTGACCACTCCTGCCCACATGGGGACTGAATTAGAGACCCCTGCAGATATCTGTTCTCAGAACCTGCAGCAGGAATCTCCAGGCCATCCCCAAGGCCAGTCCTCCGGCAGGCAACCTGCCAGCCCCACTCTTGTCCATTCCCTGGGGTTCGGCAGGATTCTGATGGCCAGAATGGGGGAGAAGGAGATGAGGAAGCAGGCAGAGAGACTTGTCTTCCAGATCCTCAGGGTCCTGCCTGTGTATCTGTAGATTCCACCCAGCCCAGTCTAAGGGTTTAAGTCCAAGCCTAACTTAAAAACAGGACTAAGGGACACCCGGGTGGCTCAGTCGTTAAGTGGCTGCCTTCGGCTCAGGTCATGATCCCAGGGTCCTGGGACCGAGCCTGCATCGGGCTCCCTGCTCAGCAGGAAGCCTGCTTCTCCCTCTCCCACTCCCTCTGTTTGTGTTCCCTCTTTTTTTTTTAATTTTATTTATTTATTTGACAGGGAGAGAGATCACCAGTAGGCAGAGAGGCAGGCAGAGAGAGAGGGGGAAGCAGGCTCCCTGCTGAGCAGAGAGCCCGATGCGGAGCTCGATCCCAGGACCCTGAGATCATGACCCGAGCCGAAGGCAGAGGCTTTAACCCACTGAGCCACCCAGGTGCCCCAATAAATAAAATCTAAAAAACAAAAACAAACAAACAAACAAAAAACAGGACTAAGACCCTGAGTGAGACTTTTCCAATATCCCACAGCCGGAGAGGTGGATGGAGGCCGCACGGCCTTTCTCTAGGCGGCTTACAGAGAGCAGACTGAAGACGAGCCTGAACGAGGGAAGCCTTTCAAGGCCTCCTGTCCGAGCTGCCTCCAGAGGGCCTGGGTGGGCCGGGGAGAGGGCCCAGGGTCTGAGGATGTCCTGTACCTCCCAAAAGAACTGAAACTCCCTTCCATCTGTCCCATGTTGTCAAGCGTCCACCTCAGCCTGACCTGGATTCTTCTGAGGTCACGGAGCTCCTGTTTTCTGGGAGTTCTCTCCTCTGAGAGAATCTTAAAGTAAACACCAAAGCATCTTCTCCCCGCTGGCTGCCCAGCACGTCTGCGTGGAAGCCAGGGGAGCCACGGAGCGACCTGTGAAGGATCCAGGCTTCCAGGGCTGCCAGGTCGCTCGGGTGGAGACGGCAACAGAGAGCGGCTTTGTGCACACAGGCTCACGCTCACACGCACCCGCACACGCCCCACACAAGCTCTTTCCAAGAATGGCTCTCCGAGCCCGGTTGCCAAGATAAAGGAGCCACTGGGCGGTCAGCCCCCAGGAGGAAATATCGCTCTTGTGGCCTTTGTTGTTCAAAGGGCTTTGCGAAATCTCCAGACTCCTCTTGGAACCGATCCCGGGGTGAGGTGGTGGTTTCCCCGAAGCTGGAAACGGAGGCAAGGACTGCGTGGGCCTCCCAGGCCCGGCAGGGAGAGGAGAGCCCCGGGGGGCCAGGCTTGCTCCTGAGCAGCACGGCAGCTTTAGTCCTTCACTTCCATTCTTAGCTCACTTAATTCCCACAAGCCTGGGGGTAAGCTAAGATCTCCCCATTTTATAGCGATAAAGCAGAGGTTCAGAGAACCCTACAGTTTATTAAATGGCCCCACAGGGAATTAATGCTAGGAATGAAACTGACTTGGTCCCAGTCAGACTTATCTCAGCCCTGGCCCCATTCTGAGCCCCAACTCTGACCTCTAATTGAGCTGAGACTTGCCCTAGCCTGAGCCCTGCCACTGGCCGTGGCTGATCCCTGATCCCAGCTACACAGAGCTTTGACCCTGGCCCCTAACAGAACTGCAGCCTACCCCAGACGGATCCCTGATCCTAGCCTCAGATTGCCTCTCTTGCTAGCTGTAAGCCTCATGAGGTCAGAGGCCTGTGCTTCTCATTCACTCCCTTACTTTACATTTCTGTATGTGTGATTACTCGAACAATCTCTATTTTACCTATTAGACTATACACAGGGCCAAGGGGCTGAGTCGACCTTGTTTGCCAGCACTTTGTATAGCAATAGCAATAAATAGTATTTATTGAGCATTTACTAAATGGCAGACTTTGTGCTAAGTGTTTAACAGATGCTATCTCATTTAATCCTCACAAAGAACCCTGAAATAGGTGTTAGCCTGAGTCCATTTTACAGACGAGGACACTGAGCCCCGAGGTCACACTAGGAGGTGTAGAAGTACAGGATGCTCATAGTAGTCCCTCATCCGTCCCATTCAGCTGCCTGGTGAGGGCTGGGGGCAGAGAGGCGGCCGCAGCTCTGGGAGGAAGTGGGCAGGCGCGAGGAGCTGAGAGCCTTCTGGAGACGGAGTTTCTGAAGCCACAGAACGGCCAGGTGAGGAGCGCCTGGGTGGCTCAGCTGGGTAAGCATCCAACTCTTGTTTTTGACTTCGGCTCAGGTCACGATCTCACGGCGAGATCGAGCCCCGCACTGGGCTCTCTGCTCAGCAGGTAGTCTGCTTGGAGATTCTCTCCCTCTGCCCCTCTCTCTACACTCTCTATCTCTCTCAAAAATAAATAAATCTTTTAAAAAGGGGGGGGGAGGTGAGAGATTGTGATGAGGGAGGCAGACCAGCTATATAATTTGTGGATCCCAGCGCAGAATGAAGGTGCAGGGCCCTTGCTTAAAAAGGGAGGATTTCAAGATGGCAACGTGAGAACATTCTAGGGCTTGAGGGCTTGACCACAGGTCACATGCCCACGAAGGCAGCCCTGAGAGGGAGGACGGTGGGTGGGAGTGGACGTGTGGATCGGGGGCCGGGAGGGTCAGAGGAGCAGCTGGAGCAGAGGGCCCAGTCTCCCGTGGGCATTTGCGTGGCGTCTTCAGCAGGCACGAGGCGGCAGTCACGGAGCCTCTCCAGGCTGGCCGTGCCTGGGGGGGCCTGCACATGGAGGGGAGCTGGTGCCCCTCTCTGTGCATCCCGGGGGCCTGTCTGAAGTGTAAACTGGAGAAGAATGCACGTCTGGGGGTGGGGTGAGTGTGTGTGGAACATCCAAGGAACAGACTGTGGGCTGTGTGTCTGAGGCCTTGTGTGGGAGGTGTGTCCGTGGGTGGGGGAGAGACAGTCACCCTGAATTTGTGGAGTCTGGTGCAGAAGTCAGCACGTCCCGTGTGCATGAGAGAAGATGTGTGTGTGTGGGGGGGGGGGGTGTGAATGAGGGAAAAGGCGCATGTGTAATTGTGAGTGTATGGGAGTGTGCACGTGTGAATGTGCGCATAGCCCCACCTTCCCTCCTGAGCCTGGGCCTGAGCTGCCTTCCCCGCTGTGAGGGGCTCCCAGGTGAAGATGTCCCCCAGCCCAGCCCCCAGGCCTTCGTGGAGCCAGAACCTCCCAGAGACATTCCAGCCTGCCATAGGGTGGGCAGAGCCGCGGGGCTGCCTCCTAGGCTGCTGGGGTGATTCTGGGCCAGTGGTGTCAGGTTCCCGGGGCTGCCGGGCCCTCCCTCCGCAGCCTTCTGAGGGCCTTTGTTGGAAGTTCAGACAAACTTGTCAGGGGGGCGGGCAGGAGGCCACCTCCTAATCGGCTTTCCCAGAAGGGAGAGGAGAATGAGAGATTGGGGGTGGAGGGGGCAGCGCTCCAGTCCCCACAGCTCTGTGGGAAAGAGGGGGGGAGGGGCAGGCCTAGCCCTACTGGCCCTAAAGGGGTCCATCCCCACTACCTCTCAGAAGGTTCTCTGTCCCCTGGGGCCCTGAGGGACTCAAAGAACACTGGGGCCAATGCCTAAGAAAAGTAAGATTTGGGGGGAAGCTTCAGGGACACCCCCCCCCCCGCCTTTCTCATTTCACCCACCACCGGCTGTCCCCGCACCTGTCGCATGCCAAGTGCTCAGCCCCTCGGCCTCCGCCAAGGCTTCCTTCTCTTTACCTCCTCTGAGCCTCCCAGGAAGCTGGCCATAATTAACAATTCCCATTCAACAGAAGAGGATACTGAGGACCAGAGAGGGGCAGTTATCTGCCTCAGTAAACAGCAAGCTGAGAGTAGCTTGTCCCAGCTCCATAAGAGAAGCTTCTTTTCTCCGTTGCATTTCCCTGAGGTCCCATCACACTCCGTGTGATCTCGCGTAGTTTCTTTTTTTTTTTTTTTAAGATTATTTATTTATTTATTCATCAGAGAGAGAGAGAGAGAGAGCACAAGCAGGTAGAGTGGCAGGCAGAGGCAGAGGGAGAAGCAGGCTCCCTGCTGAGCAAGGAGCCCGATGTGGGACTCAATCCCAGGACCCTGAGATCATGACCTGAGCCGAAGGCAGCCGCTTAACCAACTGAGCCACCCAGGCGTCCCTCTCGCATAGTTTCAAGGCTTCATCCGCCACGTCTCCGTTGACAACCACCAAGGTTAAGAGCGTGGATTCCGAGGTTAGCGGTCACACCTTGGTTCACTTAGCTGCGTGGTCATGGGCAAGCATCGAACCTCTCTGTGCCTCAGTGTCCTCATCTATAAAATGGAGCTAATAGTACCTACCACGTAGAGTTGTGTGAGGATTGGGGCACTGAATGTTTGTGAAGTACCAGGCCCAGGGAAAGCGCTATGTAGTATTTGTTAAATTCGTCTAGGTCAGCAGAGCGGACTCCCCTCCTGAGCCCTGGTCTGGTACTCCAACAGCTTCCCTTGAATAATAAATTAAAGGCCCCTCAACTGCCGCAAACAAGGCCACGGGGCTCAGGCTCATTTCCCCACATGCGCCCCAGCCAAAGGCTCTCCATCTACCATGTGGCCAAACCAGAGACTCAGGGGCCCCCTAGACCCTTCTGGAGCCTGTAGTCACCACAGTAATTCTACTTCCTAAATTTCTTATCAATCCGACCCCTTCTCCCCTGCCCTCTCCTCCCAGTCCAAGGGATGCCACCCTCCTCTCATGGGGACATGATCACCACCTCCCCCCTCGTCTCCCAGCCTCCTCATGAACCACCACACTACAAAAGACGGGGAGGGTGGGTTTACTAAAATGCAGTCTGATCACCCTACTCCCTCGTTGGAAATAACCTTCAATGCCCTCCACGGCCCTTGGGCTGGAGTCCAAGCTCCCAGCTTCTTTCCATTCTCAGCCCCTGACGACCCCCGCACCATCCTCAAGCCCCACCCAGACAGTCCCCCTACTCCTCCAGGTTCAAGGCCTCCCCCAGCCAGCTCAGTCCTGCAGCCCTGTGTGCACCCCGCCTCTCCAGGGACCCCAGAGAGGGCTCTTTTGCCCTCCTGGTGAACGCTGGACCTAGGAAGCACAGCTCAAAGTCTTTCTCCCAAGGGGCCTTCCTGGCCTCCCCAGGCTGAGCTGGGGACCCTTCTCCTGTACTCCCAGAGCTGTTTTTTAAACCCTAGATCACCCTGTGTCGTAAGTGTCTTGCGAGCATGTTTTCCTCCCCCCTTTCCATGTCCCCGGCCCCCCACCCAGGGACAGGCAGAGGACAGATGCCCGGCAGGTGTTGGTTAGATGAGGGACTCAAGCCGCAGGATTACCGGGCACCTTCTACACCCGGGAATGTGTGTTCTGTGGGGCCGAAGTATGGAGGAAGCACACGGTAGGTAGCTCGGGAGGAAGCAGTGGGAGATCTGGGGCAGACATTTGATCTGCCAGCCTCTCCTAGGGAGGTAGGAAGGCAAGGTGAAGGGGGGGTGTCCCCCCGCCCTAATCCTCAACCGCTGGGGAGAGAGGAATCCGTCCCCTGGGGGCAGCAGCAACCAGGGAAGTCCCAGGGTCCCTTCGGCCTGAGGCACCTGCCCCCCGAAAGCGCAGCAGGCAACTCCCTGCATACTATTAGGGCCCGCTGGGGTTCTACTAGGAAATCTCCAGAGGGGACTC
>CM052900.1:133953056-134028442 GCA_028534135.1 Potos flavus
AAACTGAGGCCCAGAGACTGACCGTGCCCATGCAGAGGCTTGCACCTGCACCACTCATTGCTCCCCAGCAAGGCAACAGTAATTTTCCAACTCATCCCGCGTACTTTCGAGAACCTATTTGCTGTTGTCGTTGTTGTTAGTTTAACTAAAAACTTCTGCCCTGCTGGGGCTGTGAGTAGAGACATGCAGAATGTTACAGGCCATCTCATCCAGCCCGGGACACAGGCCCAGAGAGGCTGCGGGCTGACTCCAGACCATGCCGCTTGGAAGGGGAGTTTGCTGAGCTGGGTTCCCGGCCAAGGACAGGAGCACACCTTTCCGTGTCAGCGACTAGCTGGCCAGAAGCCCTCACTGCAACACCTGGCCCCCAACGGCCCGGCAGCGAGGCGGAGACTGAGCACTGCGGTGTAGTTTGCACTTAGTGTGACCAGGAGTTAGAATTCCGCCTCCCTTCCTGGCTCAGACGCACCCCTGCAATGGACTCTAACTGCTGAACCTGGAGGCCAGGCCGTGAGAGAGGAGAACCTGCCCCTCCCCATTTCCCTGGAGGGACCCCTCTCTGAGAGCACCCCTCCCCCTGCTGCCTCCCTCAGCCAGAGATGTCTCAGCAGAGAGATCTAGAGCCCTGGGGTCAGTCCTGGCTGAACGCCGGCTGCAGGCCTCTTCCCGGAGCCCTTTCAGGCAGCAAGGCTGCCCTGCTACTGCCCGCCTCATCCCGACTCCTGCCTCCACTCCCCTCCTCGATCTCGGGAATGGGGCCTCAAGGCTGAGAAAAGAGAGGAAGAGAACGTGACCCATGACCGCTTCTAGATGCCGGGCCTGAGGGAGGGCAGCGAAGGGGGCCAGTGCTGGTTCCTGCCGGCAGCTCCAGGGGCAGCGGGGTCTCCAGCTGGGGGCCTTCCCACCTCCACTGGGGACGTAAAGGGACAGCAGCCTAGAGAGGGCCCGTGCAGGGGGGAGGCCGGCAGGTGGGAAGAAGCAGGAGGCGAGGAACAGGAAGAAGCAGAATTACTAAGACTAAAAAGCCACAATCCCAAACAAAATAAAGCCTGGGGGACTGACAACACCACAGAGCCAGCACCACAGAAAGAAAGCAGGAGCAAGGAGGAGAGACACGGGCCAAGGTCCAGAGCAGGGAAGCTGGAGGCTGGGGAGAGCGGGGCAGGCAATGGGACAGAGGCAGGCCAAGGAGGGGGGAGAGGGAGGAGAGGGAGGAGAGAGCCAGAGAGCGATGTGGACGCCGGAGGTGGAGGCAAGGGCTACAGGGGGCCTGGGGCAGGTGGGTGGGGGCCTGAAAATATAGCTTTATATATTTATATTTATATCTCACATTCCACAAATCGACTTACTAGGGGGCAGAGGAGAGGAAGGATGGGCAGGGAGGAGGCCATGCTGGGGTGAGGATCTGGCCCCTGCGGGCCTCACTCCCCTGCAGAAGGCCGCAGGCGCCCTGGCCTCGCCTCCCCCACCCCCATGCGGCCTCCATGGGATCCGAGCAAGGGCCATGCAGAGGGTGTGCAAGTGTGGGCTTCACCTAGGGCTGGGACTTGGGGAGGGGGACAGGAAGCAGGACTCCAAGGCCCCGGGATCCCTGGGCTCCTAGAGTTAACTCCTTACAAGCCATCGCAGGATAACCCTGGGGCTGGGAGGAGGCACCCAAGACCCCTGGCTGGGGCAGAGGCCAGCAGTCAGTTGGGCAGCGTATCGAGTCCCAGAGAGGCCGCGTGCTGCTTGGCCCGAAGCCGCAGGTTCTCGATGCTCGTGGTTTTACTGTTCAGGGCAGCCGAGGCAGGTGCCAGGCCAGCGGGGGGCGCGGGCAGCAGTGGGGACCCCCACACGCCCTGGTGGGCCGCCGCGGCCGCTGACAGGGACTGGTAGTAGGACTGGCAGTGCAGGGAGCCCAGCGGGGCCATGTTGACGCCCAGGTAGGGCACGGCGGCAGCAGGGGCCGGGCCCCCCACCTCGAAGGACGAGTAATGGACGAGGTTGTTGGTGGCCGCCATGTGCTGGCGGAACTGCTCCTGCAGCCGGAAGAGGCTCAGCGGGGATGAGGAGTAAGAGTGGGAGGGGCCCAGGAGGCCGCCCCCGGGGGCTGCAGGAGCCAGCGCCAGACCTCCCGGGGAATCTGCGAGCAGAGAAACCGAGAACCAAGGACTCAGGACAAGGGCAGTGGTCTGCCGGGCGGGGGGGGGAGAGGGGGGCTCCCTCGGTCTTCCCATCCCCTTGGCACTGCAGACAAGACAGGTGTTGGCTGAAACCACATCCACTCATCTCAGCCAAGGCACCTTCTGAAGCATCCCTTGGGATCCTGGGAGGGAGGGACCCAGGCTTCCGGGAGGGGGGGCGCGGCCAGGGAGCCTGCCAAGACCCCCATGTCCGACATCTTGGGGATACTCCTTTTCTTTTGAAGGACTGTTACCTCCCTTTCCCCTCCCCTGTCTGTGGCTCCTGTCCCTCACCAGCTCTCTGCCTAGGCTCGGGATTTGTGCCTGAGCTATGCCTCATGCCACAGCTCTGCTCCCTCGGAAACGTGGCTCTGAGGCTCTGCCACTCATGAGAATCCCCGGGACCTATGTGGTATTCACCCAACAGGCATTACTTTGTCTGTACTGGTTGTTAAAATACCATCATATTTCCATAATGGTTGATTTTTGCTTTTGCCCTGAGCTCCCAAGTCCCCTCCCCTGCCACCCAGTTCCTCCCCAGAACCCCCCAAGACCTTCCCAGGAGGAGGAGCTGGCTCAGGCCTGCTGCGGCCGACTCCTTCCCCCAGGTCATGCCCTAGTGCCCTGTGGTAAAGGCTGACTCTCCCCGCGGCTCTGATCCAGCTCGCATTCTTAGGGCCCCTGTCCCGCCACCACCGGATCTGGCTGTTCTCCCTGGGCTGGGCCCCGCCGCAAGGCACCCGCCAAGCCTCACCTGCCTTGGGGCTGCCCTTCTTGCAGCCCAGCCCCTTGTTCTCAGCCCCAGGGCTCTTCTCGGTTTTGGGATCCTCGGCCCCTGCCCGGGAATCCTCCTCCCGGTCTGGCTGGTCCTCGGGGGCTGACTCACTGGCCGACTGCTCAGACAGGCTCAGGTGAAGCTCAGCGGGGGGGTCACCACTGGGCAGGCTTGGGGGCTGTTCATTCTCCAGCTGGGCGTCTGGGGTTGGGGCCTCTGTCTTGCCTTCCCCGTGGGAGCCCTCCGCCTCCTTCTGCTTCTGGAGCTGCTCTTTCTGCAGGCTGCGCTGCTTCTTCCGGAACTTGGCCCTGCGGTTCTTGAACCACACCTGGGGATGGGAGAGGAGCTGCGGGTTGTGGCACTGGGTGCTCTGGGAGGGCAGGTGCATGACAGCATTGCTCCCCGCACCTCCCAGGAAACGCGCGCCCTCGATCCCTTCCAAAACTCCCCTCCTACCATGGCCTGCGTTCATGGAGACAGCAGTTCTGCAGGCACTCGGAGGTGGAAAGGGGTGGAAAGGGCGGCCCCGGGGCAGTGGGAAGCCAGACCTCTGGGCTGGTGTGGGTCGGCAAGGTCTCCTTAGAGGAACGGGGCCCTACCTGCACCCGGGCCTCAGGCAGGTTGGTGCACATGGCCAGCCTCTCACGCATCACCACATCCGGGTAGTGGGTCTTCTGGAAGGTCTTCTCCAGGGCCTCGAGCTGCTGAGCGGTGAACGCCGTGCGGCTGCGGCGCTGTTTGCGGTGCTGCGAGCCATAGCGGGCCTCCAAGATGATGTCTTGAAATGTACAGCCGTTGGAGGGCAAGGAGACGGGGCCCATTTAATTATGGGAAATAGGTTTTGAATCTTACGTTGCTCTGACCCACTGTGGACACCCAGGCCCTTGCAGAGCCGGGTCCTGGCCCTTTCCCCTCCTACCTTCTCTCCATACGGCTGGGGTTTCAAGATCTCCCGATGCCCACATTCACCGTAAGGACCCTAGAGGTCTAACTCATCTCCATGAATGGCTGTCAGGAATATGATTGAGGGGTCTTCCTCATCTGGTCTGGCGGTGGGGGCTAGGGAGGTGGACACTGCTCTAAGATCCTTAAAGTCCTAGGATGCTGAGTATAATAATATCCTGAGACCAGCTGATGCTAATAATCTATACATCAGTGTCACCAAGTTTCTAATATCCCATGACCCTCGATTCCGGATACCGACAGAACCCTGGCCCATGACTATGCGGAGCCTGGCTGGCAGCTGGGACGTACCTGCGAGGTCTAGTTAGGGGAGGTCTGACCCATAGCCCTAACTCACTGGTATTTGGTATCTGTCCTCTGGGTATGACTCCCGTTATCCCACTTGGCCTATGAGTCGCTGATGGCAGGACCTGCGGCTCCTGCTCTCACATCTCCTCAGCAGAAAACCTGGCTCTGGCAGGACCCTCAGAGCACAGGAAAGTTTTTGCATCTAGTCTTGACCCTTTGGGCCGCTTCCTCAAAGAAGGACAAAAAGATGAAGTTCTAACCACCGCGGGTTTGGAGCAGAGACAGAGCTGGGGGACCACGGCTCTACAGTCCTGCTCACATGGGGGTAACATGAAAACAACTCAGGGGGCGCCTGGGTGGCTCAGTGGGTTAAGCTTCTTTCTGCTTTCGGCTCAGGTCATGAGCCCAGGGTCCTGGGATCGAGCCCCGCATCCTCAGCGGGGAGCCTGCTTCTCGCTCTGCCTCTGCCCACTCATACTCTCTCTCTTGAATAAATAAATAAAATCTTTTAAAAAAGAAAAGAAAAGAAAAGAAAACAACTCAGGATAGAGGTCTGCCTAGGGGTGTCTAGGATCCAGCCCTTCGGCTTCACTAGACCCCAGTGGATGGACAGTAACCTCTCACCCCTGCCTCCCGCTGCCCTTAAATGGATCCTGGGCTGTCTACCTTGGAGAGAACCCGAGCTGTGTCAGGCTCTGATGGGGCTGCCAGAGTCCTTCCCGTGTGCGCCAGGGACTGGGGAGTCCACAACCCCCTAAATGAGGAAGGAGGCGACTGGGTGTCCAGAAAGGCTGACTTTGGGGTTGCTCCTTCACCTTCAAGAGGGAGCCCTGAACATCTCACAAACTGGCACTAATCCCAGCCTGGACTGAGCTCCTGCTGGTTACCTGGGGCCCGGGGACCCCTCGGTCAGCCAAACCCCAGTTGAGAGTGCAAGAGTTCAGCATCCTGCTACTGGCTCCAGGGACCAAAAGCCTGGGTGATCACAGAGGAGGCCAGGCTGTCTGTCCCAACCGCAGAACATTCCTCCAAACAAAGGCCCACCTGGAGCTCATGTCCCTCCTTCTTGAGAATTGGAGAATTGGGGTAGAGGGTTAACTATTCCAGTTCTTCGGCCCCCAACAGCGGAGGGGAGCCCCCAACCCCAATTCCTCTCCGGGTCTCGCACACAGTGAGAAGCCGGTGTCACCACCAGGTTGGACATAGGGAATTCACTCCTGACCAGGGAAGTGCCAGAGCCGGGACAGTACTGTATCCACGTCCCACACTGGAGACTCACGCTCTATACTGATCTAGAGAAGGTACCAGGGGCTCCTTTTTATCCTCTGAGCCTTGGCCCCAAGGCCTCGCAGGGTCTCGAGGAATGGAATGCCGCCTCCCCCTCCCTTCCAGGCCAGCGTGTCTTTCCAGGCGGGGATTTCATATCTCGGCCCTTTTCCGTGCCTTTGCTCATGCACTCCTCTCACCAGTCATTCCTTTCTAAGGCCTGGCTCCTGCCCCACAGCCTGCAGGAAGTCCTCTCTGAGGACACCAGCCACCACTCCTCTGAGCTGCCCCACCAGGGGGTCCTTGCCTCACTCCTGCCATGCTTTCCTGGGTGTCCCAGAGCACCGATCTCCCTGGGGCTGCTCTCCAGCCCTCTGAGTACTGCCTGGCACAGGGCTGAGCCCACAGGATCTCACCAGCTGACCTGGGACAGCAGAGAGTGGGAGGCACACCCCCCCCCCCCCAGGAATCACGCCCCTGGCCTATGCTGTCACATCCTTGTCATGCCCAGTGAGAGGCTGAAGGGCAGAGCAACGTTCTTTGAAGGTGGAGGGGGACACAAGCCTACAGCTTCCTCGGGGCCACTTTCCTTGGGACTTGAGTAATAATGACTTCTGAGCTCCTCCCAGTCTCTGCCAAATACTTTGCATATGTTACCTCGAACAACTTCCCAGCCAGCCTATTGTCCCCTCTGTATAAGGGGAGACCCAGGCTCCAAGAGGAGAGGTGAATGGGCAGATGCGCAGTGACCATAGATCCGGGACTTCAAAGCTCTATTTTTAGCCATCACGTCCTGTTCAAACTCCCCAGCCCCACCCCCGTCGAGATGTAACCTCTCTGAGCCTCAGTCTTCTCGTCCATGAAATGGACATAATAACCTCTCTTTATCGGCCTTGAAATTGATGCACAGAGAGAGCCTCACACAGCACCTGGCCCATCCTCGGCATTCAAAACATGGCAGCTGTTATTATCTATGTGACTCCCCCCCCACCACCCCGCCCCGTGCCTGAAGTACCCTCCCCTGGGCACCCCAGCCCTCTTCCGGCTACTTCCTCAGCTGCTCCCTTACCCTCCTACCTCCTCCTTCATCTGGGAGATGGGCTAATGCGTCCCCCCACCCCAGGGGGTTGTGAAAGGAATCTGAAGGCTTAGGGCAAACAAGGAGCGCTCTGCAGAGAGCGGTCATGCAGAGATTTTGAATCCACACCTCTCTGTGCGACTGAGTGACCTGGGACTTCCAGAGCCTCCCAGAGGAAACTTCCCCAGCGCTCCCTCCGTCCTCTGGGGGACTCTCCCACAGCCTCCCCACCCAGACCTCTCCTCCACCCCCAGCCCCCACCATCTCATGTCCCCAGGGTCCCATCCCCAGGGCCCTTACCAGCCAGGCGCTCGGCCAGCGTGAGTGCGTGCACAGACGGCCGGTAGTCCGGGGCGTGCTGAGCCTGCTGGGCCGCCTGCTGGTGCAGGTTGTACATGGCACTGAGAGAGTTCATGGCGTGCAGCGAGTAGCCGTTCACCCCGTAGTGCTGCATGGCGGCATGCGCCTGAGGACGGGCGGGAGGACAGGGGACGTGACACGGGGTAGTGCACTCTCCCCTGGAGGGGCACCACCCCTCCAGCCCAGACCTGGGACGCCCGCCTCCCCCCAAGGGCTTCTGCCCCTCCATCGGAAAGCACCCCGTGCTCTGGGCTCCGGGGTCAGGCTGCCTGGGCCGGAACCTTAACTCTGCCACTCGGGAGCTTTGTGACTTCGGGCAGGTCACTTCACTTCTCTGACCCTCAGTTTCTCCCTCTGCAAAATGGGGCGAGTCATAGGACTTGTCACATGCAGAGGGCCGGGCACACAGCCCGTGCTAAAAAATGTTAGCCGTTGTCATTTCTCAGCCCCATTGCTGCTTTCCGAAGCCGTGTCTCCTCGTAGTCACCCAGGCGCTTTCTTATTTGTGCCTTCATTGACTCACTCACACACTTATTACTCACTCAACCATTGAGGCCCACATGGGGCCACGTCCAGAGCCGGATGGGGGACACTGAGGCATTTGCTCTGATGAGATCATGGGTGAGGACCTTCACGTGCTACACAGATGTAAGAACACTATCGTCGTGACTGTTACACATTCCCTCTATTTACCGTTTCCGCAAGAGCAACTGACCCCATTTACAGATGGGTCTACTGAGTCTTGGAGAAAGAGCAGGGACATGTGGAGGCCACGCAGCCAAGCCAGGGCCCGGCCTGCCCACACTGCTTCAGCCTCATTCTTTGGTGGCCACGTTATCATCCTTCCTACTGAGATCACCCAGCTCAGCACGAGGTCCTGTCAGCCCCAGGTCTCCGCTGGACCCTCATGGTCCTCGTCGGACTGCCCACTCCGTGTCAGCCTGGAGTGGCATTTTTGGAAGGCGTAGTCATATTTGCACACAAACTCAGCAATATCCACAAATTCAGTGTCCTTATTTCCGTGGCTCTGCTCACATTCTCCCAGACATCTAACCACGTAGCAGCTTTATCTGCACACAGACATTATACTCTCACACATTTATATATTACACATACTTATTCAATAAATATGTATTAAGCACCCACCTACTAAGTACCAAAGTCCTTGCCTTCATGGAATTTACATTCCGAGGGAGAACTACAAACAACAAATAAATATACATAATAATGTCAGACGGGAACAAGTGCTCTGAAGAAAAATAAGACAGAGAAGGAGAATAACAGGAGGAAAGGGGAAGATTATTTGCGAACTTGTGGCCAGGAAAGGGCTCTGTGCTATTTGAGGTAAGCCATGCAAAGTTCTGGGGGGAAGGCTTTCCAGGCAGAAGGAACAGCAAGGACAAAGGCCCTGAGGCACGAAGAAGCTTGGTGTGTGTGTGGAACAGCAAGAAAGCCAGGGCGGCTGGAGCCCAGAGAGGGAGGGAGCAAATGAAGGTGATGAGGCTGGAGGGAGAGGAGAGGCCAGACCCCAAGAGCTTCAGGGGCCCATGGTAAGGAGTTTGAATTTTAATCCTGCCGTGGTGGGAGACTCCTGGAGGGTCTTGAATAAAGAGTAACATGATACAATTTGTCATGAAAAGCTCACTTTGGCTGCAGAGAGCAGACTGCAGAGGGTCAAGAAGAAAAGCAGAGAGCCCAGGTCCCCGCAGAAAGCCAGGCCAGCAACCCGGGTGCCTTCCGCTAGGCGGCAGGGGTGGAAGTGGTGAGATGTGGTCAGATTCACGCCATATTTTGAAGAATCAACATGATTGCTGAGAGGTTAGCTGTAAGATGTGAGGAAAAGAGGTCAAAAAAGGATAACTCAGGGCGCCTGGCAGGCTCAGCTGGCAGAGCATGCGACTGTTCATCTCAGGGTTGTGAGTTCAAGCCCCACGTTGGGTGTAGAGCCTATGTGAAAAAAAGGGGGGGCTCAGTTGGTTAAGAGTCCACCTTCAGCTCAGGTCATGATCTCAGAGTCCTGGGATCAAGCCTAGCATCGGGCTCCCCGCTTAGCGGGGAGTCTGCTTCTCCCTCTCCCTCTGCCCCTCCTCATGCTCTCTCTCTCTCTCTCTTTTTCCTGAGTCAGGAGCATTGAGGGAGAAGGAGTCTGGGAGGAGGCAATAGAAATCAAGGTTTTGGGGGGGACATGCTAAGTGTGAAATATGGATCTGACTTCAAAGTAAGGGTGTTGAATTGGCAGCGGGATATACAAATCAGGAGCTGAGGGCTGGATTTATAGATTTCTGGGTCAACACTCACACGTGACACTTAACAATGACATTTACTTAGAAAGGCCCACTCTGTGCCTATAAACATGACCCCACGGGCAGATATCTAAGAGAAAAGGACAGACATGAAAACATAGTGTTTAAACACTGTAGAACAGAATATACCATAAACGAAGCTAAAAGGCAACTAACAAACCTAGAAAAATCTTTGCCATATATATGACAGAGCAAAATTGATTTAAAAAATAGCACAAATAAAAATAAGAGAATGTTCATAATATATAAAGAGCTCTTCTCTCAAAACAAAAAGATGGTCCCCTTAATAAAAGACAGCCAAGTAACTGGAGAGACAACTTAGGAAAAATGCGAATAGCCGTTTGACTTAGGACAAAAAGCTCAGCTTCCCTTGTAACCAAAGAAATAAAAATAGAAACAATGAGATACAATTTTTTTCACCAATCAGATTAGCAAATATGAAAGAAGAAGCGATTACCCAGGGTTATCTAGAGGAGTGGCAAATGGTCCTTCTACTTCGCTGACAAAAGAGCTTTTGTTCCTGCATCAGAAGCCTTTAGAAAGAGCCTCATTTGACTCAACAATTCCATTTCCAGAAACGTATCCTTCAAATATGCAGAGATGTGCGTACAGAACTGTTTATCACAGCTCTACCTATGGGGGCAAACAATGGAAACCTCACTGTCCATCGAGAGAGGTTAGTTCAGTAAATGAGGGGACAGTCATGCCCGCGCTGGAATACCGTGCCACAGCCTGAGACAATGATGTGTATCTATCTGTACGTGCTGATGCTCACAATATATTGTTGGGTGGAAGAAATAGGTAACAGTATGCATGATATGATCCCATCTTTGTAATGTATGTATAAATATGCATAGAAAAGAAGTCTGGAAGGTAAGACCCTGAAATGTTAACAGAGGTTATCTCTGGGAGATAGCAGATGGGATTACTGGTGATTTTCACCTTTATATCTTTTCTTTCTTTCCTTTTTTGAGGGTGGGGATAGGGAGGGTTAGCCATGTGTTCCAGTGGACGCGGGGATGGAGCCAGGCCCCAAAAGGTGTCACAAGCTCCAGGTGGAGAAGAGGGAACAGAGTTTAGAAGTAATTTCATCCATCCCCTTCCCCCACCCCTGCGGGGCTTTGTTGCTTTAAGACTCATTGCTGTTGATGTGGTGACATTTTAATTGACTTAATTATTGCTGATCTCACAGTTTTTGATGCACGACAAGTCTTTATTAACCAGAGCCAGGAGAGGTACCTCTCCCGGCGCCACAACTGCCCCAGCTCACTGGTCCCCTGAAGGTCGCCAAGACCTTCCCAGTCTGGCCTCTGCCCACCCCTCCCGCCTGATGCCCTCCCTCTCCCCAGCACCCAGCAATCTCAGATTACCTGCCACTCCCTCTTGTCCCCTCCATGCCTTTGCTGCTGCTGGGCCCTCCACCTGAAACACCATGACCTTCCTCCCCCTCCGCCTGCCAAATTCCTCCTTCTCCATCAAGGCCTAGTTCAACTAACACCTCCCCGGAAAGAGAGCCTTTCCCAACTCGTCCCTAACAAGGCTTCTCTCCCCTCCCCAGGCTCCAGATAGCTCAGGTCATAGAAATGAGGATGCCCACAGTAAGTAAACAAGAGCAACCGTGTGGGATTCCCGAACACAGTCGGAGCCCTAGCTCCCCACACAAAGCACCTTCCATGGAATTTCTTAACTCTAGCACCTGAATCGGAGTCATGTGATGACACTTCTACCTCCCCCTCTAGACCGAGCTCCTTGAGGGTAAACGGGTATCTCACGCATTTCTGGACTCCCCACCGCCGCCCAGATCACAAGGTCAGGCACAGAGGCGGGGCTCAGGAGATGAGGATAGATTAATACAAGCCACTGTATATGAAGCGTCTCAGATATAACAGCCATCTCCGTCCATCCTCCCAACACCATGGGAGGTGGGGACTGTGTTTATCAGATGCGGAAGTGGAAGGCGAGAAAGACCGATTAATTTGTTCAAGGGCGAGCAGCTAGGAAGTGGTGGAACAGGTTTCCACGGTGAGGTTCTTCCCAGCAACTCGTGTTTCCTAACCCCGGTCACGCAGGCTCTTATTCCAGCATGTTCCATTCCCTGACTTTCCCCATCTCTGATTTGATCCAAGGCAACAAGACAGCATCAGAGAAAAGCACATTTCCCCGGTGTGCACGCTTGTGCATGCACATGTGTGCATGTATGTGTGTGCACGTACATGTGTGTCTCGAGATGAGGCTACGTGTGAGCCCAAATCTTCCCAGCTGAGCTCCCCTCTCCCCAGCCTCACACTCCTCTTCCTCATTCCAGGTGGAAGTCAGGGCCCCAGGTCTCCTCTGAGGCCACAGAGGGGCCCTCGTCTGTGGATGCCCCTTGCCACCGGAGTGCACGCATGTGACAGCACCCAGTCCCAAGTCTGTAGCTCCTCTCAGTGCTCACGTGTGCCCATGTGTGTGCACAGCCTGATCTCGACCGGCCACATAACGGTGGGTGTGCTGTGTTTGTGCGTATCTGCAGCTATTTATGTCTCTATGTGTACGCGTGTCTGTGGGCCCATGTGCGTGCATGGATGGGTGTGTGTGTGTGTGTGACCAGCGGAACACACACTAAACGGTACCCTCCAAACAAGGTCTGAGGGAGAACAAGAGAGAAATACAAGGAGAAAAACGGGGGAAAACCGAGGAGATAGAGTTAATGCAGAGATGGATCAACATAGAGAAAATGAACAGATTTGTCTTATCCTTTTTTTGTTTGTTTCTGCAACAGCTAGCACAGAGCCTGGTACGCAGCCCGTGTTCAGTAAGTCATAAATGCTGAACGGATGAGAAAGAACCACGGGCTAAGAGAGCTGAGGGAACGGTTGAAGGAAGCAGGGCCTCCGTGGCCCAGGATGGTCCTCAGGGCAGAACGGACTCTCAGAGCCCCAGTCCCACCACCTCCTCTGTCCCCAGGATTAGAAGCCAGGGTTTGGGGAGAAGCCTGCTCAGTGGGCCCTTTTCCAGCAATCAGGGCCTCCCAGACCCACCCCTGGGGTCCTCAGCCAGGCACCAGCGGCTGGAACCCCACGCACAGCCACTTCTGAGGGCACGGGTCCCATAGCCAGGCCAAGAGCCGTCCAGGCTGGAGTCCCGCAGGGCCTGTGGGAGCCTCTGAACAGGGCCCTGCACTCCTGGCCCCAGGCCGGGCCCCGTGCGGGCTCAGCCCACTGCACACTCCAAACAGAATCAATTATATATTTAAAAGGTGCCGCCCCGCAATTCCTGGCGAGCCAGGAGAGCCATCCATCACGGCGCGGCCGCGTTTCACAAGCTGTCGAATTGTGCTTACATTGGTTAAAAGAATCTTTATATTTCATTAAGCAAGCAGATCGCGGATCTCCCGCCACAGGCGCCATATAGATGGCTTTAATTTTCCAAATCTGCAAATGCATCCGTTATGTCCCCGCGTCGCTGCTGGCTGCGGCCTAATGCCCAGCCAATCGAAGAATCAAGCAGAATTTTATTATGGGGCATTTTTTATAAATTAACAGCAAGACTGCTAGGAAACTGCACGCAAGGCGTCCTTGATTACCGGGAGAGTGGACCCTTCCTTAGGTCACACCCAGCTCAGCGCCCCCGCAGGCCCACGCCCCCTCTCTCCCCCTCCTCCTCTCCTGTCCCCAACTTTTACTTCCCCCTCGGTCTCTTCTCCGTCCCACATGTGTGGGGAGCAACACAGAACAACTTTGTTTAAAGGGAAGGAAACAAAGCAGGAGGGGAGCAAGCAGCGTTCTCTGAGGACTTTGCCTCTTCTGTTCCCAGCCCGACCAGACACATTACCTCATGAACGATGCCAGCCACCTCACAGTGCGCCCCGACCATGAGCCAGGCCCCCTTCTCTCTCACAAGCTTCCGCACAACCCTGCTAGGTAGGAATTATTATCCCCACTATATGAACGAGAAAACTGAGTCTTGAGGAGGTACCCTTGGCTGGCCTGTTTGGGAACTGGAAAAGCTGAGCCCCCCTCCCCAGTAAGCACCCCATGGGTCCTTAGTGCTGAGTTGCCAAGAAAGAGCAGTGGGGACATGTGATGCAAGGGGGTGTCGAGAGCCCTGCCCCCCCCCCGAGAGAGGGCCCTGGGGGCACCAGGTCTGAGGGCAGACTTGAGATGAACGTGTCCCCAGCGGCTCCCTCTCAGGCGCTGCTCTATAGCTTCCTCTGAACCCTCCAACTCCGAAAATCTCTGCCGTCAGTGTCAGGCGCTCAAAGGTGCAGAAAGCCCAGGAACCAGCCACTTCCTCCCCTTGCCAGGGGCCAGATGCCCCCACCTACAGCCCCCTTCCCAAGGGGGTGGGCCACGGTGCCAACAACTCAGTGATTCAATGTGGCCAGCAAAGCCACAGGAAATGGCCAAGGACACATTCTAGAGACACATATAAGGGCTGATGGCTGGAAATGTGGCATCATTCGCTTCTAGGTGTGTAAGAGCAGGGGAATCGGGCTCATCCGCCTCCTTCAGACCCTCATCCCCTAGATAGCCAACCCCAGCCCTGCTGCTCCTCTCAGTACACATTCAGACCTGTTTCCATTTCCCCCCTTTTAAAACAAATAGGCTCATCTCTCAGACCAGTTATCTCTGGTCCCTTCAAAGACAAATTTCCTGAAAGCCATTTCCAAATTCATCATTTCCACTTCTCCTTCTTTTGCTCCCCCCACCCAGTCCCCTGCATCACCACCCTCCCACCCAGCATTGAGGTACAACTCTCCAAAGTCATTGTGTTGCTCCCTTCTCCTCTGGAAACACTCTTCCTCCAGCTGAAGAACTCCTGATCCCTCACACCAGGCTTAGTTACCCCCTTTTCCAGGAAGCCTTCCTTGATATGCCAGGCTGCGTCAGGTGACTTCTTCAAACTCCTATCATAGCTTTACCTCACCAGATTATGGTTAGCTGCCCATCTGCCTGCCTTTCACCCAAGACATAACAATAACTCTTTTTACCAGCCATCCTCATAAAGACCTGACAGGCGGCATCTCATTTAACCCTTATAACAATCTCGTAATTCCCATTTGACTGAGAAGGGACCGAGACTCAGAGAGGTAAAGTCACTTGTCCCAAGCCACACAGCTAAGCAGTTTAGCCAGGATGAAAGCCAGGGAGTCCAGCTCCATAGTGTGAGCTCAGTGCTCACCAAGAGCTCTCCAGTTAGGGGGCCCCTGTAGGGCAGGACCTGGCTCCAGAGCCAGTTCTCAGTACCCAGCAGAGGGGCCGTTCGACCCTGATTCCTCGAGTAAAGACAGCGCCTTGTGTCAGGCAGTGGACTCCGGGGTAATGTAATGAGTTCTAGCCTCATGGGTTCGGATCCTAGGGGAATGGTCAGATGTCCTGGATGAGAAGAGACCAGCGTTAGGAGAAGTGATAGGAGCAGCAGAGCCCAGAACTGAGTGAGCCAAGGCCCAGAGTCTCCCCCTCACCTGCCCAACCTGCCCTACCCTAGCAGGAAAGATCGCATGCCCCCAGCAGAAGCCACGCCACCTCCGGGCCATAGCTGTGACCCTGACCTGGCCACGGACTGAGCCCTGACCCTGTCCCACATGAAGCCCCGGCCAGTGCTCTCACCTTGGCCGTGCCCCACCCCCCAGTGGCATTTGATAAAGGTACCATGACCCCCCACATTGCTACCATTAACCTCACACCCCTTGATCCATGTAGGGAGGGAATGGGAATGGGAATGGAGAATCCAGCGGCCCCATTCAGCTGAGGACCCCTAAAGTGGTTCTGGATTTGGAGCTGAAGACCTCCGAAGGGCCTCAGGGGGTGTAGCTTTGCAAGTTCAGTCGGGGCAGTGGTCTGGCGCCTGGAGCTCATCAATTCCTCAAAGGAGATGCTTAATTCCCCTCTGGGTTTAGGGATGCCCCCCTCCAGCAGGGAGAGCTCCAGGGTCAGAGGTGAGTCTCAGGATGGGCCCCACCCCCATGGCCCTCTTGAGGAGCCCAGGAGCTTCGCTCCCTACACAAACTGTTATCCATTAACATCCAATTATCCCTTGGTCCGAGCCATTAATTATAAATCAGAAGCTAATTGGGGTAATTAGCCCCCCGCAGGCTAATGGGCCGAGACTAAGGGAGGCCACTCTGCCTACCCTCCTCTGGTTTTCTGAGGTGCTTAGTGTTGGGGGGTGCAAAGAAATCAGGTGGCTGGAGTTAATTTTTTTAAGGCAGTGAAATGCAGCAGAGGGAGGGAGAAAAGATGAGAGAGGACAATTTTTGTTCTTTTTTCTCAAATCCTGAATCCCCTCGAAGACATATGCTCTTGTGGACAGTCTGGTGCGGGAGAGGCCTGACCACCGGTCCTGGGAGTAGAACTCCAAATAATTGCTCGATTCTCCACTTCCTTTCCAGCATAGATGCAGCAGAACACCAGAGAAAAAGGAGAAGACTTGGTCGGAGCCAGGGTGGCGCAGAGGTCGCCCACCAGCACGTTCCCGCCTCCCACCCGCGCAGAGGAGGCGGCCTCGCTCGCCTGGGGCGCCCCCGCTCAGGGTTCCGCGGGGACGAGTGGGCCTCGGCGGGCTGGTCCAGACCCAGACCGGTGCCGGCACCGGGAAACGTACGGTACAGTCCCTGCGGGGCCGCCGCTCCAGGCCCAGGTCTGGGCCTCGGAGTGCTGGAGAAGTCGGAGGGGAGTGCGCGGTGCCGGCTGAGAGAGCTTGGTTCCCGCCCTGCGCGCGGACGCACGTCCTGGTAGAGAGACGCGCGGTCGGAGGATGCGAACAAACCTGGCGGATAGAGCTGTGCAGGCTGCAAGGGGCCGCCAGACCCGGTGGGCTCCAGTGACCCGGGAGCACTGAAGCGGCGCCCGCAGCGGCGGTGGACTGGCCGCAAGGGGTGACCCCACCTGGGAAAGGCTCTCTCTCCTTCCTGGTGCCCTCGGGTCCATACAAGTCTCCGCTTTGCCACTGCCGGAAACCCGGCTCAAGTTCGAAGAACAGTCGGAGCCAGAGCTGTAATTCCCGTCTGTGCGAGCTGGGGCGTCCGCCCATCGGGCAGCAGTGGGGCTGTGTCAAATAAGTTGTCCGAAGAACGGACGTGTGACTTAAACAGAAAGAGAGATCGCTGGGTGGCGGGACGGCCGGACCGGGTAACGGAGAACCCAGCTAGGGTTCCTAGAAAGGCACAGCGCCCTTCTTAACCGAAGGGGAAACTGAGGCGAAGGAAGAGCAGTGACTTGCCCAAGGTCAGAGATGAGGGGTACTCAGAGCAGGACGACTGTCCAGACCAGACCACACGCTCCGCTAGAAGCTCGCCCGCCCCCCCCCCCACACCCCAGCACCCCTCCCTACCCCGCCCGCTCGCTCGGTAATGGGCTTTGGCGGGCGGCGGCGGCGTCGCCCCGGGCCTTGATTAGATATTTATTGCTGTCATTTACATGGGCACCGCAGGGCGGCCGAGCGGGACTGCGGGGAAGGGACGGGGGAGGAGGAAAGGAATGGGAACATGGGGGAGGGGGGGCCGGCTCCACATGGACCGGAGACCCGGAGAGAGCGGCCGGAATTGGGAGCGCAGAGGCCCTGGCGCCAGTTGTAGACACCCGGGCCCTTGGGCTGCGCCGGCAAGAGAGAGAAGTGGGTTGTTGCACTTCCCAGCGTGGTCCTGGGGGGGGGGGGGGCGGTCTGCGTGTGATGAGCAGTGAGTGTCCCTGTGAGTTTAACCTGTGTACATAACTGTCTGTCAGAGGGGTTTTGTGAGTGTGTGGCCTGCAGACCTGCCTGTGCGCCCCTGTGGTGCGTGTGTTCCTCTACCTGCGAACGTCTCACCTGGGTAGGTCTTAGTGAGCTACCCCCAGCCCAGGCAAGCCTATGCATCTGAGTTTGTGTGGCAGTCAGCGTATGTGTGGCCCTGTGTGTCTGTCAATCAGAATGGCCCCCAAATGTGTGTGTGTGTGTGTGTGTGTGTGTGTGTGTGTGTGTGTGCACGCGCGTGCAGGATCAGCTCAGAGATGGGGCTGGGAGGCTGTGCCCCTCGGTCAGGTTCTCCTCTTTGCCCCCACAACCTACAGGCGGGGTCAGGGTGCTCTAGTCCCCCAGAATCCAGGCATCAGGGAAGCTGGCACAGAAAGCGGTGACCGATCCCTCATTCCAAGCCCACAGGTCTAGAGTACTGTCAGCTGGGGGGCTCCTCTGGAAACTGCTTCCTGCTCAAGATCTAGTGTGAGAAGTGTGAGTGGGTGTGTGACGGGCCAGGTCTCCAGAAGAAGTGGTTTGTATCTGAGCAGAGAAATGGCTCCACTTGCATGACCACATTGGATGATGCCACGTGTGAAAGTGGCAGGGACAGTGTGCAGGGCTCCTCCTCCCCCCATCTCCCCGACACTCACCCCACGCCCTCGAAGCTGACCAGCAGGCCTGCCAACAGGCAGAACCCATCCAGAGGCCCAGAGTGCTCGCCTTGGCGGTTGCCTTCGCCCGGGGCGGGTTTCCACTCCTCTGCACCTTTGCCCTTCCGTTTGGATTTCCACGTGGGGTTTGTTCTGCTGCAGCCAGGTTCCCGCAACCTAGCAGGAGTCGGAGCCAGAAAGCTCTGCGAGGGGGGTGGGTGTTTACCCCCATTCTGAGTAGGGATTCCCTGCTTCTGATCCGAAGATTGTGTATACCGCAGCCACAGAGGAGAGAAATTTGAACCAATTATCCGGATAATTTGCTCTCACTAGGTAGCAAATTCGATTTTTTTTCTGACTGCCTACACACATATTAGTACAGCTGGCTCGCAGAGAGGGGAGGTAGGGACTAAATTCACCGATCCTTAGGTCAGATTGCTTTCCCTTTTGGGGAGGACTGGGGATGCCAGGAAGTGAAATGCGAATCCCAGCAAATTTCAAAACAACTCACTCCACTCCCCCTCCAAAGCTAATAGACAAGACCTCCCGAGAAGATGCTGGGCCTGGCCAACCCGCCTGCAGCGCACAGGATCCCGAGCTCGAGTGAGTGGAAGAGACAGCGGCCACCCCGCCGTCGCGGTGGCAAACTGGGGACTTGCACAGTTTCCACGGCTGCGGCGCGAACAACCGCCGCGCTGCGAACTGCCTTCCCCCCACCCCCCTGGAAGGCCCATCGAGTCTGTAAAGCCTTTCCCTCGTCCCAACGTCCTTAAACCGGGGGAGCCTCAGAAAACCAGCACCAGCCGGGCCGATCCAGAGCCTCTGCAGACTTTCCTAAAACGAAAACGGTCCGCCCCGTGTCCGGGCGGAACCGGCACTGAGCCTGCGCTGGAGACTCCGCGGGTTCCCTGCTTGGGAGGAATCCAAATACCCAAAGAAAGCGAAAAGGCTGCGGATCCCAGTCCCCAATCCAAACCCCCACATCGAACAAATCACCAGACTAAAGAGCCCCCCTCCCGCCGTCGCCGGAATCCAGAAAAGTTCAAGCTCCAGTTTCCGGGCTAATTTGGAGGAGAGGTTGCGCCTAGGCACCCCACGCGCCCCACCAGGGCCGCCGCGGCCCCAGCGCAGAGCCCGGGAACTTGGGACCGGCGAGAAAGTTCAGCCAGCGGTGTCTGGGACACAGCCTGTTCCCCTCCAGAACCCGGTCAAGGCCACCGGGGTGGGAGACCCGAAGACAAGAAGACCACGGCAATTTCCCCAGCCCTTTGACCGCTCCTCCGTATGCACCGCGAGAGCCGCTCCAGGGACGGGCCCCAGCCTGCGGTTCCCAGCCTGAGCTCACCGGACCCACGCCGGCCGAGGCCGCAGAAGACAAAACGAATTCCAGGGGACTGGGCCCGCCGCGCCCCTAACATCCACCTGGGGTACCCTAGCCCGAGGCCACATTTACGCAGACAGAGGCAGGCTGAGCGCTGAAGGACCCCCAACTGGAGAATTCATGCAGAATCGCAATCCCGAGAGAAAAGGCGCACTCGGCGGCGGCGGAGTTTGAGCCGGAGCCGCGCGGGCACGACCTGAGCCCGATCCTGGGTAATGTCCCGGGCACCGAGGGGTTCGCAGGCGGCGTGGATGCCGAAGCCGGGGGAAGCGTGGGAGGCCCCTGCGTCCCCCGGGCGGGGACCTGGGCTACGGGCCGCGCCCCCCTCCCCAGCCTGGGCCCCGGGCTTTGCAAAGCCCGGGGCGCATCTGCTCCGCATTACCCTGGCCACCTCCTCCCCAACCGCTCCAAACTGAGAAGGATTTGTCTCCGCTTAATATCCAAACCTTTTTTGTATTTATTTTTTTTTCAGGGGCGAAGTAATATCTTCCAAATGAGGCAAAACCGTGACGGATCCGAAGCGTTCTCTGCGGGTGCCTGCGTCTCCGCGGGCCAAGGCTTCCGTCTCCGCCGCGGCGCGTTTCTGCCCACGGCTCTCTGCTCTCTCTCTTTCCGCCTCGGAATTCCGAGTTCTGTGCGCTGTCTCCTTGGGTTGCTCGCTGCCTCTGAGTCCGTTTTCAGCCCCGGGTATCGTTCCCTCTGTCTCACCCTGTGTGTCTTCCTGTCTCTCCCTGAATCTGTCCCTCTGGCCTTCCCCTCGGCTTCCTCAGTCCCCGCGCAGTCTGTCTCGCCTCCAAGTCCCTGACTGCAAGCAAACTTTCCAATCCTCCCAGCCAGTTTGGGACTGCAGGACCGCAAGAGGGGAAGCGGTCCCCAGAGTTCTCGGGCCATGTCCTCCCCTCCCCGGCGCCCCTCCCGGCTCGGCCCCGCCGGCCCCCCCGGCCCCGCCCGCTCGCACCTGGTCTCCCCGGCCGCGCCGCTGCCGCCGCTGCCATCTACGCGCGCGGCGGCCAGGGGCTGGAGTTTTAAACGGCGTTTCCCGGGCGCCCGGCGCGGGCCCACGCGCTCCCTAATGGTCCCAGTGGCTGCCAATCACGCGTCGCTCCCGCCCCGCCCCGCCCCGCCGGGGCTGCGGAGCCACTCTTGGCCTAGGAGGCTAGGGTCGGACGGTGGGTGCGTCTGTGGGCCCCGCCAGCGTCCGTCACCTCCTTGGAATCTTCATCTTTAGATCTCCCAGTCCCGAGACCTCTGCCTCTCTCGGTTCTGCAAACGTCGCAGGCCAGTTCCTGGGACGAGGGGTCTTGAGAAACCTTTCCCTCCCAAGGCCTCACCCGCGACTGGAGGCTTAGCACCAGCACCAGTAGCGATGGCTGGGGGGCGCTCTGGCTGACCCCCGCCCCCACCGTCCCTCCAAGATTGGTCCTGAGCAGCGCGCGCGCGCGCACACACACACACACACACACACACACACACACACGCTCTCTCTCTAAGGTCCCACACCACCAGCAGCTCTGCCACCGCCACGCCACCACAGCACCTCACAACCCGAGACCAGAACTCACCGCTAACACACTCAGCCCAGACACAGGATGGCGCTCCTAACCGCCGGCCTACGGTCTGGCGGCTGCAGGCCTCTTGGAGAGGCCTCGGCTGCGGGACTCAGCCTCATCCCGCCTCACGCGCAGCACACGCACCTGTCTCAAGGGGGACAGACACGTGGTTCCAGGGCCACATGGGGAAAATCCTGGGCCTGGGGCCCTCACCCTCACATTCCTGCCAGTGCCCTGCTCCCTCCCAGTTCACAGGAAGATGACGTTCTGGAGCTGGCTCTGGGGCCCAGTGGTGAGGGAGGCCAGCCTCCTGAAAGGTGTGTCTGAGGTGTGTGCCAGAGGGGTTAACATCCACTGCTGCTGGTGCCCGAGGGACGAGTGATAGTGTCATGTCGAGGCTCTGTGTGTGTGGCTGTGTGGTGACCCGAGAGGCGCTTGGCCAAGAGTGTGTAGGCTGTGAGGGGTGCGCACGGTGTGTGTCCCTGTGTGGCAGGGATTCTGTGCGGCCTGCCTTTGGCCACCGTGGCAGCCACTGTGAGTCGAATGTGGAGTGTGTCCTTGTGACAAGTGCTCTCATGACTACAAGTCTATGTGTGACTGTGACCCTGAGTCCCTTTTGTGTGCGTAACCAATCTTTGTGGAATTGTGAGTCCAAGCATGATTGTGAATCCGGGTGGCTGCGTGTAAGATAGACACACAGGGTAAGCACATGGTCTTAAACTTGGGGCTGGAGCAGCTGGACCCTGGTTGGGGCATTCCCTCTGCTCAGTGGAGCTCCTGAGAGCTGGGCTGTTTACTTAGGGGCAAAGGCACGAAAAGGTAGAAGGTGTTGGCTGGCTGATGCTGCCAGTAGATTTTAGAGCCCTGGCCTGGGCCAAGAAGGTCAGGAATTTTGGCCATGGACAGATTTGAGGATTGATCCCCAGACAGAGTTAGGGGCTGAGCGCCTCAAGGGGGGGCAGGGAGTGGTGGGCCTCAGAAGGGAGGGGAGAGGAGGGGGCGGTAAGAGGATTAGGCCGCTTAGACCCTTCTCTCCCATCAGGATCCCCCACCCCCACCCCAAAGCTCCAGAAAAGATTTCTTCTGCCAAAGCAAAACCGTTTAGGCTCCATTTAAAGGGACAAGAAAGGTGGAGGCGGGGGCTTTAAATAACCTTTTAATTTCCCTTCAGGGATCCAGCCCTGTGAGGGAGGGGAGAGGGGAGCAGGGAAGGGAGGGAAGGGGAACGAAGCCTGTCTCTTTGGCTTAAATTATCCAGACTTCGGCCAGACGCTTCACTAGCAGGAGAGATGGTGAGAAGGACACTGTGCCCCCACCTGACTGCCCTCTGAGCACAAACACACGCGCACAGCTCCTCCCGGAGGAAACTAACCCCCTCCACACACGTACTGTCACTCAGTCACACCCAGAAACCTAGATACAGGTGCACGCATGGAGCCTCCCATTTAGAGATGCACAAATGAAGGAAGGGTCACTGACGTCCCTTCCACAGTAGCACAGACGTGGCATCCTTCCCTGCCTCGAGCCATCGCTACTTGGTGGTACCAGAAGGGTTTGCTGAGGGCACTCCCCCCAAGAGGAATCCTGGCTTCAGTTGGGACTCCCTTCCCGGCAGGAAGGGGCTTCATCTTTGCCCGGTGACCCAACTCTAACCCATATCTCCTTAGTTCCTGCCTCGGACGGGACAGGGGGCTGCCAGGCAGACTGAAGGGGCGGGGACCCCAACCCAGTCAGGGACCAGCTTTGCCAGGCCCAGGCTTGCAGAGCAGGGCTGCTGAGGGTAATGTAGTTTCTGCTGGTGAGCTGAGGGGTACGGAGGGTTCCAGGCGATGGGCGATAGGGCCCAACCAGGCACCTGCTCTTGGAGGGAACTTGTCTGCCACCCAGACTCTGAGCCCAGCGGGGAAACCCCTCTTATCCCAGGCCCCTGCCAGGGCCAGCTGTCCCAGTCCCAGAGGTCTGGAGGTGGTGGCTGGGTGGCCAGTGTGCCTCAAGCCTCACGGTACACACTGGGCCTCCACAGACTGGAATTCCCAGGCACCCGGAGAACCTCACACTACCTTGCAGGGACAGGCAGGCCTCCCCAGAAGGGCACGCTGTGGGGACTCGCTGTCATATTCCCACCCCACCCCACCCCCGGTGTACTTCCACAGATATTGCAGCCCAGTGTTGGACTCTGGGTTGATTGTGGATTCTCGGGACTGGGGGGAAAGGGAGGAAAGGGGGAGAGGGGGTGGTGGTGAGCAACATCCCTGGCACATAGCTGGGATGGAAAGTCGGAGAGGAGAATGGGGGAGGAGGGGCGGAGGGAAGGTGTCCTTTAGGGAGGCCTGGGACTTGGCAAGCCACAAGGTGGGTGGGTTTTACTGATTTAACAAAATGATTCCAAAGGTGCCACCGTCTAGACAGGAGCTAAGAAGTAGAAATGATTCAGGGCCTCCCTCCCCAGCCTGCTCCTGGAACCTCCCACCCTCCCGCCTCGGGGCTGTAGCTGACACCTTCAAAGGGCTTAAAAGGAAGGCGTCCCCAGACTGGCTGCGGACCCGCCCCCAATAGACTTCCCTGGGCTGCTGGGGCCAGGAGTGCAGGAAGCAATGCATTTCGGGATGTGGTTGTATGTTTGCGTGCATTCATTATCCTGTGAGTTGTGTGCCTATGAGTAGTTACGTGTGTATACTTCCATATTTGTGCACATCATATGTGTGTACACGTTTAAATACATAATATGTGAGTGTAGACTGCGCCTCTGTGGATTGTGTGGGGGCGGGTTGGGGAGAGTTTTTAAATTGGACCTAGGTAGTGGGTAGGTGAGGGATGGGTTAACTTGCGAACTTGGGAAAACCGGGTGCTCACAGGCCTGGAATTCTGAGACCAGCGGGTCCCAGCCATCTGTGCAGAAAGATCTGGGAAGCGAGGGTCCGAGGTTCCCTAAAGTCCCATCTCTGGGCTCAGTTTAGAGCAGCAATGCCAAACCAACCCCCTACTCCCCCGCCACACACACATACACACATTCTGAAAGAGAAGTCGAAGCCTCCTTGGCCACTCAGGGCGCGAGAGGGAAGGGGGCAGACGCCTGGACGAGGCCACTCGGTAGGCGCTCCCAGACCCTCGAATCTCCCGAACCCGGCTGCGATGGACGAGGATCGCGGGGCAGACTTGTGACCGTACCCCTCCACGCTCCTTCCCAGAACCCCACTCTCCCCTGCGTCCCGACGAGACAGGCGGCCGGGGGAGTCCGAGCTCTGGCTCCACTTGGGGGGCGCCCGGCCCACTCCCCAGCCCGCCCCCACGGCTGGCGCTCCCCCGGGCAGTGGCTAGGTGGTGGGCGGCTTAGAGCTAATTCGAGAGTTAATGGCTGCGGCCCGGGCTCCCCGCGGCCCCCTCCGCCCCCCACGTCCCCCGCCCCCGCCCCCACCCCTACCCCCGGGCAGGGCCGCGGGCCGCCCGCATCTGCGCGGTCCGCGGCGATTCATCATCTTGATCCATGGCGCGCGCTGACGGCGGCCCCGGCCGCGCTGACAAGACTAACAAAGCAATTTGCCACGAGCCATCTCCTGGACAGGTTATTAGCGCGGCCGCCGCTTAAAGAGCCCTCCCCCCAGCTCCAACCCCTGCGCGGGGCAGCTACCTGCTTCGTCCCCTCCCTCCAATGGCTTATTGCCCCTCGCCGCTCATAGATACCCCGGCATATTCCTGGCCCTCTCCGACCACCCCAATGTAACCCCCCCACACGCACACACACTCACCCTGCTAGTTGCTCTGCGTTCCTGCCTCCCCTAGCTGGAGTCCATACCTGTTCCGCTGCCTTCCTACAACCGGCTCCGGTCCCGGCCGCTCCCCCAACCCCCCACGTTCTCCTGGCCCCTTCCCACCCTATATCAGCCTTATTCCCAATACTACTTGAATTACCCCTCACCTTCTTACTCCCAGAGTCCGTCCACTTCTCTCCACCCTCCTCACCTCCTCTGCCTACCCCTTTGCCATCAGTGATTGGAAAACCCTATTAATTACCAGCTTGGGAGGGTGGGGAGAGGGATCTCCTGCTGGGCTTTTGAATTACTTCCCCGACCACTTTTGCCCCCAGGTAACCTTACTGTGGGGGTTGGGGTGGCCCAAGGCAGCTGGTTAGCTGTGGAGGTGGGAGGACACTGCCTTCTCCAAGGGTACCTTGATGGGTGAGCTTGGCGTTGAGTTACGTGGACTTTCTCTGAGGGGAGGCCTCGAATGCCAAGGGGAGATGTTGGTCCCTATCCAAACAGAGGCTCAGAGAAATTCAGGGCCATATGGCAGGTGTGTGGCCTCCCAGGCCTCAGCTTCTTCCCTGGCTGCACCCCGCCTGGAAGGAGAGGAGGCCAAGAGATCAGGGTGGCCCCTCCTGAAGCAACTCCTCTCCCACCTGCAGTGAGAGGTGGGGAGAGCTAGAAAGGAAAGTCGGTGTGTTTGGCCAGATTTATCTATATATGATAGATAATGAGAGAGAAGGGCGTTTCCCCAAAGCAAAGTGACTATTTGGTCATTTCCGACAGAAGTCTTCCTTAAAAAAATTGTCTGGGTGGGGGGATGTGGTCTTATAGATGTCCGCCAGGTCCTTGTGCAGGGACTGGGTGTGTACTAGGTGAGCTCCTGGGTGTGCGGGTCTGGACGCATGGATAAAGCCAAGGGGCTTGTACATGCACAGGTGGGGATGGTCAAGGGTGTCCCTCTGGATATATGTATGCCCTGGGGGCTAAGTGTGTCTTTTTCTGTGTACACAGAGGCCTGGGAGGGGCCAACATGGGGCCTAGGTATGAACATGTCTGTGCATACCCAGGGTAACTGGCTTCAAAACCAGGAAGGACCCCCCACCCCATTGTTCACTCTGCTCCCAGGCCGGCAACATTCCCAAACTGTCAGCCTCTGTAGCTGTGATGAGGAGAGACAGAGAGACGTGGCCCAGCTCTGCGAGCCTGGGGGGGGGGGAGGGGGGAGGGGAGCTCCTTCTGAGGATTTGCATATAGGAGGGGCCCCCTGTCTGAAGGACAGCAGGTCCCCAACCTCTACCGTGACCCAGGTCGGTGCTGAGTGCCCAGGTGAGGGCAGGGGAATGGACCCTGTGCCAGGAACCTGACTCTTTTCTTTTCCTGTAGCCAACCAGGCCATGTCTTCACCCGCAGGGAGACCCAGCTCTGTCGCTGCCTGCACCACCATTGCGTCCCTGACGTGAAATATGGGGGGTGCGGGCCGCACTGGGGAGATTTGTCATCTGTGCTCAGCGGGTGACTCTATCTGCAGACTATTAGAGTATAAAATATATTTTACAAGAGTTTTAGCTACAGGTGACTTGCTCTTTATTACTAGATGTGGGCAAAATCAATACTTCTGTAACTAAAAGATCATTTATTTTGCTTTTTGAAACATTTTTCAACAGGGGCACTGGCTAAGCTCGCAAAGCTATGATTAAGAGTTATGGCGGCTCCTGTTTCCCTTAACCCTTTAAGGACCGCAGTCCAGGTGCTTCTAGTGCTGGTTCCTGGCCATCGAAAGCCAGACACACGGACACACATCCCAACTGCAGCAGACACAGACACGCTAACTAAAGGGCACAGGCCCCCATAAAGCCATCGTGCAGATACTCGGATTTTCATATGTGTACCCAAACACTCTCCCAGGTACCCCCAGAAATATAGCAGCATATACATTCCTTCCTGCCCAAAAATCCACAAATGAAATGCACATGTGCACAAATGCGCTTTACGTAAAAGCCCCCAGCGCATATGTCTACATGCAGATATTTCCCGCCTTGCTTCCTACACTCACACATACGCACCCTGACCCTGAGATGTGCACAATCACGTCGTGCTAACTTGTGACTCTGGCTCAGTGGCCAGCCAAGAACGGGGACTCTGAAAGGGGCTCGGAAGATGCTGAAGGCGGGGAGGGTGGTCCTATGAAGGCAACAACAGCCAAGGAATAGAGAGAGGCCAGGAGTATCAGAGCCCAAAGACGGGATCTGTGGGCCCTGGGCCCCACTCCAGGCAGCTCAGCTCTCCTCGGGCCCTCATCCCCAAGACTGCCCTGCGCCTTTGCTGGCAACTACAGCAGGGGGTGGGTTTTCTGGAAACCACTGTATAGGAGAGCTGTAAGTCACATACTTCTGTCAAAACTGCTCATTGGCGACAACCCCTGGCCTGGGTGGGTTCAGAATGATTAAGTGGCCACATGCCATTTGCAGAATGGCATCACCTAACCATCCTGTGGCCATGATCTGATTCAGCAAATCGGCATTAGCCAGTTGTTTCATATCTCGGGGCTGGGGAGAGACATGGAGGAGACCGTGACTTAACCCACCCAAAGGGGAAACTCTAACAGGAAGATTCCAGACCATGAGATTGGCCAAGGGTATCAGTTACCCGTGGTTACATAACGGATTACTCCTAAACTTAAGTGGCTTAAAACAAACATTCACAGGCCCACCTCGGGGATATTTGGCAGGTTCCGTTCAGACCACCACAATAAAACGAGTATCTCAATAGAGCGAGTCAAATGAATTTTTTGGCTTCTTGGTGCATAAAAAGTTATGTTTATACTATACTGTCGTCTATTAAGTGAGCAATAGCATTATGTCTGAAAAACAATGTACATATCCTCGTTATAAATGCTTTATTGCTAAAAAATGCTAACCATTATGAGCTTTCAGCAGGTCCTACTCACTGATCACGGATCACCCTAACCAAGATAATAATAACAAAAAGATTTGGAATCTTGCGAGAATTACCAAAATGTGCCACAGACACGAAGTGAGCAGATGCTGTTGGGAAAAAATGGCATCGATAGACTTGCTCGAAGCAGGGTTGCCGTAAACCTTCAATTTGTAAAAGAACACAGTATCTGTGAAGTGCAGTAAAGCAAAGCTCAATAAAATGAGATACGCCTGCATTGTATCAGAGTTTCGGAGGGGCAGGAATCCAGGAGCAGCCAAGCTGGGTGGTTCTGACCTGGGGGTCTCGTAGGGGATTGCAGGTATATTGGTTGGGGCTATGTCCTCTGAAGTCTTTTTTGTTTTTATTTTAGAAGATTTTATTTATTTATTTAACACAGAGAGAGATCACAAGTAGGCAGAGAGGCAGGCAGAGAGAGAGGGGGAAGTAGGGTCCCTGCTGAGCAGAGAGCCGGATGTGGGGCTCGATCCCAGGACCCTGAGATCATGACCTGAGCCAAAGGCAGAGGCTTTAACCCACTGAGCCACCGTGCCCCCGTCCTCTGAAGTCTTGACTGGGGCGGGAGGGTCCTCTACCAAGAGGGCTTTTTCACATGGCTGGCAGCTGGGGGGCCTCAGTTCTCCTCCATGCAGGCTCCTCTGCATAGTAACCTAGACTTCTTTATATGGTGGCTGGGATGGGGTGGGAGGGGAAGGAGAGAGAGGAGAAAAGTAAAAAATAAAGGCTGTCATCTTTTAAACCTAATCTCAAGTGACATCCCATCGCTTCTGCTATGTTCTGGTCCTGGTAAGCAAGTCACTAAGTCCAACCCACACTCAAGGAGAGGACAATTAAACTCCACCACTCAAAGGAAGAAGTATCAAAGAATTTGTGGACCTAGTTTCTAAACTACCACAACTAGGCAAGAGGACATTTCCACTCTACCCCAGTGTCTGCAAAATGGCAAGTGGCTCTTGATGGCTCCAAACCCCAGGAAAGCCATGGAGCATCCTGACGCAGCGAAGACAGGGCCCGGTGATGGTGGAGACACAGAGCTAACCCTTGCTCAGGACCATGGTGTAACGGTATAGTTGCACAGTAACTCCAGGCACGGACCTTGGAGCCAGACTGCCTGGGCTCAAATCCAGGCTCTGCCGCTACCGACTAGCTATGTGACCTTGGGCAAGTCACTCAACCTCTGTGCCTTAGTTTTCTTATTTGTAGAATGGGGGGAATAATAGTACTTACCTCCTAGGGTCATTATAAGGGTTAAAAGAGTCAGCATTTAGCACGGTTCCTGGTGTGTTATGAATGCCACATGAGGGGCGCCTGGGTGGCTCAGTTGGTTAAGCTTCTGCCTTCTGGCTCAGGTCATGATTCCAGAGTCCTGGGATCAAGCCCACATGGGGCTTCCTGCTCAGCGGGGAATATGCTTCTCCTTCTCCTCCTCCCCCTTCTTGTGCGCTCTGTCTCTCTCCTTCTCTCTGTGCTAAATAAATAAATAAAATCTTAAAAAAAAATAAATGCCATGTGGGTTTCAGCTAATACAATTAGTTCTACCTCTCTTTGGCGGAACCCTCCCTGTGGACACTTCCTCACAAGGAATTTATCGAGCACCTTTGATGTTCCTCAAGCTAAACCCATCTAGCCACCACCACCACCCCAGTGACCCTGGGGCCCCTCCCTGCCCCCATCCCCTCAGGCCAGCCCGGTGGAGGGCTAAGCAGACAGGCTGGGCTCCAGAAGCTCCATTTGACCCTGCCAGCCCAGCACTGCCTTTTGTGGCCTCTCTGGGAATGTTGTGCAATATGTCGGCCACAAACATTTTATGAGCAAGAAGACAGGAAGAAATTTTCCTCTATCGACCAACTGCAGTCAGGCCTGCTCCCTCCCCCTCCTCTTCACAGGTCTCCTTGGTGATGAGGGGGACAAGGTGAAGGCTGCCCTCACAGCAGAGCCCCTTCCCTCAACCTCCCCAGGGCGAGAGCCAAAACACCTAGCACCCCACCCGACCCTGATCCCGGAGACACCTCAGCCGCTTGGGTGGGGCGGGCATCCTCTCCAAGCTCACCTGCTTCACCCAAACAACAAGAAAGAGAAAAAGTTTTGGGAGGCATTTGTGCCTAAGGCTACACCTACCCATTAGGAAGCTCTGTCCTCTCCATTCTGAGATGATGCATTTGCAACTTTTTTGACTTTCAAATATCCCTTCTTTTATGAAATGAAGCTGAGAGCCCTTGGTGGCTTTCCCTCAGCGCCCTTCCTTGGCAAAATTAATAGCTGACAACTTTATGCTGGACCCCACATAAGAGACACAAATTTGTCCCCCCCTCCTCAAGAACACCTTCGGACCCCTAAGCTGGGCTCAGATGCCAGGTGAAAGGCCACGCTCCCCTCATTTCTGCCTCGGCTCTGCCAGCAACTTGGAGCGACTCAGGATGAGCGCCTTCCTCTCCTCAGCCCTGGTTGGTCTCCCGGGCTGCGATGTGGGCGGCTGGACAGAGGCTCTTTCTCAGCCTCTGATTCTAGACTCTGACCTTTCGCCTGGGCACCCACCCCTCCTGCACTCCACCCCCTTCACCCCTAAGCTGAGACAACCACAGGCAGGCCAGCCCTGGGGGGTCACCTCTAACTGGCCTCAATGCCCCCTTGCCAGACTCCACGGGACACCGTCTCCAAGATGGGGGCAGAGATGGGAGGGGGGTCTTCAGCCTTTGACTACAGGGACCCTCCGTGATGCGCCAGGGAGGGAGAGAAGGATTTGTCTCAGGGACTCCGTGGAGGCTAAGTTCTTGGGACCCCCTCCCCTCCCTGCCCCCAAGGCTTGGCTGGAGCACAAGGGGCCCCTTTGTGGGGCCTAATCTCAAAGCACAGCGGCTTTAGCGACCTTCAGGGATGAAAGCGCCAGGAGCTGGCGGCCGGGAGGTGGTGTAGGGGCAGCCCCACTAATCCCCGCGCTTTCGCCAAACAAAGCTGCCAGGAGGGGCTGGCTCCCAGGAGATGATCCAGGGAACCAATTCCTGGAGCCTAACCCGCTCTGACAGCCCGAAAAGGAGAGGCCTGCCACCGCCCCGGTGGCCCCAGCTTGGACAGGGGGGATGAGGGAGGCCTGGCCTGGGACCTTCCGCACCTTGTCCTGTCCACCCATGGACTCCTCTCCCTGTCGGTGGAGATGCGTTCCTCTACTTCCTCTCCCTCCCACCCCAGCTGCGCTGGCCCCTAGTTCCTCAGCCCCAAACACCTTAACTTCTTTTCAGGCCCTGTACCCTAGTCCCTCAACACCTGGCTCTTCACCTTTAGCCTCCAAGTCCCCCAGTATCCCGTGTCTCAGTATCCCAGACCCAAATCTTTTAGCTCCCAATCCCCTGCCCCCTAATTCCTCACCCCCATCCCATCTCCCAGACTCCCAATCTCCACCTCTCCTCCGCCAGCCCCTAACTCTCCAGTAGCACAGCCCTCTGGCTCTCATCCCCCTTGACCCCACCTCCCACTAGCCCCTGCTCTCCCAGCCTGCCCTCCCTTGTCTGACCTGACGTCCCTGCCATTCCACAGGTGTGTCTGGTTGTCTCTGCCCCTTTCTATTCCATCTGACCGGTGCTCAGCTTGGCCATGGCGAAGACTGAGGGAAATGATTCTGACTAGACCTTGGTGAAGCCCCGTGCCTCCCACCAGACACTTTCTCTAGCCACGATCACCCTGGAATCCTGACGCTTCAGCCCAGGCTCCCAGGTGAGCACAGCATCGTGGCCAGAGGAAAGGGCAGGGGCCCTGCAGACTGAGGAGAGCCGCCCAGAGGCCTAGCCTCCCAGGGCAGGGGGTGTTGGCAGGGCGGGGGGTCTCCCCCCTAGGCTGAGGAGACCCAGGACGCAGAAATCACCAGATCCAAGGAGAGCTGGGTGCCAGGGTTCACTGGGGCCAGCAGAGGCCACTGAAGAGCCAGGATGACTTTGGGGCCTGCAGGGAGGGACTGGGCAGGACAAGAGGGTTGAATTCCCAGGAAAGGGGTGGGGGCCTGGCCAGCCCAAAGCATTTTCCCACCACAGCCTCTGCCGCCTCCACTCCACTAATCTGATTACGATATTTACCAACCTCCCGTGGCCTGCTTAGGGCAGAGGGGGTGTGTTCCACCGAGGATCTCAGTTCCAGTTCCCAGCGTAATGGGAGGCCCAGAAAGGTGTTTATGGGCCCTGAAATGACTATACCGGGCCATCCCTCCTGCCTGCCAGGTCTCAGGGCTGTCTAAAAGACCCCTCCCCATCAAGTTTAGCCTCCGTCAGGAAGTCTCCTTGGCTACCCTCTGTCTCTAGATGCCTGGGTCCTCTCCAAGCTATTTCTGGGCCCTTTGTGCTGTCCTACCCAGAGCCATAATTATTAAGATATTATTCAACTCTTGAAGCAGTGCCTTCCTTTCTAAGCTTATGTGAGCTTTTAGGGACCGAGGACAAAGAGGATGGTGGTGCAGGCCCCAAGAGTCTCCTTCTCATACTTGGGGTTAATGTCCCTCACTTGCTTTGACTCCACACCCAAGTTCAGGCCCTTCTTGAAGGAGGGGGTGAGGCGCCACAGCCCCTGGCGGATGTTTCACTGAGAAAGGAACCTAACGAACCTTGCTGTCTCTCTCTCTCTCACACCACACACCTGTGCACACACACACACATATTCTTTGTTAAAATGTCACAGAGACAGCCACACTGTCACACAGGGAAGATCCACCCGTCCCAGACCCTCCCTCGCTTCTGTACCACTGAGCACCAGACAGGTCTGTTGGGGACCCGGGGGTGGGGAGGGCTGGTGTGGGCTTGCTCCCTCCCCAGGCTGATGTAGGTGTGAGAGTCTGTGGAGGGAGGACACTGCCTGGAGATGAGAGGGAAGCACTCTTAAGGGGGCTAGAGGGGAGGTGCCGCCAGCCTCCCTGAGGGTGGAGGATGGTGCAGGTGGCCCTCCCCAGAGGAATGACAGCACCTCTTCCTCCTCCCTCTCCCCAGAGGTCTAAGGCCCCAAGTTCATTCATCCCTTGCAGGATTTCAAATAGAGAAGTTATTCTGAGCAATAGGCAAGAGTTTCTTTAAAAAGCTAACAATACAAGGCCAACTTCAGACTAGGACAAAGCTGGCCCCCTCCTGAGGGTTCCCACCCATGGTGTGCTCAACACTTACCCCTTTGGATTATTCTAGCTAAGAGTGATTTCAGCGATGAGTTCCAAGACTAGACAAAGCATTGGGCGCCCCCTGCTGTCTGACCCTCAGAACTGCGCCCTCTCCCCAGGGTACCCTAGCCAGGATCCTTCTGGAACCCGCCCTCCCCCACCCCAATTGCGCAAGACCTCTTCCTCTCACCTCCCACATCCAGATGCCCTTGGTTGGGGCAAAAACAAACAAACAAACAAAACAAAACACCATCCTGCTTGAGTTCCCAATTTCCCACTGGAAGCCACCTGGAAAAGGGGATAGATAACCTGGCTCAGGTTGGAGCAGTTGTTAGGGAGATGGAGTTCCAAAGGCTGAATCTTGGCTTTTTGCTCCCTAAGGGACTGAGGGAGACTAACAGGAAAATGGCTAAGAGAGGAAAAGAAGGACTGACCCAGAGACTGGAGAGGAGCGGCCAGGGAGAGGAATCTGATGAGGGAGGAGAGAGGGGGCAGATCAGAGGGGCACAGGTAAGAAGAGACAGGGAACAGGACAGGTGAGGGGGGCACAGGTGATGGGAAAAAGAGAGAGATGTACAGGTGAGGACACGGGTGAGCTGGGGAAGAGCAAACGGGGCAGGAAGGACACAGAGTGAAAGGAGGCCCCCAAGGGCTCATGAGCAGGAATCAGTGCCCCCTGCCGCCCGCCGTCTGCTGGGCCACATCCAACCCTGTGTGTCCAGCCAGCCCTGCGACTGATGGCCAGGACCCTGCTGGGGCATTGAGGGCAGGCATTCAGCAGAGGCAAACAGCTGGGATGTCTGTGGCCTCTGGACTGTGGGGCATGGCAGCGGCAGTGGGCAGAGCGGGTTGAGCTCAGTGCTGTGGTCAGAAGCCCAGACCCGGGGGAGGGGGGACAGGGAGGGAGGGCCTGTGGCTGTGAGCCAGGCCCCAGCTTCCTCTCCTTCCCTCTCCTCAGCATCTGCTTGGCCCAGGGGTCCTTTTCAGGCAGAGTCAGCCTCTCTCCTATTTCAAAACCCAGAGGGGACCCTCATCCTCCTTGGCAGGAGTCGGGGGTGCTCAGGCTTCTAGCCCGCCAGGTATCTTCAGGCCAGAAAAGACACCTTCATGGTGTGCACCACTCACACAGCTAGGCCCAAGGAAGAGAGGGTGGGGGGGTCTTAATTAGACCATTTTTGCCCCAAATTCATGATTTCTGCCTCCCAGAGCCTTTATCTGCCCAGCTTCATTATTTCTCTTTGTCAGCAGAGGCCCTTGGAGGTGGAGGTGGGGGAGGCAGGCCAGGTGAGCAAAGTGTAACTCTCCCATGGTCACCCAGAAGAAAAGCCGGGCTAGGACTCGAGTGTCCTGCACTCGCCCGGGGCTCTGCCCACTCTCTCCTCTGCCTCTCCAGGGCCCAGGAGCCGGTCTAGCCATCTGCCTCTCAGCCTCTTAGAACCTTTCCACATGCACAGTACACAAAGGCCAGAAGATCTATGGCCAGGAGGAGGGGTGAGGACCAGGTAAGCAGACTTGATACAAATCATCTGTCTCCAAATCCCGTGAGGCTGTCTTGGTCATGGGGTGAGTGCTTCTAAGGGGGCCTCAGGGCCCTGGTACCAAGAACGGCCAATCAGGGTCCCAGATGAGGGAGCACTAATGCAACGAGATAGCTGGGGAGGTGCTGAGCTTACCATGCCTGGGAGAGTTCAAGAAGAGGCTGGAGAAGGGAGGCTGGATGGGATGCTTCTTGAGGTTCCTTCCAAACCTTGGGCCCTGGGACGCTCCTAGGTAGGAAAGGGAAAGGTCATTCACCTTCAGACCAACTCCTTGCCCGCTACTCCCCTCCTCCCCAGACACATGGTCTAGCGAAGTGTCTGAGTGGCTTCATTTCTCCAACTTCTCTCCCCACCCCCCAAGTTCCCAAGGGAGCCCAGTGTCCAGGCTTAAAGATGTCCTAGCCTAACCCCTCAGCAGCTTCCCCTCCTCGCTCCCCTCAAGGCCCCTTGCTGCGCCTGGCTGAGTGGGGATGGGGACGCCAAGGGGCCGGGAAAGGGGCTCATCAACAGTGCTACTAATAGACCATCCTCAGCCACATCCTATTACCGAACCGCCCCTCCCCAGCCCCCCAGCCTGGCTGGCCTGCGCCTCTCCGCGGCCCCGGGGACCAGGCATCAGATTGGAGTCAAGATTCCGAGAGTGTCATTTGCTGCCGATGATGGTGCTGATAATAGGGACGGGCTGGCAGGCGGAGAGCGGCGGCACAGAGGCCGATTCTCTATTAAGGCTTCCCTCTCTCAGCGCAGCAGCAAGCGGGAGGCAGGCCAGAGCCGGCACTGGGCAGGGGAGGCAGGGAGAGTTCTATGATGGGCTGGGTGGTTTGTCTCTGCCATTAGCGCAAACTAGGTAGGGAGGCAGGGAGGTAGAGAGGACTGGATAGTTAGGGGGTCAGAGGAGGCCAAATCCCAGAAGGACAGGGCTGGAAAAATGGAAAGCCCCAGCCCAGTCCTCTGCTCCACAGTGGCCCAGGATTCTGCCGGTTTCTATCTGACTTCACTATTGCCGGGGATCTAAAGCCTCCTGCTGGTGAGCAGAAGGGGAGGTCCTTGCTCTCCTACCTGTTTGCAGAACAGAACCTTACAGAAGGCCAGTCACCCTCACCCTCTGCCAAGAGAAACCTGGCAGAGCCTCTCCCGCGCTGCTGGGAGCCACAGGCCCTGTGGGGAACTTGGCTAGTGGGTGTTCCTGGAGCAGGACCTCACTCCCCGCCACCTCCTCACCTCCTCGGGGAGCTCCTGCATGGGTGCCACCCCTCACCTCTGTGGTCACCGTTACCGGTGCCCTGCTCCCTCTCTTACCATTCTCCATAGGCACCCAGCACTCACTCCTGCTGTCCCCAACTCTACCATGGTCTCCAGCCAGCAAGGGGTCAAGGGCATAGCTCTGGAGCTCCTCCAGTTTCTAGCTGTGTTACCTTTGATCACCTGTTTCAACCCTCCTTTAAAATAGGGATGATATCAGTTACCTCTTAGGGTTAAAAAGGATTCAACAAGTTACTACATATAAAGTGCTTGGAATAGTACAGGGCATATCATCAGCATACTGTAAACTACGGCTGTTATTCCCATCCCTGCTCCCACCATGATCAACATCACTGCCACCCTCTCCCGTCCGTCCTCATCATTACCACCCCCACCACCTGCGGGCCCTGCTCTAAGTCTTTTACATGTGAACTCATTTAAGCCCTGACGAGGTCTTTTACATGTGAACTCATTAAGCCCTTAAATGAGCACGATTGTTAGCCCTATTTTACAGATAAGGAAACTGGTGCACAGAAGAGTTAAAGGACTTGCCTAAGGTCACACAGCTAGCATATGTCAGAACGAGGAGGAGTCAAAGCAGGCCAAATTCTTAGCTACTAGGCCAAGCAATGTCCCATCAGGGCTTACTTCCTTGCCTACAGTACCACCACTGCCACCTTTTGGCCATTGCCACCACTTCCCCATCACCTCCGCCGCCTTTGTCAACACCCCCGCACCCTCCCCCTCTCTGTGAGCACGTTAACGCCACCATCTCCAGGGCTGTCCCTGTCCCGTCTCCAAGATCATCATCCCCATGTCAGTCTCAACTACCATCAGATTCTCAGCGCTGTTACCGCCTGCCCCGAACAGAGTCTTTTTTCTGCCCTCCCTGGGCCCTGTGCTCCAAGAGGTGTGAGTGTTCGCTGGGATGCAGATCTGTTAATGGCCAGACCTGGAAAAGACAGACAGAGAAATTAAATCGCTACAAAGCTATTCGGGTGCCAGCTAGAATTTAAGGTCAGCTGGAGCCTGCAAGACGTACTTTGCAAAGCTGACTTCTCAGTTTCCCCAGGAGGCCCAGGATGGCTTAAACACCCTTTTAGCATTCTGAGAGCCTCTGATGTGGAAAGACACCTTCCACCTCACAAATAGCTTGGCTGAGAACAGATTTGTCAACACAGACACAATCCCCTCCATTCGGCTACTTAGAAGTCTGTCTTTTCAACCTATTGAAAGCCTTGAGGGTGGGGACACAGCCTCATTCCTCTCCTTGTCCCATTTCTTCTCCAGTACATCACTCCCCTCCATCCCCAACACACGCCAATAAACAGGGCAGATGAGCCTAGTTGAGTCTAAGGGATGGATCTTGCTGTCCATGGTACTGAGACAGTCTCACTCTTTAGAGATCCACAGGTTCCATCTTGTCCTTTACAGGTAAGAAACAGTCTTCGATTTTTCTGAGGCCCTCACAACTTGCCACACCCATCACTATCTGCAAAGCTTATTACCATTTGCAGAGCCTGTCCCTATTCACCAGGCCCATTATTGTTTGCAGAGCCTAGCACTGTTGGCAGAGCCTGAAATTGTATGCCGAACTCATCAGTGTTTACAGAGCCCATTACCATCCGCAGAGCACATCCCATCCCTAATTTCTGAGCCTATCACTGTTACAGATCCCATCGTAATTTTCAGAGTATCTTACTATTTTCAGAGAACTCACAAACACCATCCTTTTTTTTTTAAAGATTTTATTTCTTTATTTGAGAGAGAGAGAGACAACAAGCAGGGGGAGTGGGGGAGGGGCAGGCAGAGAGGAAGAAGCAGACTCCCCACCAAGTGGGGAGCCCCATGTGGGGCTCGATCCAGAACCCTGGGATCAAGACCTGAGCCGAAGGCAGACACTTACCAGACCGACTGAGCCACCCAGGCTCCCCTACACAAAGACCATCCTAATTTGCCAAGCCAAACTGTCTCCTAGGGACAGAGAAAGACAGAAGGAAAGAAAGGAGGTGAACAGCAAGACAATCTGTATTCATTCAATAAGACTCCTATGGGCCGATGCTTCTGCTGGGCTCTGTAAACAAATGGGGAAATGCAATAAAAACAACTTCCAGGTCTTGAGTCAGTCTCTGCCAAGTGCTTTAGTCATGATCTCATTTTGTCTTCACCGCAATCCGGAGAGATAGGCCCTATTTCTGTCCCCACTTCTGAGGACAATGTCCCTGGCTGGGAGAGATCAAATAACTTACCCATTACCCTAGAGCTTACTCATAGCAGGTCCAGAATTTGAACCTGGGTTTTGTTTGTTTGTTTGTTTGTTTTTACTTCAAAAGCCATCTCTCCCGCTTCCCATGTGGTAGAAATGGAGGAAAAGGGAAGCTGGAGGATACAGAGAGAGGGGCTACCTGTCTGAACAGAGACAAAGCCTTGCCCTTGAAACAGGCTAAAGCAGGAGGCAAAGCCTTTGAAAGCGGTCAGAGGGTCTCCGACCTGAATCAGACTGAGCACGAGTGCAAACTCTGGAGGGCGAAGTCCCTCAGAGGGAACCCTGAGCATCCAGGACACCCTGTCTCCCAGCCTTGGGACCAGCCGGCTTTCCCTCTCCGTTCAGCTCTTGAGCTACAGCGACCTTCGAACCTGACCACACAGACCTCAGGGAGCCACACGGAGGCTTATCCAGTGTGAAAGACAAGCCTGGAGCCTGAGATGGAGAGAGGCAGACTGAGAAACACCAGGATTCAGACACAGGGAATCAGAGACAAGGAGAGACAAGCAGGAGCAAAAGAGAGAGTGGCAGATACAGATAGAGATCCAGAGTCAGACAAAGACAGAGACACAGACTCACAGGGCCATGGAGAGATAGAGTCAGACATGGGGAGACACTGAGAGATGGAAATAGAAACACAGAGAGACCCAGAGCCGCAGAGGGGGGGACAGGTGCTGGGAGGGCACGAGGTGGAAGAGGGCTCGGGGCATCAGTTGGGAGGAGCACCTGCTCAGGCCCAACGCAGAGGCTCGACGGCAGCTGGCAGAGGTGAGGGAGGTTCTTACTATAGACGCAAAGGAAGTCTGGTAAGAATCTGCTGGATACAACCCCAGTCCCGGGTAAGAGTGTGCATACAGCCCAAGCCCAGGGTTCAGGCTCACTCTGTCCCCCTTGGGGGTGACTCAAGAGATCGCTACCTTCTGGGCCTGGAATTTGGTAGACAAATGCTTTCCCTGAGCTTGACCCTGGGGTGGTGCCTTGGGGGCTTGGGGGCTTTAGCCCTGTCCTTCATCACCAGCAATGCCAATCCGCCCCAAACAGGCAGGCAGTCTTCATAAAACAGCATGCTTGCTAAGCAAACCCAGCAGTCAGGGTCTCAAGCTCCCTGCCCCCCTGCCCTTCTCTCCAGTCAGCCACCCCAGCAGCCCCCTATACGGAAATCCTCCGATTCCCACTGCTGGGTCTTACCCCCCAGGCTAGACAATTGGATGACTTTCTTGAAAAGGCCCCTGCTGGTTTCCAGCTGTGTCAAAGGCACAAAGTAAATAGGAGACACTTGGGGGCCTAGCACACAGTAGGTGCGACCAGTTATGGAGGTGCTGTGAGCAGAGACCACTTTTCCTTTGCCAATCCCACCTCCCCACCCATGCCCAAACTGGAGAACAGCGGGCTGGACTCTGCCTTTTCACCTGGGCAGAGAAAGGGAAAGGGGGAGGCAAGGAGGCCTCAGGTGGCCCTGAAGTCTCATTCCAATCTGCACTCCACTCACTCCTGCCCCTAGCCTCAGATGGGCCATGGGCTGCTCTCTCCGGGAAGGTAATGGCTTCTGGCCTGAAACAACTGAGCCGCCACTGGCTTCTCCTCTCCCCACCCACTCCTCAGACATGGACTTGGCCTGGAAGGGGGTAATTCAGGCTCCCTTCCCCTCAGGGGAGGCTGCCCAGACTGGCTCCCATCCCCTCTGTGCTCTCCTAGCTAATAAGCCTGAGTGGGGGAGGGAGGAATTGCAGTGGAGCCCAATGCTTCCCTTTCCCCCAGCCTCCCTCCTGTTTGCGGAGAAGGAGGGGGGGCACCGAGATACCATTGGCTGTTGGATCCCTTCTGCAGTCCGCTCTTCTGAACGAAGGATAATAATAGTACAGTGCTCACAGCTTGGGCACCTACTATCCGTCAGCCCCTCTGTTACAGGCTTTACATTTATATGGATCCTATGAGGAAGGGATTATTTTATCCCCATTTTAAAGTTGGGACCTGAAGCCAACAAAGGTTAAGTACCTTACCCAAGGATAAACAACCACTAAGGGATGGAGCAGGATTTGGGCCAGGACAGCTGGCTAAGGACCACTGAGGTGCCACTGAGCCCCCACCTGGAGGCCCCCTGGGTGTGTGCAGGTGGGGAGGCTTGTTCCTATCCTCACCCCTGCTAGTCCTACAGGCCTCCACCTGTGCACTTCTGCAGTGGGATCCTGCCGAGGAGGCCCCTCCCCACAGCCTGGTTGCTGGTTATTTCTGACCAAGCCCTCCCTGCAGCCAAGAAATCAGATCTGCCCCATTGGTGGCCAAAGGAATCCTTTTTTTTTTTTTAAATTTAAGATTTTATTTATTTATTTGACAGAGAGAAAGAGATCACAAGTAGGCAGAGAGGCAGGCAGAGGGAGAGGGGGAAGCAGACTCCCTGCTGAGCAGAGAGCCCAATGTGGGACTCGATCCCAGGACCCTGAGATCATGACCTGAGCTGAAGGCAGAGGCTTAACCCGCTGAGCCACCCAGGCGCCCCACAGAGGAATCCTTCTTGAGCATGAACTTGAGCCTGGTTGCCTGTACTAGGGTCCGGGCACCTCGATGGGGGTGAGGGGCCAGGCCTATTGGCAGGTGCTGTCCAGTGGGTCAGAGATGCCCAGGAGAATTTCTTCTTGAGGTTCTGACTCCTCCAGCCTCTCCTCCAGTGGATTCAGGACCAGAAGGGCTGGATCGGTGAAGGCCAGTGAGGGACTTGGGCCCAGACTGGGCTTGGCTGTGGTTACACAGGGAGGGGAATATCCCCCTACCCTTCCAAGCAGCCTGAAATGCCAGAGCACATCTCCACCCTACCATAAACACCCCTCTCCCCCAACAGAGCAGGATCCAGGGACCAGCCCAGACTACCTCAAGGGTGATCCCAAATTCTGAGGATAACTTTCTCCCCTGCCACACATATGCTCCTCCCAATGACAATGGTGTGTGTGATGGACACAGAGTCACACATCTGCGTACCACATGAGATGAGGGTCAGTAGCCTGTGCTCCGTTTGCTGAAGACTCATTAACCCTGACCCCCACTGACCGAGTCAGCCGCTGGGTCACTCTATCACTGCCTAGGGCGTGGGGCGCGGTGCCCTCCGTGCCACCGTGACTGCCCTCTGCCACCCGGGCGGCAGCTATGGGAACTGAGACGGCGATTCCGTTTAGCGTTCACTGTCTGTGCATGCAAAGGATTGGCCTCTCCCAGAGGCTCAGTGTGTGTGTGTGTGTGTGTGTGTTAAAGTGTGTGCCCATGGTCATTTCTTGTGTGCAGGATGAGGGCCTGTCTGTGGGCAGTGTGTGTCCACAGTTATCATGTACGGCTGTGATATTTGTGTGAAGGGTGTGAGGCTAGGAATACACATAGCAGCGACCACAAACACACACTGTCCGAAAGCACACATATTACCACGGACATACACAAGGACTGTGGACATACTCTGAGCCATGAAAGCATGTATGTTCCCGGGACACACACTGATCACACACACACAACATTTTCCAGATGAAAAGAGACTGAGGCTTTCCTGAAATCCTGCCTTGGGTGGGCTGCTAGCTGGGTTCTGCGCCTTTTTCCCAGATGGGGAAGGGGAAGCTACCACGCTCTCTCTAACCGCCTCCCTGACTGCACCTCAAGGAAGCAGTAGGCCCAGAGGGCAAGGAAAGTCTTGGACTCCCAAGCCTGCAGAGAGAATCCCAGCACCTCCGCCCCTCCCCAGCCAGAGTAATCCAGGGTAATCAGCCTATTTCCCAGCTCATACCTCATTCCCTCCCTCCTGTCCGCCCTGAGAAGGCTCCATTGCTAAAGCCCAAGAGTAAGCCAAGAATCCAGAGATATGGGCTATCTGGCAGGCTCACACTCAAACACACACAAACACACACACATTCACAGACACTAGCACGCACTTGTCTTTAGGGTCCTTCGGAAAGAAAGGGTGGGGGAGGTCTGGAGAGAGCGCAAGTGGGGGGCTGTGCCCCTGGCCACATCTCTGAATGGGCCATAGTGTAGCTGAAGTCACGGTCCTGTGTCATGGGGGTTTCTATCCATCTATCCATCCTGCCATCTAGGATGGCAGGAGGCACAGCATCTGGAGGATTGTGCGTCTGTGAGTGGTAGAGGGTCTGCCTGTGTCTGTGAGTGTGACCAGAAGCCAGCGTTGCACGCCTGTGTGAGCAGTGGTGGGCCTGGCTTCTGTGGGATGCCGAGCCTGGGTGCGTATGTGAGCACGCCTCCAGGTGTTCTCGAATGTTTTTGCTACTTGGGAGGGTGATGGGGGTGGTGTGTACTTAGGGTTATTGTAGGCCGTGGTGTGTCCCTCTTTGCGTGTGCACGCGCGCGCGTGTGCCTGGAAAAGTGTGGCTGTGGCCGCCTCTCCGTAGGCGCACGCCCCACCTCGGCTCCCCTCCCGGACCCACCCGTCCCGTCTCCGTGCACCCGGCTGGGAGCCTTAGGGCCGCCCGCCCGGGGGAGTCCCGCCCCCTCCGCTCGAGTAAACTTTTCCCAAATCCCCGAGCCGCTTAGGGCGAAGCCGCCCCCGCGGCCTAATCCGCGCCCCCCGCGGATCTGCATAATCGGGTTAGCGGCCGCGCTCCCTCCCTCTCCCGCCGCCGCCGCCGCCGCGCGCGATTCTCTCGCTGTCACTTAGGGAGGCTCAGCGCGATTTGCGGCCTAATCCCCCGGGATCGCTCGGCCGCCGCTCCCCGAGGGGCCGCCAGATTGTTCCCTTCATAATTGATTGACTCTATTTGCCGGATTGGGACTTCAAAGCGCCGGCGGCGCGGGGGCGCCTGGGAAGGAGCGGGGCCCGCGGCGGGTCGGCGGGCTGGGCTGGGCGAGGCCCCTGCCCCGGCGGGCGCCTGCCACCCCGCAGCCCTGTCCTCGGGCCCCGAAGGCCGGAGCACGAAATTCGCCAGCGATGGCGGTGACGACGGCGACGCGGAAGGCGCGGATCGCGTCGTGACCGCCGCTGCTGGCGAGGTCTGGGCCGGGCACTGTGCCCAGCGCTTCTGGGGCCCGGGCTTTAAATCCCCCTGCCAACCTGGGAGCCTGCAGGGTATTAATATCCCCATTTCACAGGTGGGAAGCGGCTTCAGAGAGCGCTCTTCCTTCTGTGGGCAGCGCTGTTTTCGGTTCCGGGGAATCCAGCTGGGGCCAGGCTGAGCCTGTCTCTGCCTCCAAACGGAACTTTATTCTAGTGAAGGAGGCAGGTGGCCACACAAGAAACAAGTAAAGAAGTACAGGAAGGGAAAACCACGCCAAGGGCTGTGCGAGTGCCTAGGGAGCTAAATTCCACTGAGAGCTCAGGGAAAGCTGCTGCTTCTGGGTTTCCCCTGAAACCAAGCACGTGAAGAGCTGGGGGACCGGCCTGAAGCAGAGGGGAAGGCCCCTGGGCAAGGGCACGCTCTTAACAGGTAGTAAAGCCCAGTAAACACTCAGGGCTGCTGGCCTCCTGAGTTGGGAGGCTGAATCCCATTCCCTTTCCACCTGCCCAGCCTCGACTAAGCACCATCTTCCACGCAGGCTGAGCCCCTCGAGAAATGTCCAGCCCCGTGGACCCCGGCACCTGTCCAGGTCCACACAGCCCACTGCAGGCTCCTCCCGGATTGGCGGGTCCATGCAGGAGCCTGTGGGCTTCCATATCCCATTGATCAAAGACTGCTTTGGTGGGCAGCCCTGCACCCAGAGCCTTTTGGAGCCTGCTGCTTCCTCCACTCCTGAGGAGACAGGGGCAGGGGGTGGAGATGGAGGGGCCCCGTACCCTGCCCAGCCATAGCCCAGCTCCCAGGAATCCCCAGCCCAGACTTGGGAATCCCCAGCAACGCTTAATTAATTCTTGATTACCCACTGTCTCTGCAGCTGCCATTAGCCACCTCCCCAGCCTGGGCCCAGTTAGGCCATGTAATTAAATTAGCTTAGGGAGAACACTTCCGGGCAGGAGCAAGGTATTCCTCCTGCTGAGCCTCCTAGAAGTTGGGGGGGGGGCGCTGACGAGGAAGGCTCAGAAACACCAAGGGGACCATACAGGGTCACACAGTGGGGCTAGAACTGGGGCTCCAGTGGAACTCCTCGAAATTAGTTCTGGCCCCCCCCATCCCACTTCTCATGAGACCTCTACTCTCAGCACATATTTTAAACCTTAAGTGTCTTTAAAATGACAAGAGATTTGCTGCTGTCCTTAATTAAATTTATGCCAATTCACAGAGCTTTTGGAGAGATGGATTTGGGACAGGGGAGGGGAGAGCCCGATCTCCATGGGGGTAGGAAGCAGGAGACTGGGGGTTTGAAGCACGAAAGCGTCTCCCACCTTTGGGTCAAAGGGGTGGGGCAGGAGGAGGTGGGAGCAGCAGGGTGGTGGCACGGAGGGAGAAGAGGGGGACATTAAAAACTGAGGCTCTGGCCACAGCAGGTCCCTTAGGGGAAGGTGAGGCATCCCTTTCTTTTTTATGAGAGAGACCAGAGAGAGTAGCCTAAAAGAAAGCCCTGAAGGTGGAAATGGAACCCATAAACCAAGGCAGAAGGGTCTGAGGAATTGGGGCCTATACATAGTGAGGAGGACCTCACTGTCTCTAGGGCCACATCCCAGGAGCCAGGCTTCCCTCCCTATATCCTTCCCTCCCTCAATCCTGGGAGATGCTGGCTGACAGCCCTCCCTCCCCCCAAACCCAGCTCCTTGTCGCTTCAGAAAATCAGAAATAAGCCTTAGTGATTAGAGGGAGACGCGAGTGAGATGGGGCTTAGAGGCCCAGGCTCAGGGAGGTGTTAAGAGGCGAGTAGGACTCAGAGTATTAGGGGGGCAGAGCTAATAGCTTCTCTGGGTGCCCCTCCCCCCAGGACTATAGTACTCAGGGGAGGAGGGGGAAGGAGAGGGGGAAGGCGAGGGATGAGAAGATGTGGGGAAGAGACTGGAAAGAAGATGTGGAAGAGGAGAAGGAGGCAGGGAAAGAGAGAAGCTGAGGGAGGGAGAGGAGAAGGCGGCAGTGGTATGGAGAAGGAGGGAGTGAGACAGGAAAGTCAAGGTGAATAGGAAAAGTAGGTGAGGAGCGAGAAGTACAAATTAAACAAGACGGCATGGTCCCTATTTGGTTGAGAAAAAAAATAAATGTTATAAAGCTAATACCCAGTGTTGATAAGAGTAGGGACATGGACACTTGGAGGGTCTGGAAGTGGAGAGCAATTGGGCAAGAATCATCAAAATTTTAAATATGCATCCCCAGAGGCTGAGCGATTGCACATCTGGGCATCTGTCCCACAGCCACCCTGGCTCGTGTGCAGGGGGGCATAAGGACAGAGATAGTCGCTGCCAGGATGCGGTGCACTGAGCAAGGACCAGCCACATGCATCATGGCGCAGCTGTCCCGCAGAAGACTAGGTCCCCGGGAGGAAGGAGGAGCTAGATCTGCGGGCAGTGGTGTGGAAAGACGCGGCTCGCACTCTGGTCAGCCATTAGACTAGACTAGGTCATTAAACAATAGGAATAGTAGGGTTCCAATTGGAAATGTTAAAAAAAAAAAAGCATTTAAAACTATGTGGGGGATGCGTGTGTGTAAATATATACAATCGAATATCTGGAAGGAAGGAGAGCCCCTACTTACCATCAGGGACATTTATGGGGTAGGGATAGAGGAGCATTTAGTTTTTCCACTTTGTATCCTTTTGCATTATGTTTTTATAAGATTTTTTTTATTTGAGAGAGTGAGAGAGAGAGCACAAGCAGGGGGAGCCGCAGGCAGAGGGAGAAGCAGGCTCCCCATGGAGCAAGGAGCCGGATGCCAGACTCATCCCAGGACCCTGGGATCATGAACCTGAGCATAAGGCAGACGCTTAACCCACTGAGCCACCCAGGCGACCCTGCATTATGGTTGTAGAATGAGTTTTTTTTTTTTTTTCTCGAACCATGTTATTAGTTATGTACACTTAAGAATAATGATTTTCTAGGAGGGGCGAGGAAGGAAAGGCAGGCAGGAGGAAGGAAGGAAAGAAGATGGTCAGGGCCAGAGGGAGAGCGGTGGGAAGCAGGCTGGCCCCGGGGCAAGGCAGGAGTAGTGGTGCATAGTGGGGGGTGTTTGGCCTCCAGGAAGGAGGGTGCCTACCATCCAGGCAGCGCCCCAAAGTGCCCAAACACATTCCTTGCCCCTGTCCCCACCACAGAAAATCTGGCTGAGGCCTGAGTAATTGAAGGCTAATTGGGTTTTAGGCTTGTTAATGCTCCCGAGGAAGTTTGCACAGAGGAGAGCCAGTCGATCCGGATAAATGACTCCCCGTGGGACTCAGGTGGGGGAAGAGACACGGAGGAGAAAGGGAGCAGGAAGCAGAGGTTTTCAGCTCACTCCAGAAGGCTGCGGGAGGGGGTACTGTGCCGGGGAAAGCTGAGGAGACCTTGGACTTCGTGGAGTGGGGAAAGTGGAGGGAGAAGCCGGTCCAGGGCAGTTCAGGCCCTAGTCTGGGCAGGATTCTGACAAGCAGTAGTGGGGACTGCAGCAGGGGGGTTCCTGTCTCCAAAGGGAGGGAGCGGGTAAGATGAGCTACCTGTGATAGGCAAAGGGGGACGCTAGGGCTTTTGCCCATCCCCAGGAGCAAATTATTTTTCTCACAGGGAGATGGGGTCCTTTTCAGAACTAGATCCTGGGCTGTGCTGAAGGGCATCCCATGACCCAGGCCCTTCATACCCTCTGAGGCCTCCTGTAACTCCAGGCCTACCTCACAGCCCTCCCTCCCACAGTCCCCACCACCACATCCTGATCCAGAGCCTTCCAGCAAGGAGGCAGCTTGCCTGCTGGGCTGGAGGGTCTCTAAGTCTCCCCATTCTCTGACCTGTGGACATCGTTGGCTTCTGGCTATTGAGCCCTTTAGAGGCTCCTGACTCTAGCATAAACGTGCAGGTGGCGGCAATGGGCCAGAGGAATGGTGGCCTCTCTAGGTCTCCATGAAGAGACCAGCTGAGGCCACAAGAGCCCCCAGGAAGGGCAGCCAGGCCCAGGCAGCCAAGGAAGAGAGACTCTTAGAGAACATGAAAATGTTGTGTTTTGCAAAGTTATGGCTTGGGGTGGGGAGGACACCGTGTGCTACTTGGGAGCTGGAAATTGAGGCTCAGGAGGAACCCCGGTGAGGCCTCCCCGCCCCCCCCCCCCGTGATCCCCACCCTCCATAATCCCCTTCTCTTCTCCAGGGGTCAGAAATACAGGATGTGCTTTTAAAGGATCAGCTGCACATTTATTTCCTCCTCCTCTTCCTCCTCCTCCTTCTCCTTCGCCTCTTCCTCCCCAGGCCTGACTTGGGGACTCAGGCCCCTGTGACAAGGCAGGGAAACGTTTAATGAGTTTGTACCCCTGAGAGTGCAGTGACTGACAGTCGCCCGGGGGTCACCACTCCTCTTGTCCTGGAAGAGGATGGAGCAGCTGCTGGCTCTGCGTGTGCGTGTGAGCGCGCGCCTGTGCTCGCTGGGCATGCGCACCTGGGGCTCAGTGGCAGGACTGGGCAGGACCACCCTTCCTGGGAACAGAAGCTTCCTTGAGGGTCTGGGGAAAAGGGAAGGACTTGGGGGACTGCTTGGTGTCCTTTCGGGGGGCGCCTCTAGCCACAAACCTCCACCCTCCTCCTGGTCTCCTCAGGTCACCCTCCACATACTCCACTTAGGCCCGGCTGGTGGGAGGGAGGCCTGAGGCTGCCCACAGTGGGGTTTGAAGGAATTGGGGGGCATGGTCGATGGGAAGGCCTGAGTCTGCATGGGTAATGAGGTCAGGGACTGGCTTGTCAATAGCATTTAAGTACTTTTCTCCCATTTTCAAGCCAGACTGAATTATTTATTCGTTTCTGGTCAATCGCTGGTAATGTCATTAGCATTTGTCCATCAGAGGTAGGGAACAGAGTGGGAGTGTTCCCCGCCACTGACCCCCGCATCCCAAACTGACTCAGAGGGCAATCCATCCAGTGTCAGTTCCCTGTCCCTGCTCTCAAGTTACCCTAGGATCAGAATTTCTCAGAGGCCCTGCATCCAGGATGGTCTCTATCCCTACGTGTCACAGCATCAAGCCTCACGGAGCTAGGGAGCCTGGTCGTGGGCATCCTTCCTATTCTTCTCACGCATACCTGGGTCATTAACTTAGAAAGTCAGTCCTCCCACATCTAGGCATCACCCCAACTGACTTGGTCCCTTGGAAGGCAAGCCAGGCCTGGCAAAGGAAGCTGTGGATGGACAGTGTGGTGGAAGGCCCCGAGAGGGGGCCGTCAGGGTAGCGTCCTGCCTCTTCTCTTGGTCCACAGCCTTCTCCACTTCCTCCAACTTAGCACATCACATGCTGTCCCTCCTTCCTTCCTTCCTTCCTCCTCAGACCAGGCTCCCAAGTCCGAGTTCCACTTCTCTCCTCAGACCAGACTCACAGGAAGTGACCTGCCTCCCCCCTCAGATTAAACTCACAGACCAGAGTTCCTTCTCTTTCCTCAGTCGGCTCTCCAGACAGGGGAGCTTGCCTCCTCTTTCAGGCCGAGCCCCCAGGCTGGGTCTCCGAGGTAAGACCTCCCTCTCCACTCAGTCCACAGGACTGCCTGCACCATTGAAACCAGAGGCCTCTTCTCCCTGCAGGATTCATCCTCAGGGAAGGTCCTGGCCTGGCTGAGCTGTGGGCCTCTAGGTCAGGAGCTCCTTAATTCAGGCCCTTCAGTGACCAACCAAATTTTCCATCCTCAAGCTTAGGACTTAAAAAAGCCAGCGAAGGGCGAGACTTCCTAAGGAGATCCGGGGAGAGACTGTGCAAGGGGCTTGAAGCAGCGGGAACGGGACTGGACAGAGGGAGAGGCCCAACCGTGGCACGGTGTCAACAGCGGCCTCAGCCAGCCCCACGGGAATCTTGAGGCAAGGGGCCAGAACTCGGACTCCTGTGCCAACCAAGCTGCCCCCAGGGAAAGGGCAGAACCTGGGGTGAGGCAACGGAGGGCCAGTCCCCAGAGAGGAAGCTGACCCTGAGCCACTAGTAGCCAGCCCTCGGTAGCGGCAGGAGTGAGGAGGCAGGGGGTGGATGGGGCAGCAGGGGTCTCCGCGGGATGGCTCCGTCTGTGGAGATAAGGTAGTTATAAAAGTTGGGAGGGTGGCTACACAAGGCAGTTTGGATGGGCACGGCAGGATGAAAAAGTTTGGGGTGACAGAGATGGCTGGGGTCGTGTGAGGGGACAGGGCAGAGATGGCGCGGGGGGACAGCAGTGGACCCAAAGTTTGGAAGGCAGAGGTGGTGAGGGGGTCTTCATGCTGCTCCTGCCCGGGCTGGGCCAGGGCTCGTGAGCTGGCCAAGTCCAGGCAGCCAGAGTGGAAGGAAGGCCCCTCCTCAGCACGGTAGGCTCCTCAGTCACTAAGCAGGATTAGCCTCCTCTTCCTCAGGAGGAGGGGCTCGGCTCCTGCCTCAGCTACCAGCCCTGGCCCTAATCCCCCTCGCTTTCTAATCCACCCACGACTTTCTTAGGCATTAACGTTGGGCTCTCAGCTCCCTAAGCGCCACCCTGAAGATGGGAGCCGGGCTCTGAAGGGAATTAGGCCAGCCTCAGAGGATGGTGCTGCAGACAACTGGAGGGAGGCCGAGAATGGCCCCCACCCCAGCCTCTCCTCCTCTGCAGCCCACCCCCTACCCCTGGCCCCACCCCCAGTCAGGGTCCAGAGCCTCCCAGGGGTCTCTTCCAGCTCACTGCCGGAGCCAGGCAAGGATAGGGGGTGGAGAAGGTCTGAGGAGGAAGAGGACCCCCTAGGGTGGGTGCTGAGCCCAGAGGTGGGGTCAGACAAGGACGTGAGGGTCACTCACAGCCTGGCGAGGGCGAAGAGATGGGAGGGTTCGGGACGCTAGGTGCCCCGAGAGAGAGAGAAAGGTCAGATTGTGTAGGCCCTTGGATGCCAATTGGGAAGGTGGACTTTACCTTAGGAAGAGTAAGGAGTCACGGTGGGAATGTGGTGGGATTCAGGGCCACCGCCGTGGTGCCTGTGAAGGACCGGTGGGGTGGGGGACAGAGACTGAGGGTGAGGAGGCTGTGATGCCAGCGACAGGCAATGAGACCCAGTAAGAACACCCAGCCAAGGTCACCCAGTTTCAGCGCCCAGCCCAGCCAGGCGATGCAGTGCTCCACATGGTGGTGCAGATAGGTGTGGCCCTGTCAGGCTCAGGGCCTCTGTGAGTATCTGGGGGGCGGCGACCTGGGGCTGCCCCAGAGGCCGGGTGGAGCAACAGCCCGTTGGCTATCGGACGCTGCCTTGCAGGGCCTCCTACTAACCATTATTCCAACCACTGGAAACAGGTTGCCGCGGCTCGGGTGCAGCACAGGCCCTTCACCAGCCCCGGGACCCTTCCCTTTAGGGCTAAGTTATCTGCAGATGTTTTGGGGGCGGTGATGAGGATTCATTAAACCAAGTATGTACTAAAATTCTCCTCACCCTGCCCCTCGGGCTGGGCAGCTGTTGTTTGCTCATTTTTTGACAGGCGAGAAAAATGAGGCTCCAAGGGAAGTCACTTTCCCTAGACCCACACAGCTAGCGACAGCACCGAAACCAGGGAAGCAGAGAGGGCAGGACAGCCACTCACTGTCCTGGAAGGCAAAGCAGTGCAGTGGTTGCAAGTGTAACTAGTGACGTCTGATGGGTTGGGGGTCACATCCATGTGCCTCCTGCCGAGTGCTAACTGGGCCACCTTCTAGAGTTTCTCATTGGTCAGTGGGTTAATATTGCCAACTCCCAGGATGCCTAGAGTGAGGGCGGGGGAGGGGTAGACCAGGGGGGAGAATATACACAAGTGGTTCCAGGGGGAACCCAGGTCGGGGGCACAGGACTGCCGCCATTGCTGCCAAGGCCACTGGGCGGACAGACAGAGAGACAGAGGCTGATTCCCAGCTCTGTTGGCTTCTTGGATGCACCTTCCCAGAGGCAGGAGCAAGCAGCTGGGGTCCCCAGCCTCCTCGAGGGGGCGAGGCCACAGGGCAGGCGAGTCGGGGCGTTGAGCAGGTGGGGGGATGTTAAAAGGCTGGGAGGTTCATCAGGGCAGGTTGGGTAGGCCCTCCCGGCAGGCCCCTCTCATTGGGCCCTGCTAATGAGCTTCCACTGGATTATCCGCTCCCACCTCCGCTCCGTTTACTCTGTCAAATCGAGTTTGCATTTTAAATGGGAATTTGACAAGACGGGCAATTTGTCTGCTGACGAGGTTAATGGGTGTTAGCCCGGCAGACTGAGGAGGGAGAACCCATGCCCCAGCACGGCCCGGCCTCGGCCCAGATCAATGACCTGGGCTGCTGCTCCTCCCTCCATTGCAGCCCCTCCGGGCCTCCTGGTGGCCAGAGGCTGTCCCTAGCTGTCTGGCTCACCACCTCCAGGTAGTCTTCCCAAAAGCACCGTGCCCTAGGCCACCGTCCACTGCTCAGGCTGGTGATTCTCCCCTCCTCCTAGATGGAGACGGGGTTCCTGAGACGCTGGGCCACGTCACCCCCTCTCAGACTAAGAGCCGCCCCTCTCAGACCCAGGTTCCCAGGGCAGAGCCAGGTTTCCCCTCACAGTTGGGATCCAGGGGGCTGGGCATTGTCACCTACTTCCTGCTCCCCGTCCCGCTGCCCTCTCCCATATGTGACTTGAAATGGAGCCAGGAGAACTGGAATGACCACATCCTAAGTCTCAGTGCTGAGATTCAGACTGGTTGGCAAGAAAAGGTTTCAAAGCCATCACCTCCAAGCTTGGGACCCCATCCAGACCAAGCCCCAGTGCCGGGGGGCTCACAGGGGCGCTGAGGAACCCTGCTAAGACTTCCTAATGGGGCCCAAGTTGACCTCCCCGACATGGGACCCTTCCTTGAGCCACGTCCTCCAAGGGTGAGCCAGAGCCCAGGCCCCCGGGACTCCAGCCCCAGCCAAGAACAGCACCAGGCCAGGGTGGGCTCGGGCTGAGGAAGAAGATGCCCCCACTTCCCCTCCTCTTGAGGGCCCAGCGCCCTTCCCCGCCCCAGCTAATGTGCCACAATTACCTCCTAAGTGCCCAGACAAATGTGGCTGCTGGGGAAAGTGACACGGGCTCCAGGTGATGGATTCGTGCCATCGGGGAGCCGGGCGGAGCGGGCCCCGAGCGGGGGGGCAACACTAATATTGTATCAGCGTCGGCGCCGGCGCCACGAGCCGGTGATGAATATGTGTCACTTTACACGGCGCACACTCGGGGGCCTGGCTGCGCAGGCATGGAAAATAGAGTGTCTGGGATTAATGATATTGAAAATGATAGAGAGCAGATTGGAAATGGCTTCGCCCGCCCGACCCGCGGAGATGGAAACGTACCTCACAGCTATCCACCCGGCTGGCCCCCACCTGCCCTCCCCGCCCTGCACCAGACACAGAGGCCCCTGCGCCCGCCGTAAGGACCCTGCATCGTGTTCCCACCAGCAGCTCCTTGGGAGGGCACACGGCGGGGGTGGGGTGGGGGACACACCTGTGAGCAGAGACACAGGACATCGAGGAAATCGCGGCTTCTGGCTGACCCTTGACCTGGGTCCCAGAGGAGCCTGACCCCAGTCACCCAGTGAAACTTGACCTTGGCCATAGACTAAGTCCTGACCCCAGTTCCAGCTGAGTCCTGCCTCTGGCCACAGATTGAGTCTGCTGGAGCCTGAGCCTCTCACCTGACCGCGAGAGCTGGGGCAGTAGGGCCGGGGAGGCCAGGAATGAGGTGGGGATGCGAGAGTCACTCAGCCTAGTGCCTCCCGGACTGGAGGGCAGCTCACAGCCCGGTTCTGTTACCCCACGGTGTGGACTCCCGCGTCAGCAAGCAAGGGAACAGGTGTATCCCCCACTGATGTCATTTTAGTGCTTAATTATGTTGGTAAGTACCCATAAGTGCGTATCGTACATAGGTGTGTTTATGGTGCCTCTGTTCACAAATACGGCTGCAGGGTTGTGTCTAGTGTGTGCGGGAATGTGCGTGCCTCCGTGTGTCCAGACATCTGTGGGAGATTCCGTGAGTGTGGCTTGTCTTAGGCCTGCGGCGAGTATGTGTGTGTGTCTGTGAAGGTGTGTGTACATGACCCACAGATGGAGAGGTTCTGGTGTGTGGGCTCTAGTAGCGGGAGACCCTTCCATGACGCCCGACCCTGTTTACAGGTGAAATTCCCAACATCAGGGCAAGATGCCCCTCCCTGCTGGAATGGAATCTAGTACCGGGATTTCAGATCTTCCAGGCGGACAGCAGACCTGAGACTGCCAGCCTGACCTCAGCATCCATCCCGACATCCACCCCGACATCCACCCCGACATCCACCCCGACCCAAACCAAGGCGCGGAGGAGGCATCTACAGCAACTCCATCCATTCCTTCACGTACTGGGCTCATCTTGTGGCACTTACCGTCTTCGAGGAACAGGACAAACACGGTCGTGACTTCATGCCAGGTCCGGCCACCAGAGGAAACAGACACGAAACGAGGGAACAGACAAGTAAACAAATAGTGCCACGAAAGTGCCACGAAATAAATAATCAGAAGGCTGCGGTAGAGTCAATGGGCTGACCCATCATTAGAAGGGGTGGTCAGGGTTGGCTCCTCTGAGCTGAGAGGTGAGGGCGACAGGGAGTGCGAAGTCTGGGCCCTGTCGGGAGGGCGAGGTTGGGGCGCAGCAGGAGGGGGTGGCCCCGGGAGGAACTGGGCCTCTGAAACCAGGCTGAGGGAGGAGTCTAGGTTTCGCTGCCAGTGGGGTGTGGAGCCATCAGAGGGTCGGTCCAAGAGACTGATAGGGTCATGTCTACATTTTTAAAAGAAATTGGAGGGGTGCCTGGGTGGCTCAGTTGGTTAAGGATCTGCCTTAGGCTCAGGTCATGATCCCTCCCCTGCTCCTCTCTCTCTCTCAAATAAATAAATAATAAAAAAAGAAAAAAAGAAAAGAAATTAGAGGTGTTGAGAGTCCAAGCAGGAAAACTTCCGGCGGGGAGGGGGCTTCTGGAAGCAGCTCCGGGCCTGGAGTCCGAGTCCCCCCACCACCAGCAGCTCCCACACAGGCCATCATCACCAGCAGCAGGAGCGCCAACCTGTGCTTCAGTGAGTCATGTCCACCCACCCCCCCCCACGCAGCGTCTGGGTCCCTGGGTTCCCTGTCTGCACTCTCCCCAGTCCTGTCACACCAGCCCTACCTGGACCCTTCCTCTGCCTCACTCTCCATCCTATGGGGTCTCCTGGACGTGCCCGCTCCCCAAGACCACCTGAGTCTTCTCAGCTTTGTTCTCACCTCAAGAACCAGTCCTGAGACAGCTAAGAGCTCCTATGAAGCTATGAGTGGAGGAGGGGGCGTCACACGGGTAGCAAGAAGCCAGGTCCTGGAGACAGCCCCCCTCTTCCCTTCCCCCCCACTCAGGTTCTTGAGGGAGAGGCCCAGCTTACCCTGAGTTGTGGGAACTCTGACCAGCCTCCCTCCTGCCAGTGTATCCGTTAAGGCCTAGTACACCGTAAGGCAGGGGGCTCACCTCCCTGTCTGTCTGTCCCCTTGCCCGTGAGCCACTGAGGAAGGAGTCCCGGGCATCTGGTTCGCCACCAGCACAATGCTGGCACGCAGAGAGGCCTGTGGGGAGCATGTGGAGGGGAAGGACTTCCAGCAAGGCCGCCTGGATGGAGGGCAGAGCTGGGTGACCCGACTCCACCCCCAGACTCAGCACCAGCCCCTTCTGCCCTGGCACCCAGAGTTCCTGGCAGGCAGGCGCCCTGCTGGCAGCGGCTTTTGTATTGGCAGAGGTGGCAGAGGAGGTGGGAAGAGGGGGCTGTGGGCCCTCTGGGGGCTGCTACTCTCTCCCACTCTGCTTCCATCTCCTGTCTTCCACTTGCTGCCTTCCCTCGCAGTCTCTCTCAATCTCTCTTCATGTCTCTCCCTGCTCCTTCCTCTCCCTCCTTCCCTGCCTCTCTCTCCCTCAGTCATTTGCGGAGCTGAGATGGCCTAGCCCATCTGGGAGCGAGCGCACGGCCCGGTGACGGAGGCGCAGGTAATAGCCGAGCGGAGGAGAGAGACGGGGAAATTTATGACATTGAAAATGACTGAGAGAGAGAGAGTGTGTGTGAGTGTGGCAGAAGGAGCAGGAGAGGGTGGAGAGGGAGAGGGAGGGAGCTCTGGCGCTGGCTGGCTCTCTCGCACACACTCCCAGCCCTGCCCGCCCCCTCCCCTCTCGCCAACCTTGCGGAGAGGAGAGGACGTGAGAGAGTGAGCTGCTGGCCCGGAGAAAGAAAGACACACAGACAGACAGACAGTTGGTAGGATACAGAGGGCATATGGGAGGAGGGGAAGAAGAGCAGGTGAGAGGAGACAGATGAAGGCTGAGTACCACTGGGCGGGAGGTGACCATGTCTGGCTGTGGGGCCTGCTTGTCTCGGTCCTGGCACCCCCTTCAGGAGCTCTGGTCTGCGGGGAGGGGGGTCGGGGCCTCCCTTTGGCTTATGGTCACAGGGAGTCTGGAATCTGAGCGAGAGACTGTCTAAGGGATGATGCTCAGAAATGGCCAGAACGTACTCCGGATTACAGGGCACGTGTCCTTCCTCCCCGCAGGGCTACTTCCCGGAAGGTGCTGGTGTGTGGGGAGCCAAGAAGTAGATGGACTAGATCATGGAACCACCCCCAACAACTCCTCCCTCTGCATGCTGGGAGGCAGGGGAATGGCCAGAATGACCTCCCCACATCCTCTTGCAGTCAGAGGAGAATCTGTCTCCTTGGGGTGCTAAGCCCATAATCCCCCCTGCCCCAGCCACCCCTAGACCACCCAGGATGTTACTGAAGAGTAATTAGATGTTCTTGAGAGACCTAACCCCCTACCCTGACCTGTGGCCACCCCAGACCCAGCAGGCCACACTCCACCTGCCAACCCCCGTTCAGCCCCATTCTATTCTGCCGCCTCCTGGCCCTAATGCTTCCCAGTCCCCTCCTAGTCACCATATCTTAACCCAGCGTTCCGTGCTCAGATTCCTTCCTTCTCTGGGTCTAAGTTTCCCCAAATATAAAATGGGGTTCATAACACCTACCTGTGCCCGTTCTTCTTGGGTCAGGTCTCAGGGTAGACTCTGGTCCACCTAAGTCTCGAGATTCTTCTCCACCAGAGAATGTGGGTCATCTTAACTCCCCAGGAGCTCTTGGCAGTTCCGGCTGACTTTGTGGGTGAAGGTGGAAGAAACAGAACTCCCCAGCATCCTCACGTACACACACACACACACACACACACACACACACACACACACACACACACAGAGCCATCTCCCGAGGAAGCCGATATATCAGGTACTCAAAGGGCAGAACCCTCCATGCCCAGGCAGGAGGCTGACGCCTAGAGAAGGTGGAGTGTTGCCCCAGTCATAAACTTCGAGAAGATCTGAGCCAGGCCCTGGGCTACTAATCCAGACCATGGGCCAGGCCCCTTGTCCTGCCAAATGTGTGCAGAACAGGCAGCCCAGGGCTCCGAGAGACCTTGCCTGCTCCCAGCAGCTTGACTGTGAACAGGTGCCCAAGGTCACTTTCCAGTCCACAGCTCTGTCCCCTTCTCTCTACCTGCCTTCCACTGAGGCCCCATCCCTCCCCTTTCTTCTCCTTCCTCCCCTGCTCTGTATGTAGCCCTCTCCCTGAAAAATTTGTTGGATTAACCCCTCCTAGCCCAGGGCATCTGAAGAGGTGGCAGATAGAGTGCAGGAGTTGAAAACACAAGCTTTAGGGCCAAAAAATGCCCACATCACAGCTCTTCCCCTTGGCTAGGTGACCTTGGGCTCTTCGTTTAATGTTTCTGAGCCTTATTTCTTCATCTGGCAAATGGAACTGTAAAGGTCTGGCTCCAGGACTCCATGGCCACCCAGGGCGAGAATCGCATGAAATCATGGATGTAAAGTGCGGAGCACAGAGGAGGGGCTCGGCCAAGGCCAAGGCGCTGGCAGCTGGCCCTCTGGCACCACATCTGTTTCCTAGCTGTCTGCTGCACTTGGGGGGATGAGGCTGAGAGTTCAGGGCAGGGAGAGGAGGAAGAGGTGGCAGCAGCTTCAGAAGACTCTTGCTCACTGAGAAGAGACACAGCCAGACCTATGGAGAGACTCAGGTGAGCCCCGAGAGGCACTTCCCTATTCCGAGAACCAGGGGAAGCCACATTGCAAAGGGCCCATCCAGTCTGTTCCAAGGCCCATATCCTCATCCCAGAGGCAGCTCTGGGCAGCAGCGGCCACTGTCTGGGGAGCAGTGGCGGAGGTGAAGAGTTCACTGGGCCCGTGGGCTGCGCTGGCCTCAGGCCTCCCACCCAGCCTCCTTGCCCTGGCCCTGCCCATTGTGGCCACATAAAAGGTGACGGATGGTTAATGGGGGAGATAACGGGATTCATAAGGGAAATTTATCGGTCACTCTGGTGGTATAAATATGTTTATAGCAGACCAAGGGGAAATGAAGAAGCCCCAATAAATCATCGTGAAGCCACCAGCCACTAATAGGCGAGCGGTCACGGGAACCCCAGCGTTGGCGCCCGTAGACACCCCCTCTGGCTGCCCGCTAATGGTGCGGTAGGGCTGCAGCCTTGTCAGGCCAGACGCCCAGCCCACCCCATGCGGGGCGCAGGAAGCCTCTGCAGGCTGCCTCTGCTGGGGCTGAGCTGTCCTGCCCGCCGTGCAGTCATCCCTTCAGTAGATCTGGGCGCATTCAGACTGGCAGGGCTGAGAGAACAGGGCAGGGGACACACTGGGCCTAGTCTGAGAGGTCCTGTAGCGTAGGGGTTAAGAAAGCTCCTGAGTCAGACCTGGCTCCGACCCTTGAGGCTCTCACTTCCCACAATCCCAGCCTTTCTTTCTGTTTTCCTTTCTGCAAAGTGGAAGTGGTTGGGAGGAAGATAGGGAGAATCCACAGAGCATAGCCCTTGGCACCTTGTAAGCCTCAATAAATAGTAGCTGCTCTGATTCTTTACTTTCCCTCTTGGAAAAGTGCTATGCGCGTGTGAGGATGGTCTTAGAAAGTGGATAGCACTGTCCCCATATTCTAGATTAAGGAACTTGAGGCTCAGAAGTCAAGGGGCTTGCCCTGGGTCACACAGCTAGAAGAGAAAGGCTTTATTTGATACCCCTAGCCTAGACTCTTCCCTCTGGCCCGGTTTAGACCCCGCTCCTTCTTCAGAGTTCCTGGGGGTTCTCCGTCCCCACCCCTTGCAGGAGAGGCCTAGGATTCCAGGGACCTGGAAATACAGCCCTGGGAGGTCTGGCAGCAACTTGCTGGTGTTGGGGAGCTAAGCCTCGGCTCCCCCCATCCCACCCGCCGCTAGCCTTGGTGCCCCCGCTCTTCCCCAGCACAGCAAGGGCTGGACTCACCCCAGCACCAGGGACCCTGGGAGCTTTCCACGTGATCCGTACAGAGTGCTTTACACTCAGTCTTGCCCTCCAAACTCTGAGCCTTGGTCACAGCCTCAGTCCAAGCCACAGTCTCCTAGCCCCCTCATTCCTCCATTCACTCATTCAACAAATACTTAGGTAGCTCCCTGTAGCTCCCTCCAGAGGGCCCAGGTGGGCAAGGCCCTGCCCTTGCCTCACTCAGGGTCTGGTAAAGAAGAAAGGCCTGGATCATGGAATAGAATGGGGTGTGTGCTGGGCTGAAGCAGGCACAGGGGTCAAAGTGAGTAGGAGCCCAGCGGGGCCGATAGGACTTCCAGAGCGCGCTGAGGCTGGTTCCACCGCCCCTCTCTCCATGCTGGGGCTCTGCAGACACCCCCAAGTCAGACTCTGTCCTCACTTCGGGCCTGTTCCTCACCTCTCCTCCCTCTTCGCCTGATCACGCTGGCTCGCCCACCTCCACACTGGACAGTACCACCGCCTGCTCCCGTTTCCTGCCAGAACTATGCTCTCCACCTTTCTCCCCGTGCTGCAGCCAGCACTCTAGTCTCCCCCAGCCCTGGAAGGCTAGGTTCCCCACACAAACTGGGGGAGGGGAAAAAGGGCCTTTGAGGTCCTGCTGCTTCCCACCCCCACCTCCCCCCACCTCTGACTCTCGGTAGAAGAGGGACCCAAGCCGTCTTTGCCTCGTCTGAGTCTCTGCGTGTTTCTCCAGAACTCTGCCTCTCCTTCCTGTCCCAGTTCCTATCTCTCCTTGTCTCTGCGGGTCTCTGGCCCTCTCCTTCTCCCAGTCTCTCTCCCCGTGGCTCTCTCCCTCCCGATCTCGGGCTCCATCTCTCCCCGTCTATCCCTCCCGAGGCCGGGCGGGGGAAATCGCTCCGTAAATAGGCGGATGGCCCCGGGCGCTCCGGGCGCAGACACTGGTTTTTAGAGCCGGTAATTGACTCCTTTCAGTTGATAATTCATGGCTTGCATATGCGCTTTAATGCGGGCGCCCGGGGAGGCGCGGCGGGCGGGGCGGCCCGAGCGCGGGGCCGAGCGCGGGGCCGGCAACGAAGCGGCCGGGGAGGGAGCCGGACTGTGTTGGCCCGGGTTCGGGAGAGGAGGGGACGCCTCCGCGGGGGTCTGTGGGCCCCGCGACCCGACTCCGCACCAGGTGACGGAATTGGAGTGCGATAGGTAAGGTGGAGAAGCCTGGGCGGTCCCTGGGCCGGTGGGACGACGCGGGGCTGGCTGGCAGAGCCTTCCAAAAGAAGAGGGGAGTAGGGGAACACGCAGATCCCCCATCCTTGCAGGGTGCAGCCACCGGGGAAACAGAGGCCCGGAAAGAGGATAGCTCTTATGTACACCCCACAGCACAGAAGCAAGACCAGAACTCAAGGCACCGCCTTCCCTTTCCCAAAGGGTCCTAGCCAGGGGCTCAGGGCCAGCCTTTGTAGACACCCCCTCCCACTGGAATTCTCCTGTTTCTGAGCTAAATTCCTCCCCTGGAGTGATCCAGCACCCTACTGCTCTCAGGCTCCTCCAGGACAAGCTGGCTTTTCCTGGTGAACTCTGGACATCCTGCAACTGACTCCCAGGCTGGGGAGGGGACCTCGAGTCCTCTCCCACCTGGCTGTCACCCTCTGTGGATCGGTCTCATCCTGTGGCTGTGGCGGATGTAATTACTTCCATCTCACAGAAGAAGCAGGCTCAAAGAAGCTGGGAGACTTCCCCACCGCCCCAGAGGAGGCTGAGCCAGAAGCTGGACCCCGCGTGCACACGCCCACATCAAGCCGTCTGCAGTGGAAGTAGCCGCAGTGGGAAGGGGAGAAAGAGGCAAGGCCCTGACCCTGGACATCCCATCCGCACCCACCCACGGCCTCAGCTGCTAGCACAAAGGGTGCTGAGGAAGCCAATGACCTGCCCAGAGTCACGCAGACCAGGGGCTGATTCAGCTGAAGATGGTGCTGGCAGGTTACAGGCCAGAGCCGGAGCTGGAGCTGGAGCTGGGGAGGAAGGCAGTTGTTGACCCCAATTTCAGCTCCGGAGAAACAAGAGAAAGCCCAGCCTGGAGGGAAATCGGGCCTGAGGCTAGGTTTCCCATTAACGGAGGGCTGCTTGGGCTGGTATCTGCCACTCTTTCCCCAGGCTCATTTCAGACAAGAATAGAAGTCTGCCCCCTATGTCTTATAATCTACTAATGTTTAAACCGCCAGCTTATTCCTATGTCCCCCAATCTCCGTCTCCCCGCCTCCAGTTTTCCCATCTGTGTTTAGAGTGGGAAAGACCTGGAGACAGTGCATCTGAAAGCTGAAGGCGAGGTCCCCGCTGGGCTGTGTAAAGCTCAATGCTGCCCCCTGGTGCCCAAACTGTTTGCAGCCGGTAGGAGTGAGAGAGGAGGCTGGACGCACTTGAGGTAGAAAAATCTCTCCGCACTACCCTCCTCTGCCCCCTACCCAACTATTTTCTCTCGGCATCTTAGACCTCCCTCTTATGGGGGAGAGAGGACCGAGCAGAAGCCCTACTAGCCCTGTGTGAGGAGAAACTACGAGGCTCTTTCTCCAGCAGAGATCTCAGACTCGGTGGTAGAACCTGGAAGAGGTAGAGACCCCAGTGAGGTCAGCAATGACTGTCTCACCCGCCACCGGACATCCCAGATGGTTCCTTCCGTGGTAGGTGGAGTCAGGGCTTCCCTCCTGATGTGATTCCTTCTTAGTTAAACTCTCGGGTCTTTTTCTGCCTGAAATTCCATCATTTGTGTTCAGAGGAGGTACTCAACAAATGTAGGATGGATGGCTATATAGACGGATGGGGGGAAGGATGAAATCTCTTCCTTCGCATTGAGCTTTTATCTCCAGAAAGTCTCTGCTATCGAGCACAGGGAGGAATGAGTCCATTAGTTTGCTGAGCTGGCTGGAAGTAGGACCCTAAAGAGGAGTGAGAGACAGAAAGTGTTAAGTTTTAATGAGGAAGGACCTCGAGAGAGTTCAGATGAAGGGAAGGTCATGGGAGAGTTGGAAGGATCAAAGAAGGCTTCCTGAAGGAAGTGGCATTTGATGCAGGGCTCCAAGGACAAAGAAGCAGAGAAGGCATTTGGGTGGAGGGAACCGTGTGACGGAGGTCCAGAGGCAGAAGTGCGAAGTGGGCTTGTGGTGGCAGCAAGGCTCTGGGTTGAGGGAACGGAAGTAGGCTATACTGCGGGGGAGCCCTGGCAGAGGAGGCTGTGGAGGACCTTGGGAGCTGCTGCATGTCAAGCGAAGAAACTGGCGCTTTGCAGGCTAAGCACTGGACTGTGAGCTTGGGTCTGCATCCCAACCTAGGATCTGTTCTGACTGGGTTTCACTGTCTTGGGCCTGCTCTTTGGAACTTTCTTTAGACAGCAGTGGGAGCCATGGCAAGTTCTCAATCAGGGAAGTGCCTAGAAGTCACAGGTCACGGAACTGTCAAGTTAACAGGTACCATGGACCTCATCTAATCTAACCCCTTCAATTTGTAGATGAGAAAACTGAAGTCCAGAAAGGGGAAGTTACTCGCCCAGCGTCACACAGCAAGCCAGGGGCAGAGCCAGGACTTGAACCTGGGTCACCAGCCTCTCTGTTTGGGGCTCTTTCCCCTCTGCTGCAATCTGGGATATCATTTGGGGGACTGAGCTGGAGGAGAGGACCTGGAGGCAGAAGTCCACCAGGAGGCTACAGCCCCACCTAGACCAGAGATCACAAAGCCGACCAGTCAGAAATGTTTATTGAGCCCTTCACCCTGTGCCTCCATCTTAGGCCAATCTGAGGAGTCCGTGTATTGAATCCACGCAGAAGGACAACAAAGAAAAGGAATCTGGTGGGCTTCTGGGAGGAGGAAACACAAGGCAGATATAGTATTCATGAGAAGGGACATCAGGTGATGAGGATGTAGGAAGGCCCCCAGGAGGAGTGGCCTATCACTCGGGTTCCCCGTGGTTCTTGGCCAAGGTCTCCACCTCCTTCATGAACCGGAGACACAGCTCCTCTTCCCATGGCAAAGCAACGCACTGCACAGCCACAGGAAGTCTTATGGATCCTTGTACCGCCTGCCCAGAGAGAAGGTAGATGGATTTAAGAGGCTGCTTTCCACTCTCAGGCCCCATGCCCCGCCTCCGTCACCACCCATAGGCATTAGTCCAAACATCTCATCCCCAATCTATATTAAGGGAGAGATGTCCTGCATCTCAGAGTCTCAGGCTTCCTCAGCTCTCAGTGAAACCTGGAAAAACTATTCTGCTTTGTCTGTCTCTAGTTCTCCAGGGTTAAGATGTAGAACTTGCTCCCTGTGCAGACAGCTGACTAGAATCATGGAATGAAAAACCGAGTATCCACCCAGTGTTCTCAGCAAAGGAAAGAAGAATGTGCAAATCCCTGATCCCGAGCCTGGTCCTCTGCCGTGAAAGAGGTACCTTGACCCCAAACTCAGACTCAGGAACATGGGGACTGAACCTGAGTCCCTGCTGTGAAATCCAAACATACTTAGAGGCATTCAAACATGTTTTCATTGTTTTATGATGATAAGATACAAGCCCTTATCTGTCTTCATCACTGGAGCCAAGTCAACTGGCTTCGAGTCCTGGCTCCCTCCACGTGACCTGCCTGTGAGGCGTGAGGCATGGTTGGTCAATTCTCTTAACCTACGTGTGCCCCCATTTCCAACTTCGTAAAACCTCACAGGACAGTTATGGGATTTAATGATTTAATATATATACAGCACTTTTAAACAGCTCCTGGAACAGAATAAGAGCTCAAGACATATTAGATAGTATCATTATTATTATTTTCTCAGAATTCAGGTCAGCAGTTCCACTGGGTAACTCTAGCACTAAAATCAATTTCCAAAAAAGTAAGTTACTTAATGTCCGACTCAGACACACATACTTTCCAGAGTCAATCTCTCTCTCTCCCTCTCTTTCTCCCTGTCACCCAAGACAAGGTTGTTATTTTAGATCATGCATAAAATATGCACATGAAAATATTTCCTTTTGTGAAGCCACCTCTGAATTAATAATAAGTAGCATCTATTGAACACGTCTTATATCCAAAGCCTTATACTGATTACTTCACTGTTTTTCGATTGAACCTTTAGGACAGCCCTGCAGGGTAGATATTTTAATTCCCATTTTCCTGGCAAAGAAGTTGAGGCTCAGAGAGGAGCGGGGTCCAGTCCAGTTCCCTAGGAAGCTCCTAACCAGGAAGCATTGGCTCCACTCTTCCTGCCTCTGGGATCAACTTTCCCTACGGAAGTGTCTAGAAGACCAATGGTTTTGTAAAGTATTCTCCCAGGACAAGGACAGAGGCTGACTTGGAGCTCAGATGGTGTGTCCTCAGAGATGCGGTGAAACCACGGCACAAGTAATAAAGGATAAACACTGGGAATGACTGAACCGACCCCACCCCCACTCGCCCCGTCTGGGATGGAGGCCGGACTCAGTCCTGGTTTGTGCCCCTGGGTGAGAGGCATGGAGAGGGAAACCGACCTCCCGGAAACTTTTGTAGGAACTATCTCCGTAGTATCCCTTGTAGAAGGCCAGTTCCTCCTCGTCCTGCAGCGTCACAGTGGTGACCGGCACCACGCCAGCGGGGAAGTTCAGGACGTTGTAGAGGCACGTGCAGGAGAAGACATCTGTAGGAAGAGCCAGGCAAGCCCAGATCAGCGGACAAGACTCAGGTGGGGAAGTGTGTTGGGTGAGCGCCCCCTCGGGGTCCTTCTCGGAACTGCAAGGGGTCCTTCTCGCAATAGCGCCCCGTTTGGGGCCGGGAATCCACCTGAAGGCCGCCTCCTGCTCTCCCCACAGCGGAGGGAAGGAGAGAATGGTTGCTACTGAAGCCTTCCTCAGTGCCAGGCACTGTGCTGCCTCTTTCCATTGAGGATCCTTGAGTCCTCTCCACCCCTGTGAGGTGGAGTTGACTCTTCTGTCAATAATAAGGAATAAGGAAACCGAGGTGGTGGACACGTTGGCTGGTTTTTCACAGACCCCACAGCTGATGATGGCTGAAGCGTGTAGGGAGGGCAACCCTGAGTTAAAAGGCAGCTCCCCTACAGCAGTTTGTAGGGAGTGAGTGACAAAGAAGGGGCAGCGATGTCAGCAGAGGCCACCGGCGCAGGGCCAGGTGTGGGATGTGCCTTTGAGCAGCCGCTGCGGGGAGACCCAGGGAAGCGGAGTCCAGGCTTGAGGTGGGTTTTCATTCTGCCTTGATAACATCTCTGAGGCCTGCACTTGTGCTGGGCAGGGGCGTCATTTCAGGGGGGCTAGGCCAAAGCCACCTTGTGAGGGGGGCAGCAGGAAGCCTGTTAAGAGTGACTGCGTTGGCCAACTGAAAGAATCCAGGCACAAAAGCCTCCTTCCTCCTGATTCCATTTGTATGAAAGCCTAGAAAAGGCAAGGCTATAGTGACAGAGAGCAGATCAGTGGTTGCAGTTTGCCAGGGCGGCGTGAACTGCAAAGGGCCATCAGGGAAATTTGGCGGATGATAAAAATAGTCTATATTTTTCTTATGGTGTTAGTTACATAGCCTGATGCAGGTGTTAAAGTTTATCAAATTACACTCTGAAAATTGGTGGGTTTCATTGCGTGTGAATTATATTTCAGCAGAGTTCATTTTTTCCCTTTCTTTCTTTTTTTTTTTCTTTTTTAAGTAAGCTCTGCGCCCAACAGGGGGGCTTAAACTCATGACCCTGAGATCCAGAGTCGCATGCTCTACTGACTGAGACAGTCAGGTGACCCTCGGTAAAATTCATTTAAAAAGTGAATGGAAATTGGGAGTGTCTGCTAATGGAAATGTTCTGGAATTAGATAGTGGTAGTGTTTCGTGGCATTCTAAATATACTTAAAACCACTGAATTGGACACTTTAAAATGGTGAATTTATGTTATCTGAATTTTACCTCAATTTAAGAAATTTTAAATTTTTTTAAGATTTTATTTATTTATTTGACAGAGAGAGAGCACAAGCTGGGGTGGGGAAGCAGGCAGAGGGAGAAGGAGAAGCAGACTTCCCACTGAGCAGGGAGCCGGATGTGGGGCTGGATCCCAGGACCCTGGGATCATGACCTGAGCCAAAGGCAGATGCTTAATGAATGAGCCACCCAGGCTCCCCAAGGAATTTTTTTTTAAGTAGTGAATGGTGACAGAGGTCAAGGCCACAGAATCTGTGGCAAGACTCTGGAGTCCTGGACTCCGGGTCTCAACCCCACCAGGACCCGGGTTCCTCTTACCAAATGTCATGCTAGAATAGCCTGTATAGAAGGCAGGGGCCAGAGCTGGTGTCAGCAGCACATCTAGATCCAAGGACCTCCACTTGGCTATGAACTCTTGCTGATATTCCTGCAGGGACAGTTGGCGGGGGAGGGGTAAGACCAGCAGAGGTCACTGTTTGCAGGACAAGGTCAGGCGCTACCATGCCCAGTGGCATTAAACATTAGGAAGAATTCCCAGGCTGTGAGACACAGACTGGGATATCTCGAGGGGGAGGTGGCGGTGGTCAGGGCCTTTCCAGGAGCTGAGGTGAAGGGATGGAAAGGGGAGTCTCAGGCTGCAATTATTCGGGAACAACGTATCATCCTGGCCCCAAAGAGATGGACTAAATTAACCTCCCAGGTCACCAAGCCTTCCCATCCAGGTATAGCCAGGCCTAAGCTACAGGCCAGGCCAGAGCTTTGTCCCCCCCACCCCCACCCCCAACCTCACCCCCCCCCCCCCCGGTCTGGCCACTCCTGTCACCACCCAGGTCTCTGCTGCCCCTGTTCCAGCAATCCCTTGAGGTCTCTTCAGGCACACATTACCTGCACTGCTGCATGATGCTCCCACAGTTTCTTGGGAGTCCTGGGGGAATAAAGAAGACACGGAAGTCCAAAGGTCTGAATGGAAGGACCCCCTTTTATACAAACAGGGACATTACCACCAAGAGCTAGAGCCTAATCTCCATGCAGGCAGCAAATCAGCTGATGGGCCAGGAACGACCCTGCGTCTTTTCACTGACCAGAACACCTTGCCTGCCCGGTGCTCCCAAGAGTCCACACCCTCTGGTCAATGCCCCACCAGCACCACCACCAGCCACAGGGACTCACAGGCTCCCCCCAAAACCACAGGCTCTTCCCCTACCTTGTGAGGCCCCCGCTCAGCCCTCAGGCTACTCCAGCCCCAATGCCAACCTTAACCCAAACCCAAACCCAAACCCAGTCTCAACTCAGGCCCAGACTTTACCCCAGCCTAAGCTAATTCTAGCCTGAACCCAGAGCTTAACTTCAAATCAAACCCCAGCCCCAAAGAAGCCCCAATCTCAACCCCACTCAAAAGCCTAAATTTAACCAGTGTCAGACATGACCCTAAAAACCTAATTAGGTCCCAAAGCCTAAATAGCCCTCGCCCCCAGTGGATGCCAACTCTAGCCACATGGCCCTTGCTTAATTACCCCCACCCTATGGAAGACGCTTGAGGAGACTAGCACTCACCCCGCGCCACGAATCTCTTTCAATTTCTGGCTAGCTCGGGGCTCCTAGAGATGCGGAGAAGAGAGACCCATTCAGAAACCACAGGGCAACACCAGCCGGCCCAGAATCGGGGTCTGGGAAAAGCAACTCTGCCCAGTACACTGACGTGGAAGCTTCTACTCCTTCGCCAGCCTTTAGCCCCCTCTAGGCCCCCACCACCCCCCTCTAAAACCCCTTCCTCTTTCTGAGATGCACCCCTCTTTCTAAAAGCACCCCTCTCTTTTGGCCCCCATCAGCCCTTTCTGTTCCTCTTCTCTGAGCCCCCACCACTCTCTGGGCCCCATTCCGAGTCCTTCTCCGCTCTGGGCTTCTCCCCTCCTGAATGCCTCCCACACCTCAGGCCCACACTCACTATGTACTTCAGGATACAGGCCAAGAAACACTTGAGTGGGCCTGGCAGACGGAGCAGGTTGACAATTGTCTTTATGGAAGGGTTCACAACGTCCCCCTCACTGAGGAACCACAGACACATATCCAGTCAGTTACGGCCTTTCAGCCATCGACCGGCTCTCATACCCACCCAGCTTCCGCTCCAGAGGGAAGCCGTGGAAGGAGGTGAGACCCAAAGAAACGCTTCTGTTCCCACCAGCACCGCCCCTGGAACACGTGTATCCTGAAGACGGAGCCCGGGTGGCTGACTTGCTGTTTAAGGTCACGCCATTAACCAGAGGCATCCCACCAGCCCAGGCCTACGCAGCCCCTTCCTAGGGCTCAGGTCGCCACCAGCCCCCTCCCAACCCCACGCCCAACGTCGGAATCCCAACAAACATACAGCTTCTCCAGAAGGGTGGCCCCTCCATCACCAAACAGACCTCCCACGCACAGGTGTTGGACAGCATACTCTATACGGGGGATAGAGAAGGGGATGACCTGGGGAGACAGAGGCTGAGTCAGGGCCTGGAGCGCCTCCCACCCCACCAGGGGTTCCCTGCGTCCCTCAGGATTTTTTTTTTTTTTATTATTTGACAGAGAGAGAAAAAGAGAGATCACAAGTAGGCAGGGTGGCAGGCAGAGGGAGAGGGAGAAGGAGAACCAGGCTCCCCGCCAAGCAAGGAGCCCGATGCTAGGCTCGATCCCAGGACCCTGGGATCATAATCTAAGCCGAAGGCAGACACTCAACTGACTGAGCCACCCAGGTGCCCCTACATCCCTTAGGATTTAAAGAGAGGAGAGCACATCTCTACTGGTCTCCATCCACCTGAGCCCCTCTGCTGCCATGCCACTCCCTCACCCCCCACGGAGAGGCCATGGCATTCAAGCGGCCCTCATTTCCTGCCTGCTTCACTGTGATCCTGCCCCGGGGCCATGTGCTTCACATATGTGAGCTCATTTAATTTTCACAGCTGCCCCGCGTGGTAGAAAACTGAGGTTCAGGAGGGTTAAGAGACTGGCCCAAGACTGTATAGATCCATGTGTTCTCAAAGGGGAGGCGGGACCAGGACAAGCCATTGAGACGTAGGGGTTGGGGGTGGGGAGGGAGGAAGGTGATTTTTGAGGACAGAGATCTCCTCACAGCCATCTGATGGAGGCAACAGAAACCCAAGCTATAGGAATTATAGGAATGAGTCCCTGAGTCCTCCCCCCTCAAGGGGAAAGCTGCAAAGTCCTGACGCCTTCCTCACAGGGGGGGCCCACTCTGCCCCCACCTGCAGCCCATCGGCTTTCTCCAGGAAGCTTAGGGGAAACACGATGATGTTAGCAGCTCAGACTCAGATATAACTTCCTTTCTCTCCAAGAATGGCCCAGCCCAGCATTCTCACCAGTCTGGCTTCACTCCCCATCTAGGCTAAGCAAACCTACCTGATGTCCTGCAGCCTGGAGCAGCCTGGAGGTGAGCCTCATGGCCCTGGCCATGGCAGGAGTTGGCTGGGTGAAGCCATCTGATTCACAGTAACCAATTCGAAGGAGCTGATTACTGGAGTATACCTGTGGGCGGGGGGGGGGGGGGGGGCTGCTGGCTGGGGCTCTCAGAGGAGACTGGGCCTCTTCGAGAGCCAGACCAAGACCTTGGGCCACAGCTGTCTTCAACCCAGGGGAATCTACAGAAACTCCCCTAGACCCCCTTAGAGCCTCTCTACATACTTTCCAGGCTCTAGGTCCTCTGGAGAAACCCCTGGAAGGACAAATGGATGGGGACACGATTGGGTAGATGAAGTGAATAGGCAGATAGATGATAGATAGATTCATGAATGAGTGGGTGGGCGTATGTATGAGATGGCAAATGGGTGGGTGGGCAGAGGTATGAATGGATAGATTGGTGGGCGGAAGAAGGGATGGTTGGAATTGAGTTGGGGGGGAGCAGATAAGTAAGTAGATGTGTCTAAGTAGACACAAAGACCTTTAAGCTAAAAAATAGCCAGGAGAGGATGGAGATGGAGAAATTAGTAGAGGCAAATAATGGATAACAGAAAATGATCACAGGTTGATTGTATTAGGATGTGGGTAGAGATCAGATGAGTAGACATCGACTGAATGGTACACAGAGACTCTCCCTATGGAGAGGGTTCTAGAGCAGATAGGGCTGGGTTCAAAGCCCAACTCTACCAGTTACTAGCTCTGTGGTCATAGGTAAGTCACTTCATTTCACCTCAGTTTCCTTGCCTGTAAATGAGAAGCACAGTGCTCATTCTATAGAGTGAGTATTAGGATGAACTACAAAAAGCCTGAACATAGTAGGTGCCCATAAATGCCACTGAATAAACTAACTAATAAATGAAGCCTGCCAGAGCTGGCAGGGCCTGGAGCAATCTTCTGGTCCAACCTCTTTATTATACCACTGGGGAGCCTGGGGCTTAGGAAGAGTTGTGTCCTGGCCAAGGTGACCTAGACGGCTGAAAGCCCAGCTTAACCAGACACCAGATCTGCTGAGTGTCATGTCTGTGTGTACGTGGGGCATGTGACGGTGGAGTCCCTCTCTGGGGGCAGTGTTAGCTACAGCTCCAAGTAGCTGAGAGGCCAAAGCAGCTGGTGTCCAGCAGGGATGGGAGGTGAATAAGACTGAGCATGTGGGCTTCTTGGTCACTGTACCTTGGGCTGGGGGAGGTGGTCTTTAGAGAAGATGGTCAGATGGTACACATGTCAATGAGGAAGGAAAGGAGGGGAGAGGTGGGAGCCCTCCAGGCCTGCTCCCCAGCCCAGCTCACCTCCTCCCTGAAGGGCATGAAAGGCACGGTGGGGTCCAGCCGGTGCATGTCTTCACTTAGCAGGGCTCGCAAACACAGCGCCAGGCTCTCCACATCCCGGGCCATGGGCCCAGCCACGGTAGTCACTGAACAGAAACGAGGCAGATTCCTCTCATCCCTTCTGCTCTGGGGATCCCCACGGCCTGGCCTCAGAGAGTGGGGCCTGGGACCATGATCAGGGTCCCTGGGTCCCAGGGCCCGCCTGGGTCGGGGGTTGAGAACAGGTAGAGTTGGCACACCCGCCAAAGCAGCTCGGGGGCCTGACAGGAGAATCTCGGCTGGGACAGAACGTCAAGAGACAAGCAGGAGAGATTAAAGCTGAGTAGTAGGAGGCACTTCTCACTGGACTGGGGGGAGGCTGGCTGGGGAGGGCATGCTGTCCCTTCAGATTGCTTTATCACCAGTGGGGCCAACCTATGTGAGATAGGGGCTAAGTGAAATGTCCCCCGGAGGAAAGAAGGCTGATGGGTTATCTCTGGATGGGTATGGCCACAGGCACAGCCCGGAGCTTACCTGATTTCTGACCCTTGATAGCAGAGGCGACTCCGGAGTAGCTGCAAAACCCTGCCCCCACCCAGAGCCCAGCTCAGCATTTGAAGGGACGGGCCTTGAGTGCCGAGGCTTTAGTAGCCACCTAAGCACTCCCCCAGGCCCCAGGATCCAGGAAGAGGAGCTGCTCTGACCCCTACTGCCCACAGCATCAAGTCTGATCTCTTTGATGGCCTTCAAGGCTCTGGAGTATCAACTCCTTCCACAGTGTCCCCTTCTAGCCCTTCCATACACACATACTACTCCAGGCAAAGTAAGCTGCTCACAAGTTACAGCCTTCTAGACGCTACGCCATCTGCATATCCATCCTTCAAAGCCAAGCTCAGATTCTGTCTCTTCCAGGAAGCCTTCTCTTTCCTTGCCCTGCCTCTGAAAGTTTAAAGTCTAGGCTTTTAAGAAATCTCTGCTGAAGAAAAGGTCGACTCCATCCTGTGAATTCCCACAAGCTTTGACGCTCTCCTAGAGCCCCATCACTTTCTGACTCAGCCGTTTGCATGTCTAGCTGTTTGCACAACAGGGGCAGGGACTGGGTCTGAGAGTGTTCTGTGTCCCCAGCACACAGGCTACCACAGTGCAGGTTCTCGGGGCGGGGGGCCTGAGAGATGGGTGGATGAAGGAACAGAAGCAGCTATGGATGGATAGATAGATGGCTCGATGAGCGGATGGATGGGGAAATAAATGGAGGAGTGAATGAATTAACGAATGGAAGGAAGAACGTGTATGAATTTGCCAAGGGCTGGGAAATTTGTCCTTTTGTTTATCGATATATCCTAAGTACCTAGTACAGTACTGGTCACAGAGTAAACACTCAATAAATATTTGTTAGATAAATTAAACGGTGGATAAATAGTGAAATTAATTGATGGCTAGAGACTGGGATGATGACTGCATAGGTGGATGAATGGACAAAGGATGGATAGATGGACAAATGGATAGATCAATGAGTGACTAAGGGAACACGTAGGTTGATGTGTAGATGTAAAGACGAATGAATTAATGAACAAAAGAATTAATGAATGAGTGGAAGGTCTTTTCTCCTGCCACCTATCCCAGACATGGTGTGTTGATCTGGGGCTGAAGCAGGAGTTATTTGAAGCCCTTTTACCTTTACCCATTTCCCCGAGTACTGAGGTGAGTGGATAAGAGTTGATGTACCAAGCGGGCCCCTCGACTCCCCCAGACCTCTGTTCCCCTAGGCTGGGCTGAGCCTCCCCCTCCCCACCATCACCAGCACCAAGTACCTGAGGCGGTATCCCGTGGTCCGCAAGCCACAGACACCACAAAAGCTGGCTGGTATGCGGATGCTGCCCGCACTGTCGGTCCCCATGCCCAGGATGGAACCCCGTTGTGCCAGCATGACTCCCTCACCCCCCGAGGAGCCCCCAGATGTCTTCTTTAAGTTCAGAGGGTGCACAGTCTGTCCATAGATGGGGTTGCTGCAAAAAACGCTGACGAAAGCAGAAGAAAAGGGGTTGGGAGGTGAAAGTCTCCCCGTGTAGAGCCTGACCCCCTCAGGAGTCAACCCCAGGCCCGCTTTGGCTCCCAAGCTCCTCCCCAGGGCTGAGCCCTCCTAGTCTCCCTTACGGCTGAGGTGAGGGCCCACTGCCGCAAGGAAGACCAAGAGTGGACACCAACCACAACTCCTAACTTAAGGACAGGAGCCCCCCAGCCCTGCTGTCAGAATTGGGAACAGATTCCTCACAAAAGTAGGTACGCTAAATGCCGAGGGAGGGGAGAGAAAAGCTGGGATAAACACAGAGATGAAACTCTTCAGAGCCTCAGAGCCTGAGGGCCTGTAGAGACTATGAAGTCCACCCACACATTATAAAATGAGGCAGCCGAGGCTCGGGGGACGGAAAAGACTTGCCCAAGAACCTCGGTCCTCACAGTCCCCTTGACTGGCCCCCACCTCACCCTCCGCCCTGTGTCAGGACTTTAAGTTGCTGTCAGTCCTGGGCCCAGCCCCAAGCCCAGCCCCTCCACCCACTTCAGAGACCTGAGCAGTGTCTGGGGGATGTTGGTCTTAACAAAGGGAATAGCTCCCTGAGCCTTGAGCACTTCCACAATGACCCCGTCCTTGGCCGCTGGCTTCTCCAGGAACTGGGCCAGGCCGCACGTAGAGTCATGGCCCTGCAAGGAAGTGACATGAAGTCCAGCCCCTAGGGGTCAGGATGCGACCGCCCAGGGGACAGACTCTCCCCCTCGCTCTGCTTCTGCTCCCGCTCCACGCAGTGTCACGGCCTCCGAGACGCGCATGCTGCACCCTCAGGAGGATTCGCGAGTGGCAGGAGAACACGCTGGGCCAGAGCCGGACTCCTGGGTTAGGATCCCAGGTGGCCACTTTCTAGTTGTGCATCCTTGATTATGGAACTCGCCCAATGTCACACACTCAGATGCTCACGGGCTCAGTGACGTAGGGGCACACGCACATACGTGTACGCGTGTGAACGTATGCCTCACAACCCACCTTGCAGTCATAGGTGTCCTTGAGGCTGATGGGGACCCCGTAGAGAAGGCCTCTCTCGGTCTTCTTGAGCTTCTTCAACGCCTGCAGTTGCTCCTCACACTCGCCCAGAAAATCCGTGAGGCAGTTCACCTCCTTATGTACCTTCAGCGCCTGAGTGACGTTGAGGGAGACCAGACATAGGGCACGCAGTCACCCCCCACCCTGACCCAGAGAGGAATAGAAATGACAGGTGACTGTGGCATGCATCTCCTCCCACGCCAGCCATAGCGCCACGATGTTTCGGCAGCCCCCCGCCTCCTGTGAGGAGGACAACGGGTGATAGCCCCCACCCCCCTCCTGAGCCAACCCGCACCTCCTCTAGGTAGCTACAGAGGACGCTCTCCAGACTGAGCTCATTGTTCTGCAGCTTCTGGGCCAGCCTCTCCAGGGGCAGCTCCAGGATGGCCTTGGGGTCCAGGGAGGGCTCCTGTGGAGATGGGAGGGCAGAGGTCAATGACTGATTCACTCCAGTCCACTCGCACACGCTCGACATCGCATCCCTACACAGTTGCACACCCATCCATGTGCTCGGCCTGTGCCCCTGAACTCCACCTTAGCATGAAGAACATTTCCTGAGCGGTCTCCAGATTGGCATGAAAGCCCTACAGGGAGGATGTTCCCTCTGTCTCTGCCTCCCCAGTGCCTAGCCTGAGGCCTGGCACAAAGGAGGGCCTGCCCTCTCGTGTTCCTACCCAGAAGGGGCACAACGGCAGTGGGAGTGACTCTAGCTGCACGTTTTGGGACTCAGGGGTTATGGAAGTGAGCTTCATCTCTGTATGGTTTGCCTTCAGGGGGGCACCCCGATGTCCCCCCTTTCCTTCCCATCCAGCCTTCTCACTCCTGGTGATCTGACCTTGGGAAAGGCAAGATCCAGCCCAAGGGACAGGAGAGCCAGGACCCAGACTTGGCCGCACACACTGCTGGTCAGCTGGTAACCCAGGGTGGGTCCCTTCCCTCCCGTGGTCAGCGTCTCTCCAAAGAACAAAGGACTAGAAGCCAATCATGAGTTATCCAGCTGCTCTGAGCCCAGTTCTTCAGGGTATGAGGCGAAGCCCTGACACCAGCACCTCAGGACTCTTGTCAGAGGCAAGTGGTGACATGACAAGGGGCTAGCACACAGCAGGCACTCAGGAAGGTGAAGTTGTCTTCCTTTGTCCTGCTGGGCCCCAGCTGAGACCCTGATGCCTGCAAGAGTGGGGGCAGGGTGGGAAGACAGCACGATGGGCTTTTCTTGGTCCTGGAGGGGAGGGGTGCCAGACAAGGGAATTTTCCCAGGAGGTTAGGGGTCCAAGACTTCTTGGTTGTTAAATCTCTTGGATTCTTCTTAAATCCCCATCTTGCTGTCCTTCGTAGCATCTGACTCTTAGCATCTGACTTTCCTTCTGGAAACTCTATGCCTTCAACTCTCCTGGCTTCCTCCTGTCCTGGGCGGCTCCTTCTCAATCTCTCCTCTCTTCCCTTCTGTAAATAAATGTTGGTGCTCCTCAGAACTTGGCCTCCTCTCTGCCTACCTGCCCACCCTCCCTGGGTGACCTCAGCCACCAGAGGTGTCCCAAGGCCACCCACATTTTCCTGTGTCTACAGCCCAGGCCTATTTCCTGCCATTTACTGACCCACATACCCACAGATACCCCAGGACTGATTGACTGTCAAACCTGTTCTTCATGAAATTCCCAATCGATGATACTTGTGTCACCACAGCAACAGTCCTCAGAATCATCCTGGATCACTTCCTCACCTCCCAGCTCCGAAGATATTCATGATAGCTTATCTCATTCACATGGAAGATGTGTTCTAACACTTGCTAAGTTGCATATTTTACATATAAAAGCTCACATCACTCCTTATGACAACCTGAGGAGATAGGGCATATTATTTTCTCTTTTTTACAGTAGGAAAAGACATTGGCCCAGAAAGGTCTTTGCCCAAAGACACACAGCTCATTAAGTGGCAGAGCCTGGATCCACATGAGGTAGTCTGGCCCCAGTGACCATTCTCTTACCCACACGTGTCACTGAGAGGTGGTTCTGCCTCCTTCATATCTCCCGTCTCTGACTCTCCAGACTCCTTCTTGCCTAGAACCTTCTCTGTCTCTTGGTGTTCTCAACAGCCTCACTGGCCTCCCTGCCTCTAGTCTCTACCCCTCCAGCTCAACCTCTTCACTACAGCCTAGGTGATCCCTTTCAGATAAAACCCATAGGTCCCAAGTGCCCTCAGGATAAAGTTGCAAAACCATTCTCCTCGGAGTGGTTTTCAGGGCTTTCGCTGTAAACGTGTCACGTGTGTTCGTGTGGATATATGCCAAGATGCACGTTTACTGAGTACTTCCTGTGGGGCTGGGAACCATGTTAAGCACTTTGCCTGTGTACTAACTCCTCATAAAAACCCTTGGATAGGTGCTTTTATTATCATTATTTCCACTTCACCAGTAAGGGCAACTGGGACGCAGAGAGGCTAACTCTCTGGCCCAAAGTCATAAAAGTGCAGAGACTTAAACCTAGGTTGTCTCTCCCCTCACTGCTACCCTCAAATGGCTCTTGGGGAGGGAAGCGTTTCTGATGAAGCACTTCCTGGGTGCCAGGCACTGTACTAGGCCCTTTCTCTGCCTGGGTCCTGGGAGCCCCGTTTCACCAGCCTTCTCTCTCTCTGCCCTGCTCTCATGTTCTGCTGTTCTAGCCACACTGCCCGGCCCCTGGACTTGCTGCGCCATTTTGCCATCTGTGCCCGAGCCTGGAACTCCCCTTCCTGTATGCCACAAGGACTTTCAGAAGGGCCTAGACGTGGATCCCTCTAGAATAGGGTGGGCATTTGGCTAGAATGCACCACGATGGCTGCATTGTGGTGAAAATCAAATCCTTCTGAGTGACTTAGCAAAAAGCCACTCCCACAAGCGCCCACCACCGCCAGCTGCCCTGGCCCCTTCCATGGGACTCTGCCCTCTCTTCACAGTCCAGCAGGTAAAAGATTAATGCCTGGCCCAGCAGGGACCCTCAAGGACTGTGAAGAG
>CM052900.1:134028942-134056357 GCA_028534135.1 Potos flavus
GCAGAGGGAGCTACTGGGGGCCACTGGAGGCGGCCGCTGGGACCGGTCCTCTGCCAACATGGCGGGCACTCTGGGGACTTGGTGGGATGGGCGGGCTTCTGAGGGCCCGGCGATGCATTCACCCACCCAGCTGAGCGTCCCTTGCACCTAATAGAACAAATTCATCGAAACTCACCAAACAACCGCCCAGCAAGGACAACGTTCGTTCTATTATTCCTAAAGTCAGAGTTCTTGCTTGGATAGTCCTTGCTGTGTACCAAACACCACCATAAACAGTAGGAACTCACTTGAGTACTACAGTTCTCATCATCACCCCACTGTAGAGATGAGGATGTGAAGGCACGGAGGAGTTTTTTAAAATAAAGGAGTCAGGGGCCCCTGGGTGGCTCAGTCGGTTGGACGACCGACTCTTGGTTTCAGCTCAGGCGGTGACCTCAGGGTCGTGAGATCCAGTGTCAGGCTATGTGCTCAGCACCAAGTCTGCTTGTGACCCTCTCTCCCTCCCCTCTCTCCCTTTGCCCCTCCCCCCATGTGCTCGGGCGCGCGTGTTCTCTCTCAGATAAAAAAATAAATAAATCTTTAACATAAATAAAATAAAACGTAGGAATCAGTCCCGCCCTCTCTCAGCTACCACACTCCTAATTGTCCTGTTACGCAACTTCTCAGGAGGCTTTCAAGATTGAGAGAGCTGTAATTTTTTTTTTAAGATTTATTTATTTATTTGAGACAGAGAGAGCAGGGGGGAGGGGCAGAGGGAGAGAGACTCTCAGGCCGACTCCGCGCTGGGCGCAGAGCCCGATGCAGGGCGCGATTTCACAAACTCTGAGGTTTCTTGACCTGAACCAAAAACAAGCATTGGAGACTTAACCAACTGAGTCACCCAGACGCCCGAGATTGCTGTAATTTACTATGACATTCTAAAGATTTTATTTATTTATTTGACACAGAGAGAGAGAGAGCAGGGGCGGCGGCAGGCAGAGGCAGAGGGAGAAGCAAACTCCCCTCTGAGCAGGGAGCTGGACTCGGAACTCCATCCCGGGACCCTGGGATCATGACCTGAGCTGCAGGCAGATGCTCAACTAACTGAGCCACCCAGGTGCCCCTTATGATGACATTCTAGTAACAATGTTTATGACTTAGTTGACAAGAGAGATGCTTGATTATATAGAATCTCAGATTAGAATGGCTGGAGGACTGTGAGTACCATTGCTACATGTTTGGCCGAAGCCAAGTGAGGACTCTATCCAAGGAGTGACTTCCCCCTCTTGCCAAGTCGCACGGCTCACGGCCCCATCTGGCCTTTTCCATGCTCAATGGTGCTGCCTCCTACCATGGTTTAAAAATCAAAGAAAATATATTTTAAAGTTGTTAATTGATGTATTATTAATATTTCCAAAGCAGTTGTGAAATATGTTTAATATTGTCAAAACCTTCAACCATCAGGGGGGCTAATGTCCCCCTGAGGTGACCAGAGCTTCCTAGCCTGCAGCCTGCCACCATGAGCGGCTTGTCCATTTACCCCAGTGGACTACGAGTATTATTTTCTTTTTATATATTTTTTCTTTTTTTCTTTTTTTTTAAATTTTTTTTTACGAGTATTATTTTCTGTATGCTCTACAGAAACACTGCCTTATCTCAGGCTTTTCTCTCTCCTTTCCTCTTCCTTCCTCCTTTTGGAAAACTCCTACACATCCTGTAAGGCTCAACTCCAACACCACCTCTCCATGTAGCCTTCCCCACCCAAGCCTCTGCAGATGGCCCAAAGCCCTTCCTGCCGGGTCCCATAGCTCCACAGGCATTTGGCTCTCACCACACTCAGCTGAACTGCCTCCCATCACAGTTTGCATAGCTCTGTTCCCACCACGGTAACTCAGACCAGGAGCATCTTTAAGGCAGGTGGAAGTCAGATGTCAGGTTCATCTTGATTATGAATCTGTCCCCAGGGTCCAGCAGAAGGCAAGACCCAGAGGAACACTCCGTCAGATTTTGCTAAGCTGAACTGAACTTGATTTGCTTGAATCCTGCCAGGTTTGACCTATGTTTCAGCTTCCTACCTCCCTGGGATGTAAAACTGGACACCTGAGGCCTTGAGGGTATCCTTGGCAGGGGCAAGGTGCTCGCACGGACCTGTGTAACTTTGTTGGAGAAAGAGTAAGGTACTGAAAGCCAAGAGATCTGTAGCCTTGGGGAAAAGCTGGAGACACCAGGGGTGACCTCACCCCAAAACCCTTCCACTCCTCCAGCCAACCAGACACACACCCCACCCCCGCCAGGTCCGTAGCCCAAGAGCTCTACATACCGGACGCCCACACATGTACCAAGCATGCCCAGACCAACACAGAAGTGGATGTCCTCACACGTCAGACACCTGACCACACAGGTACATGCTCGACCAAACATTCAGACCCAAACCAGCCACGCATAGCTAGATGTACACGCTCCCATCAGTAACACGACACATACATACCCAGCCAGGCACACACACCACAAGTCCATAACCAAACACAAACAGCCCGCAGCCCGGCACAACACGCGACCCGCACACCATCAACAGCCAGCAGGAGGCACCCATAGCAGGTTCTGGTGTGTGCGGTAAGGGAACCCAAATCCACCACAGTGTGTGCATGCGTGCACGCATATGTGCACTCACACGCACACGGAAATCCTCTCCATCACACTGATTCGCCACAGCAACCCCATTAGCCCAGATTTCTTGCTCACCAACCAGGGAGGGGCAGCTGCTCTCTGGGGGCAGATTGATTTATCCAACTAATTAGCCCCAATTAATATTAATACACATTCTCAGGAACTGCAGCAGCTCGGGCAGAGAAGCTGCCCCCTGGGGCCATCAATCACCATCCAGGGGACGGCAGAGGACACTCAGGAACTCTAGAGCATGGGGATAGCTCCTCAGGCACCATCCCAGCCCCCACTCCCAGGGCTCCCAGGGAGTCCACCACCATCAGCCACAGTCGGGGACCCTAAGATGCCATGAGCCTACCCCTCACAGGGCAGTCGGGGAGCCCAGGAAGGGGCTGTCATGTCTTCCAGACCCCACAGCAGCCCCCAAGCACAAGGGAAGGTGGGCTGCCTCTCCTTCCCACCTTGCTCTCTGCTACTCTAGGCAGGTTCTGCTGCGACACCCACAGCTCAGTCCCTTCACCTTCAAGTCCCAGCCCAGCCACGATGATTGCCCCAGTGCCTTGAAATGTACCCACCTAAGCTGTCAGGAGTCCCTTTTAAGACACAGAGCTTCCTGGGAGGACCCCATCTCCAGTGACCACCCTGTGCTTTACATCTATGAGCTGCTCTCAAGCATTTGCAGAGCCCTGGGGGTGGGGGGATGGGAGGGAGAGCGTGTAGCCCAGGGCTCCTGTGTCAGTGGGGTGTGGGGGTGCTCAGGGACTGAAAGAGATCTGAAGGAAGACTTCCTGTCTCCAATTGCTTCCATCAGTTTATCTTATTTCAACAAAAAGCTCAAGTGAACACCCGCCAAGTTACTGAGTCACGTGCAGGCGCTGGGAGAACAAAGAAAACGCATGGCCCCCAAACTCAATGGGTTCCAAGCACATGGATGGAGGAGGAACTGATGGCAATATAAAAAGCCTGCATGGGGAGAGCTGGGGGTAGGGGACTGCCCCCCCCACCCCAAGCTCTTTGTCTTCTGATGGGGATGGGGCAATGGTCCCGAGGTGGGATCCTCCTATTGAGATGGAAGGCTGGGGAGCCTCTGGGACAGGTGTCCACTCACTTGCTGCCGGAGACGCTGTGCCAGAGCCTCCATCTGCTGCAGGGCCACCGCCCTACGCTTCTGCGCCCGGGGGATCTTGTTCCGTGCAGGAGCACGCGGCCAGAAGAGCCAGGCGGCCCCCAGCAGGGCCAGCAAGAGGAGCACCAGGAGCCAAGCTACGCCAGGCATCATGGAACCTGTGTGGGTAGAGCCACCTGCTTCCTTGAGAGCCCTGCAGGTTCATTTGCCGGCTATATGCTCGATCACCCTCCCACTGGGGGCCCATCAAGGGGCAAAAGCCACACATGACCCTGCACTCGGCAGAATCCAAGCTCCTCCCACCTAGTGCTTAGCCCTACCTGGACTTCCTGGGGACAAAAGCCTTCGGGCCTCAGGCCATGCAGAGGAAGAGGCTCAGGCAGAGACAAGCCTGGAGAGGAGCCCAAGCCTGCAGGCGGGCAGGTGACCAGGCTCTGATAGGACCTCCTCACCCTTCTGCCCGATCCCGCCCCTCAAACACCTCACCAGCACCCTGGTCTGACCCACGGCAGTTCCTAATGGAGTTGTCCCTGGGGTTTCCCATTCCTTCCAGAGTAATTGCCCACCCCCTGAACATGGTTTACAGGCTATATAGAGGTGGGCTGAACAGGTTCATTCTGGAGGGCGTCTGGGGCCCAGGCAGAGAAGCAAGCAGGGACCCCTGGGAGGCTCTGAAAGCATCAGCCTCGGGGGAGATGATGCCAGGAAGTGAGGACCGCGGCGGGCAGGCAGAGCCCTCACCCCTGCCTCTGTTACCCTCCCTGGGCTTTCACTCCTGACTGTAACACAAGGCCACATTCGTGATCCTGGGATTCCAGACTCCCCAGCTGACTGGTTCTCCCTTCCAGACTCATTTCCCATCATCTCATTGTTCCAGCAGCTCCCTATAGGCGGAGGGAGCGGCAGAGAGGAATATGGGGCTGGGGAGATGAGGAAGTACGAGTGGCTTCCTGGAGGAGGAGCAGAAATAATGGAAAGATATGGGGCAGCAGAGCAGGAGGGACTGGTATGGGGCAGCAGAGCAGGAGGGACTGGTTTGGGAGCCCTCTGGCTCTTGCTGGATCTGGCCCAGCCCTGTCTCAGAGGGCAGAGAGGAGTGGCTGCCAGTCATTGGGACCGGGAGAGCGATGAGCTCTGGAGGGTTGTCCGGGGCCAGATGTAGAGTTAGCAGTTGGCCTGTTGCTCACGACCCAAAGGGTAACCCCCGGTGATGAAAGGGTCTCTGGAACTAGCCCCTGACATTGGCAAACTCCCCAGGTCCTGCTTTCTCCTTTTGGACTATTTCCTTCCCCCATACCAAAGCCTCCCTCGCTGAACCTCGCTCAGCTCAGCTCCCCCAGGCCATCTGGCACCCACATCCCTTACGGCTCCTTAATCTTGATCCTTCCTCAAGTTGCACCCCTCCATTAGCACATTGTCCCATTTTATTTCTTCGTCGCACTTATCATTAGCTGAAATTACCTTGTTTACTTATTCCTTACCTCCCTACCTAGAAATTAAGTTCCATAAAAGCAAGGACCTTGTCAGCCCTTTTCAAAATGCCTGGTACAGAGCAGGTGCTTGGTAATACCTCTTAAATGGAGGAATGACGGGCGGGTTGAGCCCTTCATGCTCACCTTTTTCTCTGTATGTTTCTGCTGACTCCTTCCTAGCAGCATTTAACATGTTTAAGTTTCTCTCATTTAAAAAAAAAAAAAAAGAGGGGGCACCTGGGCGGCTCAGTTGGTTAAGCGTCCAAGTCTTGATTTCAGCTCAGCTCATGATCTCAGGGTGGTGATCTTAGGATTGTGAGATTAAATCCCATGTCCGGCTCTACTTTGGGCCTGGAGCCTGCCTGGGATTCTCTCTCTCCCTCTGCTCCCCCCACTTCCTCCACTCACTCTCTCTCAAAAAAACAAAACCAAAACCAAAACAAGCCTTCACTAGGTACCTACTGAGTACCAGGCACCGTGGTGAGTGCTGGACACACAAGAGCAAACCCCACGCACCCCAACCGCAAATGGCCTCCCCTGCCAAAGGCACCCAGGGTTACCACTCCCAAACTAGGTGGTGGGAAACTTGGGGAGGGGGCAGCCCAGGCGGGCTGGTAGGCTCAGGACTTGGTTATGTGAGTGTCTCTTAAGGGTGTGGCAGGTCAGATTGCCCCGGTGGGTGGCCTGGAGTGACACACCCTAGGGTCTTTTCTTGGCCCTGATCCTGTATTTATCGATGAGTTAGATAAAGTTAAAGAGGTCTAGTGCTCAGACCTGTGGATGCACGAGATGAGAGGCAAAGCGGAAAGAGTGGCCCACAGAGCCAGGATCCCAAAGGCTCTCAATAGGCTGAAGCTCTGGAATGATCCTAGAAGATGCTGCTTAACAGGGACAAAGAGCAGGTATTTTCAGTGTCCTAAATTCCAATGATCACAACCCCAGGGAGAGGAAGGGAGAGTGGACAGGGACATGACAGAACCTCTTGGAGATACACACTAGCTGAGGAGCACCACGAATGGAACTTGCTTCTGTCTCCAGTGTTTGCGGTCCCCGAGCCCAGAACCTGGTACCCTGGGATGTTTAGTACGCGTTCTTGGGATGACTGTGCGAATGAGGAAAGTAGATATTAAGTTTGGCTTAGTGGCTTCAGATCTCCATGCAAGTCTTTGGCCTTGAACGAATTAGCAACCGTTTCTGAACTTGTTTCTCCCCCTATAAAATGGAAGGAATAATGCCCATTTTTTCCAGTGGGACAAGGGGTTATCAACTCCACAGGCTAACAGATGTTGGACTCTATTACAAAGACACGGCCCCAGCTCTGGAGTATGGACAGAAGCACATAGAAGCCCTTTCCACACAGCCTGCCAGAGGGCAGACTACCTTCACCTTGGATAAGTGAGAGGTCTGTAGGTGCAGATGCGAGGAAGAGCAAGTACTGTGAGCAAACAGTATGGAGGTGGGAGCTGTGCCTACTGTCCCAGGCACCACCCGGGGACCACACTGGGATGTGGGTACTCGGGAAGGGGCAGGGACCGGAGTGGTCAGCTGCATGGTCGGGAAAAGCATGGCCTCGTGGGTCAGAGCCAGGAGTCTGACAGAACACAAGCGATACTAAAGGTTTCAGGCATGATCAGAATTGCTTTTAGAAAGGTCACCCAACTCTGATCGGAAGGACGGTTGGAGGAGAGCAGTCTGGAGTGGAATGTTCCAAGCAGAGGGCACCGGTGTAACACAAAGGCTCCGTAGCAGGGACCACCAGCTGGAGAAGATCCAGAAATGGAAAGGTGCTCATGTGGCTGGAGTACAATGAATGAGAGGAAGAGACACGCTAGAGTAGAGGTAAGCAAGGGCCATGTCCCACAGAGCCTCGTAAGACACAAGGAGGAGACTGGATTTTATTCTGGGTGCGATGGGAAGCCATTAGGTCTTGAGACAAGTGACTCGATCTGATTTACACTTTCAAAGCATCCCTCTGGCAACTGCATGGAAAATGGACTGGGGAACACGTGCGGATGGAGGCAGGGAAGCCCAATTAGGTTACTGCGTTGTCCAGAGGACTGTCAGGTGGCGTGGACTAGAGTGCTGGCATAGCAATGGAGACGGGACGCAGTGGCTGCTCCCTGGCCACAGCAACCACCTTACCACCCCTCGGCAGCATTTGTCCCTTTGTCTAACCTTTCCCCAAGCCCTGATCCCCCAGGGAGTAGATGTGTTTGTGTTTATGGCCAACCACCCCCATAAGTCCCGGAGCCTCTCAAGGATGGGAGTCAGGCTTGGTAGAGCGCCAGCGCCGCTGAGCCCAGGGCTGGGCAAGGCCACGCTGGGGCTCAAAGGGTGAAGCGGTGAAGCAGTGAAGGGAAGAGGACAGGCACCCGCACCCTACAGCCTTGCGTCTAAGAGCACAAGGATATTGCGGCACCTGGGTGGTTCAGTCAGTTAAGCGTCTGACCCTTGATTTCAGCTCAGCTCATGATCTCAGGGTCCTGGGATCCAGCCCTCTGCACCCCCACCCCTCCACCGGGCTCCCTGCTCAGTGGGGAGCCTGCTTGAGGATTCTCTCTCTCCCTCTGCCCCACCTCCCCGCTCATGCATGCGCACTCTCTAAAATAAGTAATCTTTTTAAGATTTTATTTCTGTATGCAGCGGGGGGAAGCATGAGGTGGGGGGGGGGAGGAGAGGGAGAGGGAGAAGCAGACTCTCCGCTGAGCAAGGAGCCAGACTCTGGGCTCAATCCCAGGACTCTGGGATCATGACCTGAGCCAAAGGCAGATGCTTAACCAACTGAGCCACCCAGGTGCCCCCCTGCCAATAAATAAATCTTTTTAAAAATTAAAAAAAAAATAAAAATAAAGCTCAAGGATACCAATAACCAAAGAGAGAAATGGGGCAGGAGTAAGAAGCTGGGGTGGGGGTGGGGCGGTACAGATGATACTAGGGAATGATATGAGGCAAAATGACACAGTAGTTACAAGGAATCTGGGCAAAGTTCAACAACCTGGCCGTCCCTATCTAGGTGTTCGTGTAAGTTAGGCCCTCTGATCAACGCTCGCGTCTACCCTGAAACCGGTCCCACTGAGGCGGGGACACCACCGTCAGGCAGTGCAGTGGCCACTGGGCACGGAACCCGGAAGGAAAGTTACGTGGAAAGTTTTCTACTCTGTCTGAAGGAGCAGGAAAGTCAGGAAGGAGAAGGAAGCCTTGGGAAGGCAACGTGCCCTGAAAAGAATTGGAAGAGAGCCAGGTAGAACTGGGCACGGGCCCGACCTGAGGGCTCAGGCTCAGAAACGTCTTGTACAGTAAGCAGGGGAGATAGGGCTGGGGCCAGGGAAGAGTGGGCTCTGCTTAAGGGGGCCAAGAAGTCCCCAAATTAGTCACAGACTAGCCACCCTCCCACCTGTCAGCCAATGCAGTCGTGTAAGAGGCAGGTTGGCAGATAGGGCAGAGGTGAGACTCTGAGCAAGTCACTTCTATCCCAACTGTCAATTCCTAAACCACCTCTCTCCCTACCCCTGAGCCATGGCCCTTGCTCAGGCTCCAGGCCTCCCGCCCCAGACTAGGCTCATGGGCATGGAGCAGCCTCCTTGTCCCTCTCCGGGCTCTGGTCCCCCAATCTACTCTGTTCCTTGCATCTGTGGGATCCTTTAAAAGTTCCCCATTGCCCTTGAGACAGGATTCAAGTTCCTGAACTGACCCCCAAAGTCCACCTTGATTTGGACTCCACCTACATCTCTGCTGCTTCTCCTTTGCCCCTCCAACACCTCCGTCTACTGAACTCTTTGTGGGCTCTGGGTGTATGGCTCCGTCTCCCTGGGATGTCCTTTCTCCCATCTCAGCTTCTGGGAACCTTCTACGCTCAACACAGGTCCTTCAGGAAGCCTTGCTAGAACAATCCAGTCCTTGGCCAGTCCTGTGAGCGTTCTCTACCAGATCACCTTGTCTCAAGCTCTCTTCCCAAGGCCTAAGGGACCTCCCCCTCCAACAGCGCCACCTCCTGGCCAGCACTCCAGACTCCCTGCTGCCTGGTGCCCAGTCCTGCGCTGGTCACCAAGGACAGAGATATAGCATTAGGGTCCCTGAGATATAGCGTTAGGAGAGCCAGTGTCCTAAGAAAGGCAAACCCACACACAGAGGCCCACCACACAGGACAGACTGGGAAGAAACAGCCCACCTATTCCAGGGCTCAGAGGAAGGGGGGAAAGCCTTCTGGAGAAAGAGGGATCAGAGCAGGGCCTCAAAGGATTTAATGGCAGAGGAGGAGAAAGGGCATCCTCGGCAGAGGGAAGGATCAAAGAAAGAAGAGAAGGCAATGCCCAGCAAAGTAGGGTTTAGTCTAAGCGCGGGGAGCGGGGAAGGGGGAGGTGCTGGGACCGCAAGAAGCTGGTGTCACTCCTATGGGGGCTGGGAACCAGGAGACTGCGAAGGCCCGAGGCCGGAGTATGGCTCAACTCCCAGCGCCCTAACAATGACAGCCAGAAAGTAGAGACTAGAAACATTTCTTGACTGCGAGTAGGCCTCCGCCCATGTCATACCCACTGCCTGCCACAAGGGGGGGGGGTGTCAGGGCAGAGGGAGGGGACCAGAATGGGGAGCAAGGTCCAGACTCAGGGGGTCTGTGCTTCTTGTAGGGGATCAGGGGAGGGGGACATGGAAGCCTCTGCCCCAGGCTGAACGTCTCCTCCCAGGGCGGCAGCTGTGCCCAGACGAGGCTGGGCGCAGATCAAGAGGGTCTCGGGTCCTCCGGAGCCAGGCGGGCAGGCAGGCCGCAGTCAGGATGGCTGCTTTTCACGAGTCATCAGTCGCTCCACCTCCCGCATGAACCGCAGACACAACTCTTCCTGCCAGGGCAGAGCCACACACTGCACGGCCACGGGCAGCCCCACGCTCTTCCTCATGGCCTGCAGGAGACACAGGCACCAGGATGGAAGGCGGTGGAGACAGGACCCCACCAGGGACCAGGGAGCACCCCAGCTGGAGAGGAGGGGCAGCACAGCAGAGCCAGGCTGCAGTCCTTCGGGGGCTGGCAAGGGGGCGCCTGGCTGGCTCACTCAGTAGAGCCTGCACCTCTTGATCTTGGGGTTGTGAGGTTGAGCCCCACATTGGGTGTAGAGCTTACTTAATGAAAGGGGAGGGGAGGGGAGCAGAGGGAAGGGGAGGTGGCGAGGGAAGAGAGGCAAGGACTGTAGGTGCTTATGCTGCATCCCTCCCAGCAGCCAGAGTTGGGGTGTGGGTGGGAGTCCAGGGGAAGGAGGGGGACCCAGGGGCCAGGCCCTGTGGCCTCACCTTCTGTAGCACGTTGTCCCAGATATCCCCAAAGTAGCCCCTGTAATGTTCCATCTGGGCCTCATCGTCTGCGGTCACCGAGGTGACAGGCACCACCCCCGCGGGGAAGTCCAGGCAGTTGTAGAGCAGCGTGTAGCTGACAGCAGCTGAAAGACACCACAGGCAGCTAGGGCCCCGCCCCCACAGACGGGGACAGGCTCTCTCCCAGAGCCCAGACTTGAGTGAGTGACAAAGCCCAGGGATCCAGATTCAGGGCAGGCTGGAGAGCCTGCTGAGGCCTGCCCTGTGCCTTTTGCCCAGGAAGCTTTCCCACCTGGACCGTTGTTCCTATATTTCCTGGCTTTTCTAAATCCCACTGGGACTTTAAACTGTACCTCCCCAAACCATAGGCTCCGGATCTCAAGCTCTCCAACTTCAGTGGTGCTGAGGACAGGGAGCTTGTTCCCTCCCAGAGCATCCCAGATGACTCCCATCTCTCCAGCCGGTAGGACTGTGAGCTCCCCAAGGGCAGGGCCCTCCCCGAGGGGTGCAGCCCTCCCCCAAGGCTCCTCTTGTACTTCCCAGCAGCCTTCTGGGCACTGGGCTGAACTCGAAGAAGACGAGAGGCGGGTGGGAGTGTTGGAGGTGTGTGCTGGGGCCGCTGACCTCACCTGTGGCCTTGCCCGGGGCGTTCAGGTCCAGAGCAGGGCCCAGCATGGGGGTGAGCAGCACGTCCAGGTCCAGCGCTCTCCACTGGGCAATCACGGAGTTGCGGTACACCTGGGAGGAGGCCAGCACACCAGGGGAGCTCTCGGACCCAGCCCATTGCATGGACTCTGCAATGCAGGGACCGTGGGGTGGGTGGCTCGCGCCCCAGCACCCGCCCCTTCTTCTGGACTAAACCACACTGGGATGGAGGTCCTCGGGGCACCTAGGCACAGCTGCTGCCAGGAAGCTTCCATTGCTCCACCTCCTACGTGAACTGTAGACATCATTTTTCCTGCCAGGGCAGGGCCCCTAGTTCCAGACAGTACCAGGGCGGGGAGGGGGCAGAGAAGGGGGCAATCAGGACAAGAGCTGCAGACTGACCCAGCCCCCAAGGATGAGAGCCCAGGCAAGTGAGGATCAGAGAGCAGGGCCCGAGCAGACCAGTCCAGGGAGTGGAAGGGGGAATGACAGGTCACTCCAGGGGACCAGAGGGACCCGTGGCTAAGAGATCCCACTGGCAGGTGCCCTGTCCAACTCCACCCCATACCCCACCCAATTCTAGTCTAGGGGCTCTGGCCTCACCTCGATCTCATGCTGCAGTTCCCAGAGCTTGCCGGCCGACCTGGGCAGAGGAAAGGAAGTCACTGGCCATCAAGGTCACAGCCATGGGGAGTAGCAACATCAGACCCCTACTCTTAACACCTCCCAGATCTCACTCCTCCACGGACCCTTCTCAACTAGGGGAGCTCCAAGAGGGAAGCAGCACAGGAAAGAAGTTCAAATCCCTAAGCTCATGTCCTGTGGAGAAAATCAGGCCCCACAAGGGATTTAGGCTGTGTCACTTGGTGACTTCACAGCAGAGCCAGGCCCAGATCAGGCCTGATTCCCAATGGCCCTTCGGATACCAGAGACCAGAGCTGTCAAAGGTCTGGCCGTGAGAGAAGGGGCAAGTCCGCAGGATGTCGGGGCCTAAAAATGAGGCCATTTATGGCCTGCTTTTCCCACCCGAGCCACTAAGGGGACAGCAGGACCCAGTGTAGCTCAGTTCCCGGCAGACCTCTGAGAGCAGCGTCTCTCACGGGTTCCTCAGTAGCCCCCTCTCCCCTGGGCCTCCCCGATGCTTCCTTTCCTGGTCCTTTCTACCCTTGCCTAGCCAGGTCTTCTCCTCTCCACTCTGTCTGATCCTGTGATCTCCTTCAGGCCCCTCCTCTCTAGCCAGACCCGGACCCTGCGAAGACAGACGTCAAGTCCCATCTGAAAGCTACAGAGGTTGCCCCCCTGGCTGGGCCACTTCCAGCCTCTGAAGCGACTCCCCTTGGCTCTTCCCATCAGAAACCACTTAACTCCAGGTCAGGGGAAGAGCGGGGCAGGATCTAGGCACAGAAAATGTCCTTACCGGGACTTCATGCTGTTAAGAAAGGCTGCCACCCTTGGGAGCTGCCGAAGGACAAACACAGTGTCAGTGACTCAGTTCTGGGCTGAGTGTGGACAAGAATCTTCTTCCGGCCAAGCCACCTGTGCCTCTTCCCTCTGTCCCTTCCCCCAGGTCCCAGGTCAGCACCTCTTTCAGCATGCGGCTGGCTGAAGATTGCAGGGCATGGGAAGAGGATAGGAGTCTGGGCGGGGGTTGGAGAGAAGAGGAGGCCATGCTTGCCCAAACCAAGAGAGGCTAAGGCAAGAGGGGAAGAGCCCCAGAGGCTCCCTCCCAGCGCACCCCAGCCCTCCGCTCCTTGTGCCCTCACCAGAGGCTTCAGCAGGAAAGCAAGCAGCCCTTTCAACCACCTTGGCATCTTCAGAATGGAGATCAGGTCCCCCAGGCAGGGGTCCACGAAATCACCTTTGCTGGGAGACAAAGGGTCCAGTCCAGCACTCCCTCCCCAGGCCTCCCTCCTGGCCTGCCCCCACCCACAGCACCCCCTAGTCCGTGACACCTCCTCCACTCCCCCCTCACCAGACTCTGGTAACCGCTGGTCTCTAACCCCTTCATCTGCCTCCTTTCCCTTTTTTCTTTTTTTTAAGATTTTTTTTTTCTTTAAGTAATCTCTACACCCAACATGGGGTTTGAATTCACAACCCCGAGATCAAGAGTCCCATGTAGCATGGACTGAGCTAGCCAGGCACCCCTATCTGCCTCCTTTTATTTATTTATTTATTTATTTACTTTTTAAAATTAACATATAACATATTATTTGTTTCAGAGGTATTTTTTATTTTTCAAAATATTTTATTTATTTATTTAAGACAGAGAGAGCGCCCCTGAGTAGGGGGAGGGGCAGAGGCAGAGGGAGAAGCCTGAGATGGAAGCCTGACACGGGACTCGATCCCAGGACCCCAGGATCCTGACCTGAGCTGAAGGCAGACACTTAACCAACTGAGCCCCCCCGGCGCCCCTATCTGCCTCCTTTTAGACATGTGACTTGTTTCTGCTGATCGTTTGGGACACCCGGACTCCACTCTATACCCCTGGAGCTTCCCAAGGCAGGACTCCGCGTCTCCCTCCCTGGCTCACTCAGCTCAGGGGTATAAGGACTCCACGAGGGCAACATTTCCCCGGCCACGGCCTGACACCGAGGGCATCCCTACTGACGCCAGCCTAGAGGGACGAGTGGAGCCACCATGACTCTTATTTCTGAGGTTGTCTCTAGCTCTGGAGCTCTGGCAAAGGTCTTAGGAGGCCGACCCCAGAGTTTCACTCCCAGGGCCAGAGTGAAGGGCAACCCCTTGTGCTGAGGCCTGGACCCTACTCAGTTACAAGCAGAGGTCCCGTCAGCCCAGGCACATCAGCAGGAGGTAGCTTCACAGGTCTGTCTTGCATCCCTATCAACCCTTAAGGACTGGAAGCTTCTAAGTGGAACCAGCTTCTCTAACCATGAGCTCTGGGGCGCCTGACTGGCTCAGTCAGTTAAGCATCTGCCTTCGGCTCAGGTCATGATCCCAGGGTCCTGGGGTCGAGTACCGTATCGGGCTCTTCTCTTTCTCCCGCTGCCTCTCCTCCTGCTTGTGATCTCTCTCTCTCTCTGTCAAATAAATAAATAATAAATTTTTAAAAAAGAGCTGTAAAAAAAATAAACATGAACTCTGCAAAGTCCCTTAAGGTAGGTCTGATCCAACCCACCCACTCTACAGAAAACTACTCAAAAGACAGGCTTCGCTCAAGTCAGAAGAGCCCGAAGTCACAGCGTGATGTCTAGACCTCTCCCCTTCTGCTTCACCCTGCGCTTGTCTCTCGATCTTTCCTCAATAGACAAGCAACTCCCCTGCCCACCCCCTACCTCCCAGTGAGTTTTCATCGCTCGAGCTCTGCTCAATCCAGCCTCCCCTCGAGCTGGTACCTTTCTAAAGTCTCCCTGGCCAGGGATCTCCAGGGTCCACCTGCACATTTAGAAGGGCAATGAGGTCCCTGCCCAGAATGCTCAGACCTTCTCTGTGTTCAGCGGAGGCCTGTCCCCCATCTTCTGCCAGAGCAGCCCATCCTGGGAGTAACAGGACCCAGCTGCTGTCCCTGGGTCTACCCACCCCAGACCCCAAAGGCCAATGTTACTCACAAGTTCTGCAGGAAGCTGTGGCCGCCATCACTGAACAGCCCACCGGTTGACAGGGTCTCCAGAGCACGGGGTATGTTGCTTGGCAGGAAGGGAACCAGCTGCGAGATTGAGGGGTATAAGGCCCCTACACCAAGAAACCCTCGACTCGCGCCCCCCGTGCTGCCCAGGCGGCCCTGAGGATGGGCTGGACCAGCCCTGCCACCATGGGAGCCCTCCCTGGAGCCACAAAGGCAGCCTTCCTGACCCACGCGAACTCCCTTAAAACGCACATCATGAGGGAAGTCAAGCCACCCATAAACTTGTCTCAGATGAGCAAACTAAAACCCACTGGCCCACTGTCCTGGGATGGCGGGAACCCCATCAGCTGTGCACCATTGTTTGCGGGTGGACAGGAGCCTCCAGCGCGGCGCTCACTCGTCCCCGGCACAGGGCTGAGCTCTCCATCATCACGTAACCTCACACTGGTGATCAGCCCGCCATCCATGGGTCCCACAGGGACATCGTTCCCATCCCAACCACAAAACCATCAGGGTGAAAGGACGCCGGAGACAGGTGGCAGTCACGGGTACTAGGAAGGTTCCCCTGAAGGAGAGGCCATACCAGGACTTCTGGGTCCCCACAGCCATACCGTGTGGCCAGCAGCCTCAAGGCTCTGCTTCGTCTCCAGTACGGCCCTCTTCATGGCCGAGGTGGGCATCGTATACTTGTCGGTCTCATAAAACCCCACACGCAGGGGCCGAGAGCTTGTGTAGACCTGGGGCAAAACCCCGGAGTCAGAAGCAGGTCAAGAGAGGGCGGCCCAAAGCAGGGCTCCCAGAGATCAGAGATGCTACCCAGACACAGCTGAGAGGCTGCAGCCGGATCCCCAGAAAACTGGGTGCGCGAGAGGCCGGCCCTTTCTGCATCTGACCCTTTCACAAAACCCCTTTGCAATGACTCTGCAGGAGGGGTTGGCCCAGATGAGGATTCCCACTGGCCATATGATGAAACTGAGGCTTCGGGTCTAGATAGGGAGATAGGCAAACGGGCCGGAGTCAGGCTGGGACCCGCCCAAGTCCACCCAGTGCAGACTGACAACACTAGGTCCAGGACCCAGGTAACCTGTTTCCTGAGTCGAGGCCCTCCACCGCCTGTTTCAGGATTGCAAGTCCTGGCTCCCACGATAACGTTCCAGACCGCATCACAGGGACCTCCTCTCCTCCTCTCCTCCCTCTCGGGAAGGAGGACCACTGAGTGGTTAGAATAGCCTCTGCCAAGGAGGTGGAGCTCACCCCACCCAGCCCAGATCTCCTGCCGGCCAAGAAACACCCAAGTTCTCCCTCAAGTGGTTCTCGGGCTGAGAAACGACTCCTGTCTCTCGGTGCCAGCAGAAGAGGCTGAGGCCAGAAGAGGGGACCTTTTCTCGGCCGAAGCCTCCGACGCCAGTCTGAGAAGTCCCAGGGTCGCCACAGGTGGCTCTCTGTGGAGCAGCAGCTGAGCCTGGCTTCACACCCTTGGAGGGCGGTTCTCAAGAGACAGAGCCTCCAAGGCCTGCCCACACCGCCTGGGGCTGCTCTCGGGCTCCGTTGCACAGGCAATAGCCAAACTCGACCACACACCCATCCCCACCCCTGCTCACCTCCTCCCTGAAGGGCAGCGGGGGCACCGTGGGGTCCAGGCGGAACATGTCCTCACACAGCAGTGCTCGCAGGCACAGTGCTAGGCTTTCCACATCTCGGGCCATGGGGCCGACTGACAGCTGCACTGTGGGGGCAGGGAGGAGAAGGAAGAAAGATCATCCTGCCCTAATGGGCTCTGGGGCTGGGTCCAAGCAAGGGCTGGGCCATGACTCAGGAGTGTGAGCAGACAAGGAGGTAGGAACTCAGACCTAGACTAGCCTGGGAGCCCAACACTGCCCCCAGGAGAGGCAGGGGTAGAGGTGGATCAGGCAGAGCCCCCCTCCTCCAGGGTACTGAGGGAACCCCAGACCTCACCTGCTACCTGTCCATAGACACAGCCCTTCAGGCCACTCTTGCTGGATAAGAAACACAAGATGTTGGAAACAGGAAATGGTCACCCTCTGCCCAAACCCAAACCCATACAGCCGGTTAGAACTCTCACCACTTTGGAAACTAGGAACCAAGGCCAATGGCGCTGTGACACTCCCTCCCAGCAAAACCCCAGCGAGGGACTCCCTGCCTCGGGCCTAGAGAGGCTGGAAGCTAGGCCAAGATCACACAGCAAGAGACCCAGAAGTCCTTCCACCCACCACCCGCACCATACCTGATGCGGTTCGACGTGGGCTTGAGGCCACAGATGCCACAGAAGGCGGAGGGAAAGCGGATGCTGCCTCCAATGTCAGTGCCTAAGCCCAGTGGGGAGCCTCCAGCCCCAATGAGGGCCCCTTCACCCCCGGAGGAGCCACCTGGGCTTTTGGAGGGCTTCCACGGATTCAAGGTCTGGCCAAAGAGGGGGTTACTGCAGTCATAGCTGGGGGAAGCAGGAACGAGTCAACCCGGGGCGCACTGGGGCCAGCACCCCTGCCCCCGCCCCACACGCAAGCCCACCTGAACATGGACTGAGGGACGTTGGTGTGCACAAAGGGCACAGCGCCTTGCAGCTTCAGCACCTGCACCACCACACTGTCACACTCGGCGGGCACGCTCTCGTTCAGGCTCAAGCCCAGCGTGGAGTCCTGGCCCTGGAGGGAGGGACCGGCACCAGAGGGCTGTGGCTAACGGCTCAGGGGCCCTTCAGCGGCCGAGGGCCCCGGGTAAGCCAGGAGGCAGAGACGGCTGGCACGGACAGGGGTGCAGGAGTGGGGGGAGGTCGGAGCCGGGGCAGGAGGTGGGGCACACACCTTGTAGCTGAAGCACTCCTTGAGGCTCACAGGGACGCCATAGAGCAGGCCCCGCCGCGGGGCCTGGGACAGCTGAGTCTCACAGTCTGCCAGGTAGGTGGTCACACAGTTAGTCCCTTTGTTTACTTCCCAGGCCTGGAGGAGGAAGAAATGGACACAGGGCAGAGTGACACTGGCTTTTGTTTTTAGCTGCGGTCGAATATACATTATAGAAAATTGGCCTCTTCAAGTCTACCCAGGGAAAGGATGACCAGCCACACGGCCCAGAGCCAGGAGCACGGAGAACAAATGAGGGCCCAGCACCCACCTCACCGGGGACATCTAGGCCCAGCCTCACCCTTGCAGCCTCTGGCCTCAACCCCAAGATGGAGAGAGCACCTCCAGGGCCAGGGCACAACCCAGGCACCCAAAGGAGCAACAAGCACTGGTCTCACACGCTCCCCAGAGGGGATGAGCTGGGAGGAAGATGACCTTTGGCCTCTAGGCCCCATTTCTGTCAAGCAGACGGGGGCAGGTCCCCATCTCGGGTCACGCTGGGAGTCAGCACAGAGCAGGGCTGGACCCAGCTGCCAGCCTCCCAGAGGCCAGCAGGCTCTCTCCCACCCCCCACGGGCCCCACACTGGCCCCAGCTAAGCCTCCCTGCCCCGGAAACGCCTGAATCTGATAATCAAGTCACAAGGAGGAGTGACTGGCTGCCAACCATTTAAAGGGGTGGGAGCTTGCCTAAAAGGAAATGATGCCCTGACGGAGACCACCTGCCGTGGGGCCTCCCCACAGCCCTCAAACCACTCAGCAGCGCCATGTGGGAGGGCAGGCCAGGGCTGAATGATGTATGGCTTTCAGCAAATACTGCTGTCCCTGTGAGACATCTGAGGAAAATGGGTGTGGGCCGTGCTGCCACACCTCGGCACGTGAGATCTGTGGGTGACGAGGCAGGGCCGCTGCTTTTCAGGGACACCGAAAGAGGAGACACAGCACAGTCTGCTGAGCCTGCCTGTGTCCCCTCGGTGCATCCAGGGCAGGGGTCCAGGGTCCCCTCCCCCTGGCCCAGAGGCACTCACCCTACTGTCACCCACGCCCATCGGCCTGCTTAGTGGTCATACTCACTGTCACGCACTCTGTTTTAAGAAACCACAAGCAAGACAACTCACAAAGCACCACTCTTTCTTTCCTTCACTTCATTTCAAACAGATGCCTGGAACACTTACTACATGAAAGACATAGGGCCCAGCACTAAATACGAAGACAAGTAAGACGAGCTCTGTCCACAAGGGGCCCGTGTTGACCAGGGAAAGAGGCCAAGGCGAGTGCAACAACCCACAGAGAAATGTGTTAAAAAGTGAGCACGGAAGAGGGAACCCTAACTTGGGCTGGGGGGGAGGGTCAGGGGAGCCTTCCTGAAAGAGGGCCTCCTTCTCTGAGCCCTGAAGGTTCAGCCGGCGGTGCCTGTTGCCCCAAGTGGGGCAAAGAAGAGGGAGAAGAGCCTTCGAGGTAAAGAGAATCCCACACAAGGCAGGGCTCGGCGTGGCAGCCTCTGGGTGCCAGGGAACCCCTGGCAGCCAAGCTACTGATGCCCACCCTCCAGAAGGCCTTGGCCAGACAGGATGCTAGAGTCGGCGAGAAGCAGAAGAGCAGAGTCTGAAGAACTGGAAACCTGAGAGGGCATCGGGCCAGGAGGCTGGTGCTCCACCGTGGAGGGAGATGGCTGCTGGGGGGATGGTGACAAGGGGTTGGACTGGAGAGAGCTATAGAAAGAGAACAGACCACTTGGTGACCGATGGGGTGGAGGCGGGAGGGAGAGGGAAGTCTGGGCTGAAAGCCAGGCTTTTAGCTAAGACAACATGCTCAGTGTCGCCCCCACACAAACACACACAGAGTCAGCTCCCCCGCCCCCTCTCTCTCTCACACAGCTCTTGGTAGCCCCTGGCACTGTGGTCCCACCCTGGCCCTCAGAGAGACGAACTCCAGGCCAGGTTTTCCCCCACAGCCTTTGCAGAGAGAGAGAGGATCCGTGGCATCCCAGCCTTACCTTTCCCACGTAGGTGAAGAGTGCCGCCTCAGGGGACAGCTCCCCACTGTGCAACTTCTGCACCAGCTGGGTCAAGGGCAGGGCCAGCAAGGCCTCTGAGTCCAGGTCAGGGTTCTGGAAAGACACCCCAGGTAAGTACCCCCTCTCCCCACGGGCCCCAAGTGCTGACAGCAGACACATGTGGCCCAGTGCCCCTAAGTCCCCACACCTGGGAAAGCAGATGCTCGCAGCCACATGACCACAGACATGCCCACCTGCAGCTCTGACACGAGAAATGTGGCCCAGCCTAGGCAGGTCCTTGCTGCCTACAGACAGCACAGATACATCTCTTCTAGAAGGGGGGGGGGGGGGGGCGCTGCCCTGGGAAAGGCCACACCCAGGCTGATTACGAAACCATTACAAACCCCCACCACTAATAGCTGCCTATAGACCCCATGCTGGTGCACTCTGGATGTTGATTAAATCTTGTTACCATTCCCATTGCACAGATAAAGAAACCAAAGCGCTGAGAGGCTAAGTGCGTCACCTAGGCCATACAAGTAAACTACGGTTCTCTGCCCACTCAGCATAGGCCGTCCACCGGCTATCCACCTGGACCTAACCACCCAACCCCTGGCAGGGGAGGCAAAAAAAAAAAAAGACACTGTCCTGGGTGGTTGGGGCTGTAGCTAGAGGCTATCCCTAAAAGAGGATTTTTTTTTCCCTTCGTTCCAGATATGTATTAGGTGTCTGCTCTGTACCAAGCACCACACTAGGCCTGGGGATCCGACTGAACAAAAAAGACAAGTTCATGCTTTGGGAAGCGAGCAGGTAATTAATAAGTAAACAAGAATCTGAGACAGTGAGAAATAACTTGAAGAATATAAACCCCGGGGTGGTGCATGGGGGGCGGGGCACGGGTAGGTGCTGTCAGAGAAGAGCTCTCGGAAGGAGGGGGGACATTTTTTCAGACACTTGCCTGCCAGGCCTGGAAGGCTCCCAGAGTCTCTGAGGTCAGCCCCTGCCTGCAAACCCAGCTCCTTTGCTCCTCAAAGGTATTGAGCCAATTAGCAATCGCGGCTGGAGGAGGATCCCTGAATCACAGCCTTCACTTCCAGCCCCACTCCCGTGACTCTTGCCAAGGTCACCAGGGCCCTCCTCTTGCCAAATCCAAGAGATATTTGATTCTGTTCCTCGCTCCATGTCTTCATCCCCAGGAGGGATTCAAGAGTATTGAGACCACACACTGGCTCTCTTCAACTTCCTCTGGTTTTCTCCTGCTTCTCTGCTACTTCTGTCATCCATGTATTCAATCGACAAACATGTTCTGAGCACTTACTATGTGCCAAGGACTACGTTAAGGGCTATGAATTTAGAGGTAACCAAAACAAGTCCTCGCTTTCAGAGAGCCTACACTCAAGAAAAGAAACAAGTTAACAAATGATGGACAGCTCATGGAAAGTGCAAGAAGGCAAGTATGCGCTGCTGTGATGGAAATAACAGAGGACTGACTCAGATGGGATGGTCAGGCCTCTCGGAGGAGGTGACGTTTCTTTCGGCTGTGATCTGAAGGATAAGAAGGAGCCAGATGTAGGAAGAGGCAGGTTCCTCTTGTTTCCTCTCTGATGCTGGAAGAAGTGAATCCTCTCGTCGATTCCAGTCCAGGCTCTCCACCTACCCTATGGCCTCTTGACCATCCACCCAGCCTGACCCAATCGAGCTCTGCTCTTCACGTGCTATTCCCATTGCTACCCACCCGGTGTCCTTCCCCCTGAGCTCACTGCTCCCCCGCTTTCCACCGGCTCCTGCTCTGTGTACCCTTGCTCGGGGAAGGGCTGCCGTCTATCCAGGTGGTAAAGCAAGAAAAAAGGAGTCATCCCAGACCCCACCTTCTCCCTCCCCCCCCACAGCAAATCCAGTCACTGTGCCCACTAAGTAGCTCTGGAACACGGCCACTTCTCCATCTCCTCTACCAAGACCCTTGCCAGTGCCCAGCCTTTCTCTCCTGGCTCACACAGGGGCCACCTAACTGGCTGCCGGGCCCAAGGCTCGCCTCCCCCTTCCAGCCAGGCCAAACAGCGCAAAGCCAATCAGGCCTTCCCTCTCCCCTGCAGGTCCCTGTCACACCACAAGCCCCAGAGGTGTGCCACGAGGTCCTTTCAGGCATTGGTGAGACTCCTCCGCACCCCTCCCTGAGACACCGCCTACTCACGCCTTCCACACACGCCCACCACACGGCCTTGGCACCCCGGTCTTAACAGCTAGAACACTCTACCCCCACCCTTCATCTTAAACAGATATATTACTTATTTGGGATTTTATATATATAATACAGGGAGCCACAAAGAAGAAAAAAAAATGAATCCATGATCTCTCCACACACACTAGATAATCCCTGGTGATATATGTATATATATGTATATATATATATATATATATATATATTTTTTTTTTTTTTAAGATTTTATTTATTTATTTGTCAGAGAGAGATAAAGAGCACAAGCAGGGAGAATGTCAGGCAGAGACAGAAGCAGGCTCCCCGCCGAGCAAGGAGCCCAATGCTGGACTCGATCCTAGGACCTCGGGATCATGACCCAAGCGGAAGGCAGATGCCCAACCAACTGAGCCACCCAGGCGCCCTCCCTGGTGATATATTTCTTAAAAAGAGACACAAAATGAGAAATGAACACTTACCCCACCCACCCCTAGGACCACCCTGCCCAGTCAGCCCCTCTTCCGAAAAGGGAAACCATAGGTAATGGTTTCTAATGAAAACTTATAGGAAAAAAAAAATGTTTACAAAAACCCCACTGTGTATGTAATTATTTTTATATATTCTGCTTTGGCACAAAGGAGTCAGGCTATATGCACAGTACTTACTACACCTTGCTTTGCTCACTTGACGATGAAAATAGCAAATTGGCTTTATTTTTCTTTTTCTGATTATATAAATGTGCTCGCTGTAGAAAAGAATGCCTAACAGTATGAGGAAGAAAGTAAAAGCCAGTAAGAGCTCACCCCCCCCCCCCCCCGCCAACGAGGGTAATTACCACCAACAGTCTGGTCACTGCCATTTCCCACCTTGCGACAGGACACCAAGAGCCCCTGTGTGCCTCAGCTTGAAGCTGTCAGCAAGCTCCCTCCATTCTCAAAACAAATTTTAACTCTGTCCTTTGTTCTTGGATGCGGATGGCTGATGACACCGCTGCTAACAGTTATTTTTAAGTCTTCAACTAGTTATCAGGCAGCTGAGACATTTCTTCTTTCACAAGACACCCAGGAAAGTCTGCGTCTCCAAGAGGCCAGTCTACAAACACGGGGGCAATGGCATTTGAATGGAGAATGCAGAGATATGTACAAACAAGTTCTAAAAGGGCCTAGGGCCACCCTCTAGCGTTCTTTTTCCAGGGACGGATACTAGAGCTATCACTGAAGCGCTGCCCTCCACCAGCTGTTTTTCTCCTTGAGGCCCCTACTGTCCTAATTTCCGGGAGCCTCTGTGGTCCTCCATGTCTTTTTCCATTTTCCCTCATGGTTTTTATCACGTTTGTTCTATTTCAAGGTATCGTTTCCATTTGGTCATGTAGGCCAGGGATCCTGGTCTCAACAAATGATTCATCTACTGAATCATTTTGCTTTAAAGTCAGGTTCGAGTGGTGCTTGGAGAAGGCCAGGAGACGGAACTACGGGTCAGATCCAACGGAAGGAAGCAGCGCTTGTTAAGACCAGTGGGGTTCTAACAAAACGGGGTTGTAAGCGATGAGGGCAAAGGCACAGAGGCGTGAGCAGGGGCTCTGGTATGTCTCTCCCAGCCATCATATTCCATGGGTGCTAGTCCCTCTCTTCGGCCTAGAAAGGATATTAAAACTCATTCAGGAGGCAGGGTGGGCAGAAAAAAAGGGGGCAAAGAGTTGGCACAGATTAAGCCTCACACGGTCAACAGGTACCAGAAACAGGCCTTACTCTAGAGTTGCTCAAGAGTCGAGAGAGGTGAACCATTTTGTGATGACTCAAGAGAGGCTTAGGATTCGCCCTCTTCCAGCGATGCCTGGGAACACTGGAGGCATCTGGGCTCCGAGCGAGCTTCGAGCTTCGTTGCCTTCATCACCCGTCCATCAGGCCAGACCTGTACCACCAGCTGCTGTATCTTCCCAGGGCCTGCCCAGGGCCCTGCAGATATTCCTTCCCCTTGCTATTTGGGGCTGGGCTGAAAAAGCTCCAAAAGAAAGGCCGCTGAGACAGCCTCAAATCCCACATCCCCATCGTCCAGTGACTCCAGAGCCAAGCAAAAAGGCATCTGGGGGCAGGAAGGAGGAAGGAGCTAGTCCTAAGGTCCCAAGGGACTGAGTTCGGCTAAACTACCTCCCTCTTAACTGCCCCCATCGCCTTCAGAGCTACTGTCATCAAGACCCCATCCCTTTGCTGATTGTTCACACCAATGAGACCACTGAGACACTGCTGTCTCCCCCACAGTCACCGGAAAATCAAAAAGTAAATTTCACTGTTCACCCAACTGGAAGAGCCAAGCTCTGGCGTTCTGAGGCGAGGCTTTCTTGCCCAAGGGAGGGTGCAAAAACAGCATTTTGTATTTCAGAGCCAAAACTTCTACCCTGGAAGGTTTTGTTCTTAAAAATAATGAAGGGCAGGGGCGCCTGGGTGGCTCAGTGGGTTAAAGCCTCTGCCTTCAGCTCAGGTCATGATCTCAGGGTCCTGGGATCGAGCCCCGCATTGGGCTCTCTGCTTAGCGGGAAGCCTGCTTCCCCCCTCTCTCTGCCTGCCTCTCTGCCTACTTGTGATCTCTCTCTTTCTCTCTGTCAAATAAATAAATAAAATCTTTAAAGAAAAAATAATAATGAAGGGCAGTTGCTCCAGAGGGAAACTGTGTAGATGCTGGTGTTTGGAGCTGAAGTGAAGGAAGGCCCACCCTTCTACCACCTCACACGCCTGCTAGCAGGTGGGTTTCCTGTGACGAGGAGGCGAGTTCAGCAGGCAGGAACCATGGGCTGATCCCTGAAGCTGCCCCCACACAGTTCTTGCTAGGAGAACTGGCTGACTGCGTTCTGGCTTTTGCTGCAGAACAGGGGCCTGGGGAGCGGCGGAGGGTACCAGGCTGAGCCAGGTAGCCCTGCGAGGATCCCTAAGTGGGGCACCGTGGAGCTCAGCCAGAGGAGGAGGACTAGACAGTGAAGAACCTGGGCTCAGGTAGGGTCAGCGGCCAGTCCGGGTTGAAGCTCTAAGAACCGACTGATGGCTTTTCAGCCAGCTTGATGAATAGAGGCTGGAACCAGATACATATTTATGTCAGCAAATAAATAAATACGACATATCCTGGCCTGGGAACAGTATGGAGTAAATTCATACCAGCTAAAACCTCACTGTGATCAAGGCTGCACCCTGGGCCTGGCATTCTTTTTTTTTTTTTTTTAATTTTATTTATTTATTTGACTAAGAGACTGGTGACATGAGCAGGGGGAGTGGGAGAGAGAGAAGCAGGCTTCTCACTGAGCAGGGAGCCCGACATCAGGCTCACTCAGGGCTCTATTCCAGGACCCTGAGATCATGACCTGAGCTGAAGGCACACCCTTAATGACTGAGCCACCCGGGTGCTCCTGCGCCTGGCATCCTGAGGCCCGATCTCCCTACCTATTATCTCCCCTCCGTTCTTCCCAGCTGGAACGTCCCACTGGGCATCTAGGTTCTAGTTCCAGCTCGGCCCCAACTCTAAAATCACTTGCCGCAGCCAAGCATCTGCTAAGTGCAATTTTCTGTGACTCTATCCTGATTCCTGTTGTGTCCCCAGTCACCTGGAATGCTTTCCCACCTGTCAGATCTGAATCCTCTCAAACACAAACCGTCACAAACAATCGTGGCAAGTTTTTCCTCTCTCAGTACATAAGAACATCTCTCGGAATTTATCATTTTGACTTCTACCTGGGTCCAGTGTTTCAAACACCTGGAGAGAAAGTCCCCTCCTCTAGGCCCCTCCCTGGGGCCTAAACACTGAGCTGATCTGGAAGGAGAAAAGCTTGTTGACGGATCATCCAGGGAAGGGCTGGAATTACACCTGCTCAAGGAAAGGGGCCTATCAGGGGTTAGAACGACAGCTGGGCAGCAGGAGCTGGGGAAACTATTCCAGCCTGGGTCCCTTCGTACTTGGGCAAGTCCTTCCCTGGCTCCCTTTCAGGATCATCACGCACAACCAACCACTTTGAACGGTGAGCGCTCCAGGTTCCTTGGCCATCACTCTCTGATTCCCAACTCCTTTTGTTGTTGTTGTTTTGTTCTTGCTTTTTTTTTTTTAAAGATTTTATTTATTTGACAGAGAGAGAGAGAGAGACAGCGAAAGAAGGAACACAGGCAGGGGGAGTGAGTGGGAGAGGGGAAGCAGCCCCGATGTAGGGCTCCAACGCGGGGCTCGATCCCAGAATCCTGGGATCATGACCTGAGCCAAAGGCAGACGCTTAACGACTGAGCCACCCAAGCACCCCATGATTCCGAAGTCCTAAACCCGGGCATCCTAATGGTTTTCAGGCTTGCATTTTAGTGTCCCAACGGTCTTGAGATTCTTTGGCACCGATCAAAGCTCCTCTTTGACCCAGTGCAGCGATGTCCTTTCATGACCTGCCCTGTCCCTTTCGTTTCCCTCCCTCTCCCCTCGGCTGGCTCTACCTGACTCGGAAAGAGTACTGAATGCATTAGGGCGTGGAGGGGTTCCGAAAGTAAAACCTGCGCTGCCCACCACCTGCCACCCCCCCACCCCCGCCGCCCCGCGCGCCAGCGCGCCTGAAAATGCTGCTAGGGATACCCCCGCCCTGTGCCTCCCCACACACACCGGTCCCGAGCGGTCACCTGGAGGCGGAAGCGCTGCGCCGCCTTATCCATGGTCTCCAGGGCCGCCTGCTGCCTCTGTCGCGCCCGGGCCGCCGCGCCCCGCGCCGGCCGGCGACTTGACCAACGCAGGGCCACGGCCGCTGCCACGAAGCAGCAGGCCAGCGCAGCCCCGGAGGCGCCAGACAGCGCGGCCCACAGTTCGTCCAGCACCATGATCTCCCGCGGCCGACCTATGCCAGGAGCCGGCAGATGAGGAATCAGCACGCGCCGGTGCCGCCTCAAAACCCGGCCTGGATCCGCCGAGGATCCCGCGCCCGCCTGCGCGGAAGGGGCGGGAGGAGCGCGGCGCGGCCGCTGGCCTGTGGGGAAGCGCGCTGTTGCCTGGCAGCCGGCCGAGGCCGCAAGCGCGCAACGGTCAAGGTCAAGCCCGCACCCTGCAGAGAGGGGCGGAAGGGGCAACCGCTTACCCTGGGCGCCCTCGGTCAGCCTCCGCCCCGCGCACCCCACAGCCCCAGCGCCCGAAGACGTGACTAGCCGGATACCCCTGCGGGAAAGGCCGGCCAAGAGGACAGGGAGCAGCGACCGACTAATTGGGCTCGAGGAACTGATTAATCCCTGCAAACAGTTCAGAAGCATCTTTCCAGGAGACCCTCCCCGGGTGCCCACCTCTCCCATGCTCGAGGCTTCCAGGGGCACCAGGCGGGAGGGGCCCAGGAAGTCCCCTCGGGAGCCCACCTGCTGCCCCTTCCCTTTTCCCAACACTGCGACCCCATGTCTCTCTCCCAGGGCTCTTCTTCGTGGCCAGACCACCCATCACTTGTCGTTTTGCTCAGCCGCCTCCTGCAGACTGGCTTCCCCAGAGTCACACTTCTCCAGTCATGGGCCCTCTTGAATTACACATCCAGAGAGCAGAGAAAGGACACCTGACCAGGAGTCTGGGGACCCGGCACTCTTCATTGGGGCGGGGGGGGGGGGGGGGGGGT
>CM052900.1:134056857-134093197 GCA_028534135.1 Potos flavus
ATAAATAAATAAATAAATAAAACGATCAGTTATTTTAATAGCAAAATGGTTTATTCCAGAATAGCAGAGAGTTGCAACTCCTGACAACCAAGTCAAGCCAAAGCCACAGGCAAGTCCAGAACAAAAGAAAGGACAGCTCTTTTAGGGGGAGAAGGGGTAAGTTAGGAAAGGCTATTAGAAACAAAAAGTCCATTGGAGTAATCTGGCAATTTGAAGTATAGCGGCTTTTCATTGGCTGAGTTATGATATCCTCTCATTGGCTGAGCTGTTGCTGGGGGAGGAGAAAAAGTTTTTTTCCTCCAGCTGGGTAGTAAAATAGTGTGAATTGGTAAGGTGTGTCACTTCCTGTTGGGTCTGCCATTGAGGAGGGATAGGGTGTGAGAGCTCTTCCCTCAGGCTTGGTGACTCCCACTTTAAATGTGTTTTCTTTCCTGGCTGGCTCAGTTGCTAGAGCATGCAACTGTTAATCTTGCGGTCGTGAGTTTGAACCCCACCTTGGGTGTAGAGTTTACTTAAAAGATAAAATAATAAATGAAGTTTCCTTTTATGAGTTTTCACACATGTATTGGAAGAATCTGGACCTCAGGGTCCTGTAAGTCGCTGTCAGGCTCTTAAGTGTATTCTGGAGGGGTCCGAAGCCTTATGTTTCTAAGTCTTCAATCCCAGTTGAATGCTGCTGAGTTCCTACTCAGCTCTCATAGCCCTTTGTAAGTTTGCCTAGGAGAGCTGACAATGCAGGATGATGGAAACCCCAATCTGAAGTAGATCTTGCAAGATCATCTCACCCCATCTACTGACAGAATAAAGGGATTCTAGCCCTTAACGCTTCACTTTCTGGGTCACCTTAGGTAACTCAATTTTCCCTTTTTTTTTTTTTCAAGATTTTTATTTATTTGTCAGAGAGAGAGCACAAGCATGGGGAGTGGCAGACAGAGGAAGAAGCAGGATCTTGGCTGAGCAGGACCCTGGGATCCCAGGACCCTGGGATCATAACCTAAGCCAAAGGCAGATGCTTTTTAACCAACTGAGCCACCCAGATGTCCCTCAAATTTCCCTTTTGTAAAGTGAGAAGGATTCTTCCTAACACACTCCCTCTCAAGAAAGAGAAGCTAAGATTACTGTTATGGGGACACCATGGCCATTATGAGGCTTAATCACCAAGTTTGTAACCTGCTGTGAGTTGGGCCAAAATTTGTTAATTTGGAAACACCGTTGACAAAATATTCACTTGTATTTCTTGGCTTGATGGTGGTTGCTCTCAGTGGTAGCTTCCTAGAGGCATATTAAACAGGATTTAATTTACAAAACAGATCTGGGAGGATCTGGGTGGGTCCTGGAAGCCAGGGCAGCAAATCCTGGACCAGTTCTAATATGCAGGTCACGGGGGGTGGCCACTTCATTCCCCTGAGAGAGGATCCCTTCACCAGCTGACATTCTGTGGTTTGATTCGACAGACTGCCACTGACCCCTGCTACTTTCTGATAGGCCTCTTGCTGTGAGCTGGGGAAACTAAGGCAAGTACCAAACCTCAGATCTGGCCTTGTGGAGCTCAAAGTCTGGTTGGGAAGGAAAAAACATGCATAGACCAAGAGACAAAAGATATAATTTCGTGGAAAAGCAGAGATCATACTGCAGAAACCCAAAGAGCCTTTGGATGCTGGGCCCTTGGGCTGAACAGCCCTTGGGGAAGCAGATAGTACAGATGTATAAAGCTTGCCTCTGAAGCTAAAGTGCCCCGCAACCCATCCCTGTTGTGTAACTGTGTCTGCTTCCTTACCTGTAAAAGGAGGACAATAATGGCACTCCCCCTCCCGCAATTCTCTAGTTTTAAGAATCAGATGAGTTAATGCACCTAACACAGCCAGAACAGGACCTAACATATAGTAAGGATCCCATGCGTGTTAATCATCATATTATTATTGTTATTACTTATTATTAAAAAAAAATAGAGACCTACAGAAAGGGGTTTTCTGGCCTGAGGAGCCCAAGCTCAGGAACCAGACTGTCTGAGTTCAAACCTTACGTTTGCCCCTTGCTTACAAAGTAACTTACAAGTTACTTACAAGTAACCTTGAATAAGTCACTTTAACCTCTTGTGCCTCAGTTTCTTTACCTGGAAAATGGGGAATAATACCAGCAACTACCTCACAGAATTGGGAAGTTTAAATGAGTTAAATCAAGGAAAGAGCTTAGAACAGCACCTGGCCCATTGTCAGAGCTCAATAAACATCAGTTCATTGGTAAGCAGGAATGTGATGCAATCCCACCAGCGTTTGGGTTACGTAACGCAGAGGAGGAGCAGGAAGCAGAGGCCATGGGATGGAAGAGCAGGCACCTGTGTTATCAAAAAAGCATCTGTAGATCAACACCATACCGTTTTGGGAGCCACACAGCAGGTGCGTGCCCTCACGCGAGTTGCTTTTACCGACAGCCCCTCAGACAGGTTCTGGTGGGTTCCCTGAGCAGGATCGGGGGGGGTGTCCTCCCCCTTTAGTTGGTCACCTTCAGCAAGTTGTCCTTGTGTGTCCTCAGTTGTTGGGAAGACTGGTAATACCCTGTCAAGTCCCCTTGGAGGTGGGAGCAGGGTTGCAAGAAAGGGAAGGAGAGCTTACAGAAGGGAAAGGAGCTTCTCAGATTCCAGAGGGTTTAAAGTCTGTCTTTGTTCTGGGGGTGAGAACACAAAGTGTGCCCCCGTTGCCAGTAACTGCTCAGCTTCTCCGTTTCCTTTCACGTAGGTGAGACTTTCCTCAGTCCTAAAGGGGTGGGCAGGAGAGGGACACAGCCCTCCTTCAAGGACCTCACAGTTCCCCAGGTGAGGTGGGATACCACACTCAGAAGCACTAATTGTGGGGTGCTTTATCATTTTCCAAGCACTATCAAGCCTTTGAACTCAGCTGTCTGAGCCCCCTTACCACCCTAAAGGCCCCCACTACCCCCAAGACTGTGCTCTAAGTTAGGGAAGTCTATCTCCTGCAGTAAATTGATTACATAAATGATCCCAATACTCCAACCCTTTCTAGATCTGTGCTTTTTGCAAAATAACTTCATAGCGCCTCCCTTCAGGAGGTGGAATCTATTTCCTCACCCTTGGAAACCTGGGTTGATCTTTGTGGCTTGCTTTAACTAATAGAATGCATGCAAGGAATGCTGTCCTAGTTCTGATCCTAGGCTACAAGAGAATTCTCCCTCCCTTTCCTGGAACCCTACCACTACCATGAGAACAAGTCACAAGCTAGACTGCAGGAGGATGAGACCACGTGTCGGGGAACCTACTCAGCCCAGTCATCCCTGCTCAGGCCCTCACACAGGGGACAGCACCCTGCCAAGATAAGCAGAGCCACTTACATGCTGATACATGAATGAGCCTAGCCGAGCCCAGCTTAGCTCAGCAGAACCACCAGCCCGCTGGCAGATGCAGAGAATAAAAAATAGTGTTAAAATCACCAATTTTGAGGTGAATTTGTCACAAAGCAATAGCTAACTGATATACCTCCTGATCCCCATTGCCCACACAAATAACTGAGGCCCACAGACAACCAGCAACTTGCTCAATGCTACATAGCCAGTGGGAGGCCCAACCATCAGGCAAACCGGGATCTTTGAGACTTGCTGCTGCCTCTGGAATATGGACACAGCCATCTAGACTTTAGGACTGTTATTAAAAACTCCTATTGGTTAGCTTGGAAACACATCAACCACACCTCCCCTTAAATCTGTTTTTCTCAACCCGTTTAAGCCCACGTGCTCCTTGGACACTCACACAATGCTACGCTTTCTCCCTCCTAAAAGTATTTGAAACTGTGGAGTAAGTTTCCTCACCATTCTGCCCCTGAGTTGTCTTCTCTGTAACGTGGGGATAGAATTAAATGAGTTAATATCAGGAAAGTGTCTAGAACAGGGCCCGACATCTAGCAAAGGTTGTAGAAGATAAAATAATAAAATAACGTAAAAAAAAAATAATAATAATAAAATAACGTGACTAGAAATGAGCCATAGCAGTAGCAATTTTACTAGGGGCAACATTTTTATTTTGATCCTGAAAGCTTCATGTTTTTCACTTGGATCTGGTGACATCAGTATGAGCGTTGAGTCAGCTCCTGTGCCATAAGCTCTTCTCTCCAAGATGGCGTGGGAGACAACACCTCGTGGGTGGCAAACCAGTTTCTGAAAGCCAGATGTGCAGAAAAGCACATGCCTCTCTTCCTAAGCACTGTTAGGCCATTATTACACATTTACCTCTTATCTCACGGACAGCATATTCTTGGTAGGTTGCATGGAAATCAAATCCTAACATAAATTTGTGTTAAAGCTCAACTGGGGGCTCATTTTGCAAAGTGAAGAGGGCTTTTGTAAAGCAGATCAGTATCCCTTTGAGGGTCATTCAAAATTTGGACCAGAGATGGATTGAATTTCTTTGTGTCTAAAACAAATCTGCTACCCAGTGTTCCCTCAGGGGACTCCGGTCCTTCTCTCTTTCCAGGATCCCCCCACAGGTTCCAGGGCTGCCTGCTGATGAGCCTCAGTACAACCCCAAAAGGCCTCCTCTCACTTGGCTTCTTGCCCTTGGCTCTCCAGGGCTGGGACCTGTGCGATTCCTGGCTCCACCAACGTGAATCCCCTTGAAACCAGCAGGGACAGAGCTGTTGTCTGCGGGGACTCTGATGTCACCGTGCTGGCAGTCTGGACATGCAGCCATCAAGCCCTCTGGCTTCTTCCCTAGCGGGCAACCACCTGCTTAGAACTTCCTTCACTAATAGGCCCATCTAAGACAGCCCACAGTTCTAGTAGATGCCCGAATTTGGTTCTGTGGGTTGGTGAACATGCAGAGAGGGTTAAAACTCAGTAGCTGGGGCGCCTGGGTGGCTCAGTGGGTTAAAGCCTCTGCATTCATCTTAGGTCATGATCTCAGGGTCCTGGGATCAAGCCCCGCATCGGGCTCTCTGCTTGGCAGGGAGCCTACTTCCCCCTCTCTCTCTGCCTGCTTCTCTGCCTACTTGTGATCTCTCTCTCTCTCTCTCTCTCTCTGTCAAATAAATAAATAAAATCTTTTTTAAAAACTGTTTAAAAAAATAAAATAAAACTCAGTAGCTAATGGTTCTGGCAGGCTGTTGGAATGAGCACGAGTGTGAAGGAAGGTCAACTTCTCAGCCTTCCTCAAATACTTTAGGCCTCAGTGTTGTCCTGGGCCTTTGAACAAACTATTCCCTTGACCTCTAATGCCCAGTGTTCCTCCATAGTCTTCTTCCAACCACCCCTACCCTGCAATACACAATGCCTGGCCGGCTTCTATTCATCCTTTAAGACCCAATTCAGAAGTCTCGGTTCCACATGGCAGATAAAGCACACAATTACTTTCTCCATTAAAATAACAGAAAAATAAAATAACATAAAAATATATTTTTAAAAGAAAAACAGGAGCTATTTATTGGCAAACCAGAAAAAAAAGAAAATTCTTAGAAGATCGATAGCAGGTGATATCAAACTGAAGGAAAAGGAGAAGCAGTTCAAGACATCAGGGGGAGCCCAGGTCTTCCCCACGGGAGCTCTGGGGAAGATCCAAACAGGACTGGGCCATGAGGACAGCCATGGGAATACAGACAGTACTGCTTGGAAACGCTGAGACTTTGGGGGCTATCCTTGCCCTCTTCAATAAAGAAAGTAACAGTCCAGGTTCCGGTCTGGAGAAATATTCTGGAAATAAAGTGCCCCAGTCTGGGAAGGGCAACCACTAAAGGCATCAGGGCTTGAAAGGAACAGAATGGAAAGGAGCTGAGTGACTCTGGTCCGCTAGGACAGACAAAAAGCAGGGAAAAAGAGAAAAGGACATTGATATTGTAGAAGTCCCAAATTTCCTGCCCACTTCCTGGTCACACTCCCTCTCCTGACCAGTCAGTCCCCTGGATCAGGAGAAAGGCTTCCCGGGAGGCCATCTGACTCCACTCCCTAGGAAACATACACCACCAGCACCCTGACTGACTAACGGTTTGTTCAATGCCTCATCCATTCCCTCAGATACAGATGACTGGGTTCATCTCTCTCCTCAGTTTACAGAACATTATCATCATGGATCCATCCAAGCCCCTCTTGTATTTTATTGACTTATTCTTTTCTTTCTTTTTTTTTTATATTTTATTTATTTATTTGACAGAGAGAGAGAGAGAGATCACAAGCAGGCAGAGAGGCAGGCAGAGAGAGAGGGGGAAGCAGGCTCCCTGCTGAGCAGACAGTCCGATGCGGGGCTCGATCCCAGGACCCTGAGATCATGACCTGAGCCGAAGGCAGAGGCTTAACCCACTGAGCCACCCAGGCGCCCCTCGACTTATTCTTTTCATCTTCGCTCCCCAATCTTATCCTCCCCCCAGCCCACCCAGGCTTCCACTGATCTGCTGCCTGTCACTACACATTGGGGTACTTCTGGTATTTTCTATTCTAATCTCTTTCATTAAAAATGAGGAGCTGGTCTATGCCCGCTGCATCGGTCAGGATAGACTCAGGTCTACTTCAGTCACAACACAAGTTCTCAGTGGCTTCGCAAAACCCCAGCTCTTTTTCACCCTCACCACGTGCCTCATGCAGGTCCGTGGGGGCTTTGCTCAACACAGTCACTCGGGTACCCAAGCGGATGCAGCTTCTGTCTCAACCAGTGTTCCCGTGGTGGGAAGGACACGGCAAATCTGAGGCTCACGTTCAAAGCTTCTATCCAGAAATGTGGAAGAAAAACACTGTTTCTTAAAACATAAAGAATGTGTTTTCTTAAAACATAAAGAATATCTTTTCATAAAATAAGTCACATGGCCGTGCCTAACTGCACAGGGGTTGGGGAAGGCAACTCCGCCGAGGACCCAGGAGGATGAGTAACTAGGTGTCTGTGAAAAGTCCTACTGTCCTCCATACCCACAAAACGGATTTCATGGCCACTGATGAATCATGGTTGTGAACCACAGTTCAGAAAACACTAGCTCACTGGCTGGCTCAGTCAGTGGAGTGTGCGAGTGGGGTTGTGAGTTTGCGCCCTATGTTGGGTGTAGAGATTACTTAAAAATCAAATCTAGGAAAGGGACGCCTGGGTGGCTCTGTCAGTTAAGCATCTGCCTTCGGCTCAGGTCATGATCCCAGGGTCCTGTGATCAAGCCCCATATCTGTCTCCCTGCTCAGCGAGGAGCCTGCTTCTTCCTCTCCCTCTCCTCCTGCTTGTGCTCTCTTGCTCTTTGTCAAGTTAATAAATAAAACCATAAATAAAACCATAAAACCATAAATAAATAAATATAATATAATATAATATAATATAATATAATATAGGGGAGAAAAAAGAAAGAAAACACTAAAGATTTCTTATGGTGACCTGCAATCTGGCTCACTACACCTTTTTTCCCACTGGCCCCAGCTCTGCCCCTGGGGACATTCAACACCCCTCTGCCCACCCTGCCTCAAAACTGTCCCACTGAGAGATGGCATCTCTCTTGCCCAGGTGTTCCCCTCTCCTGGTATAATACTCTCAGTTCCCTCAACTCCTCTTCCCAGGCTGAGACTTGCAGTTTCCTCTCCGTCCTGGTCACTCTCCTCAGGCTCTACCTATTTGCCAATGTACCTTCTAATGTGTCACTTCAAAACGCAGTCTGAGCTCCTTGGCATTCAGCAATTCCCACTTACTCAGAGAAGAGAAGGCTGAGTAAGCTGAAGGAGAGGACTGTCCTTCAGAAGCATGCTTTGTTCAGCCAGTTATCTAATTTCCTCATTCAGCAAACACTATCGGTAATCATATTCCCAGTGGGAGGCCAATGGAAATCTGATCAGATCATTTTCTTTTTTTTTTTTTTTTAAAGATTTTATTTACTTATTTGACAAAGAGATAGAGAGAGAGCACAAGTAAACAGAGCCGCAGGCAGGGGGAGAGAGGGATCATGACCTGAGCCGAAGGCAGCTGCTTAACCAACTGAGCCACCCAGGTGCCCCTGATCAGATCATTTTCTGGCTTAAAAATCCTATGATGGCTTCCAATCACTCAGGATAAAACACTCGCTCCTAGTGCAGTTGGCTTCTGCCTGCTTCTCTAACCTCGTATTCCACGACCATCACTATGTGTCAGCATACTAAACCTCTTTCAGTCTGCTTTAGAGGGATCAAGAAAGAAATTTCTGATTGCGTGTAATTTTTTGAAAGTTACTTAAGTGGTTGGAGGTGGAGGGATGGGGTAATTGGGTGAAAAATAAAAACAATAATAATCATACTTACATACATACAGTTTGGTTTTTTGAAGGAAAAAATTTAAAAATAAAAATAAACCCAGACTCATTAGCAATCAGACATAAATACCATTTTATATCAGTTCATAGAGAGTCAAGCATATAATGGGTTAGAGACTATGGCAAACATTTTGGTAAGAGGATTATTGAAAATTAGTATAAAATAAGTAAATTAGCGAGGCACCAGGGTGGCTCAGTTAAGCATCTGCCTTTGGCTCAGGTCATGATCCCAGAGTCCTGAGATCAAGCCCCTCATCGGGCTCCCTGCTTCTCCCTCTCCTCCCCATTTGTGCTCTCTCTTGCTATCTCTATCTCTCTCTCAAATAAATAAAATCTTTTTTAAAAAATGAGTAAATTATCTATGGAAGAAAGTTACCTTAGGAAAGTCATTGGTGAGATAAGGACATCCCCATAGTTTACCTAAAAGCTGAAATGCACACAAAGTCATATCCACGATTAGACAATTATTGCTTCCCTAACAAATTATGTATCAAAATATGTGTTGTAAAAGTTGTTTTTTGACTAAAAGGATAAAAGACCAAAAAAAAAAAGTTTCTTAAGTGGTCTAAGCTTGTTTCTTGGTCTATAAAATGGAACTAAAAAGAGTACCTATCTCTCAGGGATTTTGTGAGGCTAAGAAACAATGATGCCTACAAAACAATGCTTAGCATCGGTCTGGGATAGACACCTGCTCAACACGCAGGAGCCATTACCACCACTGCTATTAGGAACGAGGCAGCAAGAGTAGCTGCGGTTCCGGCCTGGGCAGCAGGGCCCGTGGTGGCGCTGTGTTGGGAGGTGAGGAACGCACATGGGGACGAAGAGCAGGTTGGCAGAAGAGAGAGTAGTGATTTGAGTTAGGCATTGGGGCTCTGCCTACCCTCCTTGCCCTCCTCTATTGACCCTCAAATCCTGAGCCCTTCTAATCCAAATCTTTTGGTGAGATTATGTATAAGATACATTTTTCCCCTGAGAATGCCAAAGCTTTTACCAGTCTCTCAGACAGATTTATGACCCCTGCCCCAAAAAGTGAAAACCACAGACCCAAGCCATCTCTCCAATGTGACCCACAGCTGCCCCAACACTTGGTCCTCTGCCGAGGATGGGCTATTGCATGTCACACAGAAAGGGGAAGCCACAAGGAAGACTGAGGCAACACTGCTAAGCTTCCAGGTCTCCAGATATAGCCCCTCCCACAGCCCATATCAAGCCACATTTGGCACTATTATACTTTGTTAGCTGGTTCTCTACCCCCTCTGTTTTTTTGGTCATCATGTGCACAAAATTGGATTAATCATAATCCTTTTTCATGACACATTTTTATCATTTTTATCATATATGACATACTTTTATGCATATCTTTTTACTAATTTAATTGACAATAACCTAATCTAACTATATGCTTCCTCCAGCTCCATCCTATTCCCCTTATCTGTGGGAACCATTATCCTGAATCCCACGGTGAGAACCCTTCCATCCTTTTTACAGTTTTATGGCATATGTGTTCATTAAAAATGTTCTTAAATTCTTAGTTGCATTTAACTCTAAAACATGAGAGAGATACAAATTAAAACCACAATGAGATACTCAGAGACACCCACTGGAATATAGTTTAAAACTTACAATACCAAGTATCAGCAAGGATGTGGAACAAAGCATTCTTTTGTTTGAATCACCATGATCTGCGTAGGAGTCTTGGCTTTGGCAGAACTCAAATTAGAAGTTCACAGAAGGGTTTTTATGCTACTCTGGCCATGTAATCAAGCCAGACACAGGTAACCACTTAGGCCGGTCATAAACCATTAGTAAAGTAGGTTTACTTATTTACCATAAGTAAACAAGTAAAGAAAGTGACCCTGGGAGTCATCAGGGGAGCTTCAGACTTTAAATGGTACATTAGGAATTCTAGAATAGGCTAAACTATAATGACAGAAAGCGGTGATTTCCTGGAACCAAGGGTGGGGGAAGGGGATTGGGTTCAAAGGAGCATAAGGAAGCTTTTTATTTATTTATTTTTTAAGATTTTATTTATTTATTTGACAAGAGAGAGCACAAGCAGAGGGAGCGGCAGGCAGAAGGAAAAGGGAGAAACGGGCTCCCCTGGGGACCAGGGAGCCCAACATGGGGCTCAATCTCAGCACCCTGGGATCATGACCTGAGCCGAAGGCAGGCACTCAACTGACTGAGCCACCAGGCACCCCAAGGAAGCTTTTTAGAAGACGGAATTATTTTCTATATTTGATAGTGATGGTGATTATATTATTATATATAATTGTCAAAATTCATTAAACGGTATGTTTAAAATTGATCAATTGTATTGTATGTAAATAATAACAGATTTTTATAAGTTTTCCTTTTTTTTACGGGCATCATGCTACATTTAATCTTTTGGAACTGAACTTTTTTCATTTAATATTATAAAGATTATCCATCTTGTTATGTGTCATCTGACAGCCATATAATCTTCCACTATGTGAGTATTCCATTTTATTTGTCCACTCTACTGCTCATGGGCATTTGTGTTTCCTTTTGGGATTGCTCTGAACATTCTTGTACAAATCTTCTGGTGTCCATGTATGAGTTTCTCTTGGATTTATCCCTAGTATTGGATTCACTGGGCTGTAGTGTACGTAAATGTTCAATTACAGGAGATAATCAACTATTTTCCAAAGTAGTTCTTTGCTTTTCCAACCTGAGTCAGTCTGTCCGCAGTTGGACTGGGACCCCAGGGGCAGGAGACCCAATCTCTTCTTGAATTAGCACTGCTTAGCATTCAATCAGCACCAGGTTGGATACCCGGGAGGCCAAGGGCAGAAACCCAGGCAGCACCTGAGGCCTCCCAGCCTCAGCCAATACTGAGAGTAAACAGTGGGCAGGGGCTACATACCACACATGGAGGCTAATTAGAGTCCTACTCCCTGGAGCTCCATCTTCCTAGTTTCACTTGACTTTGAGCCTGAAAGATCTTCCAGGGCCCTCCGTTACAATGCAAATCCCAAGAAGAGAGAAGGCTTAACCTTATCCAAAATTCTTCTCAGCTGACACCTCTAATACCAAAACAAGGATTAGCAGGAAAGGCATAAAGAACAAAATGAGTGACAGAAAGAGGAGGAGGAGAGATAAAGAAAGTGGGTAGCACCAAGAACACGAGTATTCTAAAATTATGCTCCCTTTTCTGCACAAGGACCAGTTTTTCAGAAAAGAAAAATTTTAATTAAAAAAAAGCAGTATTTTGCAAGTGATCATAAGCAATTTTTAATATCCCTGTCACTGAGGGATTACCTTCCTTATGTTAGAGTTACAAAGACAACATAATTAGCATGCAGTCAGCAATGATGTAATATTGCGCCAAACCTTCATACCCGCGGGGAGGGGCGGCCCTGTGCTGCTGGGGAAGAGCTCTGAGGGATTTGGGGCTGGGCCAAAAAACTGGAACTAGAGCTAAGCCACAGACCAGGAATAAGAAAAACAAAACAAAAAGCATAATATAACAGAAAAAGATATCAGGAGATGCCTACGTGCTCAGAAAGCAAAAGGAGGAGCGCGCCCGTGAAGGAGGAAGAGGAGTCTCATCTCCCACGGTCCCAACTGCCGCTCCACCTCCAACAGCTCCCTGGCTACCTGTCAGACAGGAGCTCCAGGAACGCTTGCTACAGGAATGAACAACGGCAGAAACACACAGAAGAGGATCACAGCCCTGGGGCGGCAGCGGCTTCTCCAGCCGCACGGGGCAGCAGAGCTGTGGACGGCAGGAGGAACGGGCAGCTCGGGAGAGCTTTCTTGGTGCAAGTAAGCAGATTATCGTGATTGGCTTACCATATTGTGTTGCTAGTTCCTTAAATTAGATGGTGGGCCGGCTGAAGGAACTACGGAGGCTTGTTTGGGCCCATCGGTTGCCGAAGGCTGATCACACACAGAAGTCATTTCAAGTGGGAGAGGTGCTCTGTAACCAGAGGTCTGCCGCCAGGCTGAGTAACAGCGGCTGGTACAAATGGCACTAAGAGCACTTGCACTGACAGGAGGCCCCAACTACAGCCCCAGCTCAATGGAGCTTCAACAGTTTTATTGGCTAAATGCTTCTTCCCAAGTTTACAGCTTAAAGTGTGGGCCTGCTCATTGGCTCCTCCTCCTAAGTTCTTAATGGGGCAAGAACCTTTAGCACAGGCTAAGAAAAGGGGGGAAGGGGTATAATAAGGGAGTTAGAAACCTGCTCATGCTCCACAATTGGACAGCAGGACAGGAAAACTCCTACTTTCTAACGCTGAAAACTGTCTATAGAAAGACTTGAACAGGATGGAGACAGGACCCAGAGTGCATCCCTGCCACTAGTCTCAGTTTCTGGTGCCTCCATGGGAGTATACCCTTTACCTTCCTATACCAGGACTTCGGGAACAGGGTGATGCTAGGTCAGTCTACACATTTTGCAAAAGTACATGGGCCCAAAATTGGCCAAGAGGTTTGGGATTACCAGCTCCCCAACCTGGCAGGATGGGAAGAAAGAAAATGTGTCCACGAAAAGCTTTCGGAAGTGACTCAGATCTTCCACCTGAACCTTGATGCTGTATTGATTGGCCAGGAACTCAATGGTGCCTTGCACTACATACTCGTTCTGTAAGTGTGAGAGCGAGCAGGTGGAATAGACCACATGGCCTCCTGGCTTCGTGGCAAGCAGTCCAGCCCTGAAACCAGAGAGAGAGGAGAGCAGTGACTACTGAGTTCGCAGAAGCAGAAGGACAACATGGGGAGCTGGAAGCATGGAGAGTGGAGTCTACTGTGGGATGGGCAGCTGCGTTAGCCTCTGAAGTCCCTTCCACAGAGATACCACTGGAAGAGTCTTTCTCAAAGCAGAGAGCAACTCAGCCTTACTCCACAGGCTCTCCTCCAGAAGCAATCCCCTGAACTCTGACTCTGGTTATGGTCCGAACTAATTTTTTTTTAAGACTTATTTATTTATTTGTCAGAGAGTGAGCACAAGCAGGGGGAGCGGCAGGCAGAGGGAGAAGCAGGCTCCCCACCAAGCAAGGAGCCCGATGGACCCATCAGCAAGGACCCCGGGATCGTGCCCTGACCCAAAGGCATATGCTCAACCAACTGAGCCACCCAGGTGTCCCTATGGTCCAAACTCTGATGCTAGCTATGCACTGAGTCCTTACAGAGCCTTGACTTTAGTCACTTTTCTCAAGCTTTCAAACTTGTGCTACTCACTGGGAATGGGACTAGCTTGGAGGTAAGGTCACGTAAGTGAATTTGTGCAACCCACCCCATGTGTGTCCTACCACATAGGCTTTTCATGTTCCAGAGGACCCTCCTGTCATGTCTGTTTCCTCCAGGTGTTCCTCGGTCAGAAGACTCTTCTGTAGGGGATGGTTGTGGCAAGAGCTTCCAATCCCCCAGGTGACCAGCCCCCCGGAGCACTGTGGCACAAAGTCCCGAGTGTTTGTAAATCTGTTACTCACGCGAGCAGCTGCACCTGAAGCATAGGCAACATCTGCCGCTCCTTCTTCCTTGACCGTTGAAAGATATTGTTCTCCTCCTCATGAAGTGAGTGGCGGTCTGTGGTACAGGGCACATCCACCAGCACCTGCCCAGAAGTGGTAAAGGCACAGTATTAGGGCTCCTTACAGGCTCTCTCCCTTAGGCCCTAGCCTTGAGAGGTTTCCCACAGTGCTCCCTCTGCCCATCCTTCCATTGCAGAGTACCTGACAAAGCTTCTCATTTTCACCTGGTAGACGACTGTGAAATAATGAGTGGGAAGACAGTATATTTAGGTATGCTCATGGCTGGTCAAAAACAAAGCCAATACCCAAATAACCATAATTAAATAACTGATATCGACCTAGAAAGAAGTCTTTTTTCTTTTCTTTTCCTTTTTTTAAGATTTTATTTTACTTTATTTTTTTTTAAAGATTTTATTTATTTATTTGACAGAGAGAGAGAGATCACAAGTTGGCAGAGAGGCAGGCAGAGAGAGAGGGGGAAGCAGGCTCCCTGCTGAGCAGAGAGCCCGATGCAGGGCTCAATTCCAGGACCCTGAGATCATGACCTGAGCCGAAGGCAGAGGCTTTAATCCACTGAGCCACCCAGGTGCCCCAAGATTTTATTTTTAAGTAATCACGACCCCCAATGTGGGGCTCGAACCTACAATGCTGAGATCAAGAATCTCATGTTCCAGGGCACCTGCGTGGCTCAGTTGTTAAGTATCTGCCTTCAGCTCAGATCGTGATCCCAGGGTCCTGGGATGGAGCCCTGCATCAGGCTCCCTGCTCCGCGGAAAGCCTGCTTCTTCCTCTTCCACTCCCCCTGCTTGTGTTCTCTCTCTCACTGTCTCTCTGTCAAATAAATAAATAAACAAATAAACAAATAAAAAGAATCCCGTGTTCTACCAACTGAGCTAGCCAAGTGCTCTTAGAAAAAAATCTTTCATGCTTTAGGGCTCTGTCCTTAGCTATTAATGAAACATCCCATTTACAGAAAGTAGCTACAGAAAGTAGCTAATAGACTGAATAACAGGATCAGGACTCAAAATTATTTTATGCTGAAACATCATATCCAATATGGAAAAGCTTTAAAGTAAAAAATATAAAATCATTCATGCATTCATTAAGAGCTTATACTCTGTGCTAGGCACAATAGGCAAAAACAAAAATTGAAACAAAAGAAAAAAGTCCTATATTTGCATTTCCAAAAAAATCATCTATGGAAGACATCTGTGCATTTTAGTTAAGCAGAAACACAGGCAAGAAGCAGGCTTCTTAAGCCTAGCCAAGATTCTATAAGCCTTGGTCTTTCAGTTTCTTAGAGTGGTTGAGCCAGAATGGTGAGAACTGGACAGATCAGATCCACGAGTCAGATGACAACAGAGAGACAACAACTGTATATTTTTTATATTTTTACAAGTATATGTTTTAATAAATACTTTTAGAATATGCCAATTAAAAGAAAATGCAAATAACGGGAAATGACTTTCAATCTCATTCATAATAAGAGAATGTAAATTAGATGCTATCAGTTTGGCAAAACCCAAAACGTTTAATAACACGAGTGGTGGCAGGATATGAGGACATGGTACTCTTCTAGTAGAAATGAAGCCGATGTAACCTCCACAGAGAGTGATTTAGTACCCTCTGTCAATATCTTAGATGCATATAAACTGTTATCCAGTAATGATACTTAAAAAGCATAAAGCTGAAAAGGATTGAACCCCAGGGTACATTACTAAATGAGAAAACTACACAAAGTTCAAACAGTGAGAATAATACACCACTACTCCTTTTTTCAAAAATACACACACATTGGGGCACCTGGGTGGCTCAGTTGGTTGGGCATCCGACTTTTGATTTTGGCTCAGGTCATGATCTCAGGGTCGTGAGATCGAGCTCTGCATCAGACTCCGGGCTGAGCATGAAGTCTGCTTGAGATTCTCTCTCTCCCTCTGCCCCTCACCCTGCTCACACGCACACATGCATATACACACTCTCTTTCTCTCTCAAAAAAAAAAAAAAAAGAACCACACACATTTGTGTATCCATGAAAGATATATCTTGAAGGATACAGAAGAAAATAAAAACAATGGTCATCTGTGGGGAGAGGAAGGAGATGGCTGTGAGACAGGAGTAAAAGGGAAGCATACCTCTCACTAGATACCCTTTTGCACCTCCTGAATTTTGCACCATGTGCTGTATTAATATTCACAATAAATCAGCTTATCCATGCTCATTTTAATCAGAGTTTCTGAGCAACCAAGTGAGTTGAGAAGTAAAATAAGTCTACTAACCCTTTTCCCACTCAGTCAGGTTAAATCAGCCCCTGCTAATTGTCTCTAATGAAGATACTACCAACGATTGTGCAGATGGCTGTGTTCTCCCAATCACCCATGCAGAGCTGGCCAGGTCCAGAAATGGCCCTCCACCCTCAAATATGGATGGCTGGACCCTACCCGCTGAGGATCTGGAGCTGGAATGGGAAGGCCAGATTTGGCTAGCTGGATGTCTCAGGTCAGGAATCACTCACCCGGTCATAGGTGTCCCCCTCCAGTTCTCCCCACTTCCTGCCATCCCATGAGGTGACTCGAACTCGATTTCTATCCCTGATATCTTGAGGCACATAGCTGTGAAGGACCCTCTGTAGTCTGCCTGTTCGAGAAGTGGACAGATCATTGGCAGCGAGATTGCCTGTGGGAATATAAATTTTAGCATTGTCTTTTCTTTTTTTTTTTAAGATTGTATTTATTTATTTGACAGAGAGAGAGGGATCACAAGTAGACAAAGAGGCAGGCAGAGGGAGAGGGGGAAGCAGGCTCCCCGCTGAGCAGAGAGCCCGATGCGGGGGCTCGATCCCAGCACCCTGAGATCATGACCTGAGCCAAAGGCAGAGGCTTTAACCCACTGAGCCACCCAGGCACTCCCCCCCGTTTTGTTTTTTTTTTTTTACGATTTTATTTATTTATTTGACAGAGAGAGAGAGAGACAGTGAGAGAGGGAACACAAGCAGGGGGAATGGGAGAGGGAGAAGCTGGCTTTCTGCTGAGCAGGGAGCCCGATGCGGGGCTTGATCCCAAGACCCTGGGATCATGACCTGAGCTGAAGGCAGCTGCTTAACAACTAAGCCACCCATGTGCCCCTGCACTGAATCTTTAGATGGTTGTGGGTAGTAGGGACATTTTATACCTGTGAGAATAAAGAAACTTCAAGGCCATGCCCCAATGAAACATCCCACCAGCAATAGTGCCGGAGAGTCAGACCAATTCTTGGGCATAACCAATCAATGCACACCCCAAGGAGCAGAGGCAAGTGGAGTAGAAATGTTTATTATGTACATGGCACAGTACTAGACACTCTAGAGTAGGGGCTGAGAAGGCAACCACAAACCCAGGCCAGAAAGGATATATAAATAAATAAAGCAGATGAAGTATGAGTATTTCTAAATAAGTATGCTCTCTCCTGCTTTTCTGAAACGTGTCTCTCTCTTCGTCTTTGGCAGATACTACACATTATTTACCAAAATTTATTTTCCTCATTCCCTAGTAATAGAACTCCAATTTTATCTGATGGAAAGGGGAGCAATGTGCCCTATTTCTTAGCCTCCTCCTATAACTAAGTTAGGACTAAGTTTTGGTCAGTGAGTTGTAGGCATAATTATTGTGTATTGTGTATATTGTATATTATGTAAGATGTTTAAAAGAAACTAACACAATTAGATGTGCCCCTTTTACCAAATCTTTTCTTCCTCCCTTGAATCTGAATGTGATAACTGGAGTTCTAGCAGCCATCTTGGACCATGAGGCAATCCTGAGGATGGAAGCCAGAAATAGGCTGCAAAAAGAAGAAGCCCAAGTTCCTGATGATTGTGGAGACTCCATACCAGCCCAGGACTGCCTATGTCCTAGCTCTCTTATATAAGAGAGAAAAACTTTTCTCCTTTAAGCCAGTTCATTGATTTTCTATTGTATATGACCAAAGCTAATCCTAACTGAATCACCATCTATCTTTCACTTTCCCTTTTGTGACAGACATAAAGTTCAAGAAATAGTTCAATTTGCTCTTGGCTCTACTGTAAGAAAAAACATTACCGCAAGCTTGATGATAAATGGTGATTGATACCTGGCCGCAGAATCAAGAAGTGAAAGGGAAAGGCAGGAACTATGGTGAAAACTGGAGTGCATACTTTATACCTTATGGGAGTGATCACTACCATGAACCAGCTTCATGTTTCCACAAAGACATAGAGTCCCCATTTTTGAGGGCACTTAAAGAAATAAAAATTGGATTCTCTGCTCAGGAGGAATTTGCAGAAGAACATGAATGGAGAACAGAAAATCTGGGTTCCAGTTCCAGCTCTGTCTCCAACTCAGGTAAAAGTTAAATTACTTAATCTCTTCAGGACTCAATTTCCCCTTCCCTAAAATAGGAGGGCTAAACTAGGGAAACTCGAAGTTTCCTTCTTCCACTAGGATGAAGGACTCCCTTGGGTAAGGAGCTGGGATGGGAGCAAGGTGCTGGCAATTTAATACACCTTAGAAGAGCAACTCTCAATGACTCCTCCTCAGGCCTTCTCTGCCTCTTAGTGCAAGTTCCTCCTATTCCAAGTAACCCCACCATACTCATTCCCTTTCTCATGGAATCCCCCAGCACTCAGTCAGATCAGCACAGCCCAGTACAGAGGCTGGGCTCTCCTGCACTGGACTCGTTAAACCATATCAACACTTTTTCTCCTCTCCCTCTGGACTTCCAGAAGGTAAGATCAAATGTGGTACCTTGCAATCACCCACAGGGCTGGCCATGAGGCTGGAAGCCAACCCAAACTGTGCAAGTTGGCTGACAAGAACTGGAAGAGAAGGGGCCAGCACCCCAAAAAAGGCTAGGGCATAAGGCAAGAGAAGCCTGGCTGACCTCCAGGGTGAGTGGAAAAACAACAGCCCCCGTCTGGATATTTCTCAGGTCTCCACGGAAAAAAAACACTGCCTTTTTAAAGGCAGGATGTCAGCCAGTAGATAGCCGAAGTGAACACATCCAGTGCACATGGCCCGGGCCGGAGGCTGCCGTACTGAGATGAATAACCTGGGCCTGTCGCCAAGGAGTTCATTCTTGAGGGAGAAGCCGCATAGCCGGTAAAGCTCTGATGCAAGGCTACTGTGCTAACAGTTGCAAGGGTGACACCTACGGGACGGGAGCATAAGGAGACAGGCATCCCTTTGCAGAGGTTAGGAGGGAAGACTTCCAGGAGGTGGCACACTTGAGCTGAGGCTTGAAAGCTAAAAGGCTATAGGCAGGCTAGCTGGGATAGGGTGGAGGGTATTCTAGAGAGAAAATGGAACGTGAACAAAAAATGGAGGCTGATTCAAATAACACAGAGTAGCAGAATGTGGCTGGAGCACACAAAGTCTGGGGAAGAATGACCTAAAGCTATAAAGGGTGGCTGCAGCCAGATCTTACTGCTTTCGTTGGTGGACGAAGGAGATGAACTTAATCTTAGAGACAAAAGTAAACAGATACAGAGGAATGAAGGTGTCATGTGTAGATTGATCAGGGCCCTGCTTTAATCTGCCTTCAGAGACCTTGCTCGGCTCAGCAACCTTCCTTGGCCAACTGACAGAGGAAGAGAGGAGAAAACTGCAAACAAAAATATACCACCTTAGCAAGCGAGCACTATATACCCTCTGACGCTGGGACCAGAGAGCCCAGCCTATTCGGGAGACCCCTGGCTGGGTGAGGTAGGGAGCCCTCCCTGCCCAAGACACCAGCCCTCTGACTTACGGCAACAGCCAGTCTGAAGCAGTGCGAGCGTCTTTCCCCCGGGCGCTGCACATAGGTCAAGCACAGTGTCGCCGGGCTGCAGGCCAAGGGCCAGGACAGGCAGCAAGGAAGCAGCATCCATCAGGTAGTAGTCCATGAGACCCAGGCTGCCAAGCCTAGAAGAGAGGAGACCACCTGAGAGTCTAAGGCCAAGTCAGGAGACCCAACGGAAGTCAAGGCCACCAAGTCCATGCCCTCAGGGGCTACTGAGTTCTACTCCACAAAAACCCATTTCTCAGACCCACTCCCTCACTCATTCATCCACACAGCAGCCAGAGGGACCCAATGAAAACACAGATCGAGGGGTGTCTGGCTGGCTCAGTCAGTGGAGCATGCAACTCTTGATCTCAGGGTTGTGGGTTTTTTGTTTAAGGATTGTTTCAGGGATTTGGGTTGTTTCATTTTGTTTAAGGATTTTATTTATTTATTAGAGAGAAAGAGAGAGAGTGCATGTGTTAGGGTGTGGGGGGCGGGAGAAGCAGGGGGGTAGGGAGAGGGACAAGCTGACTCATGCTGAGAATGGAGCCAGATGTGGGGCCCAATCCCAGGACCCCGAGAAGCCAAGAGCCAGAGGCCCAACCGACTGAGCCACCGAGGTGCCTCCAGGGTTGTGGGTTTGAGCCCCACGCTGGGTGCAGAGATCACTTAAAAATAAAATCTTAAAAAACAAACAAACAAACAAACAAACACCAACGCACAGATCAATTCACTCTAATCCAGCCAAGCTAGCCCTACCTTAATTAAGACAGTCTAAGGCTTTTGTAGCTGCTCTACTTTCTGCCCGCAAAACTCTTTCCCCAAACAGCCCTGATTTGATTCCTCATTTTTTTCAGTCTCTCCTCAAAGTTCTCTCCACAAAAGTTATCTCATCAGAGAGGCACTGGTATTCCCTGACTACTCTATCTAAAAATAGCACCCCCTACTCCCATCACCTCCTATCTCTCTATGTGACATTACTTTTTTTTGAAGTACTTATTGTTCACTTTACATGTACAGATATGTGTGTGTGTGTCTGTGTGTGTGTACTCTCCTCCCCTCCTCCCTCTTTAGAATGAAGGCAGAGACTTTGTTCACTGTAATAACTCCGGCACCTGAAACGTCACCTGGCATATAGGAGGAACTCGGTCTTGTTGGATTACACATTAAGACACAAAATGCTCTGTGGGTTTAGAGAAGAATGCCATCTGTTGTGTCTCTCAGTTACCTGAGTGAGGCTGATGAAGAAATAGGGCCCTCAGAGGCCCTCAAATAGGTAAAGGAAGGGAAGGAAGGGAAGAAGGGAGGAAGGGAGGAAGAAATGGGAGCATTCCAAGAGCAGAAAAAAGAAAAAACAAAGGCATAGAAGGAGGCAAACTCACAGCTCCTTTCAGAAACAATGAGAAATCTGGTGTAGTAGAAATACAAGATGAATGAGATTGAAGTTGAAAAACAGATAGAGGCCAGGTTATAAAAAGCCTAAACCCCATTTTAAGGAGTCTGGACTGTAACCTGCAGGCAGTTACCAAAGTTTGTAAAGAAAGGGACATGATCATCGGAATAGAGTTTTAGAAAGCTAGGTGGGCTAGAAATAGACACCAGTGAGAAGGCTGTGATAAGAGTCCAAGGCTGGGGGTGCCTGGGTGGCTGAGTCCGTTAAGTGTCTGCCTTCGGCTCAGGTCATGATCCCAGCATCCTGAGATCGAGCCCCGCATCGGGCTCCTTGCTCAGCAGGAAGCCTGCTTCTCCCTCTCCCTCTGCCTGCTGCTCCCTCTGCTTGTGTTCTCTGTCTGTCAAATAAATAAATAAAATCTTAAAAAAAAGAAAAAAAAAAAGAATCCAAGGCTGAAGACAGGCAGGAACCATGTGGGTAGAGACAGAGGGACAAGAGACGGCAACCTAATGGTCATAGGACTCATCACTCCCAAGCCAGTTTTCATAAGCCATTCTCCTGTCTCAGATACAGCTCAGCCACTGGGGACAGATTCAAAGAGACAGAAACCTGCCCTGACAGGAAGGCTCTGGGAGAAAAATGCGACAAGACAAGAGACATAGCACCTCTGAGGGTCCACTGTAAGAGCTACAATCCCCAGGCTTGAGGTCGTGACACCTTCACAAGTAAGCTCAATGGTGGGATATTTTCAAAGTCGAATCACACTTGGATTGTCCCCGAAACTGTATGCCTCATGCCTCACGGAAGAGAATGACAAGAAATTTGAAAAAAGCACAGAATTCCTATCACACTAGCACAGATCTACGAAACCCATTCTCATCAGTTCCTTCCTTTTGGAAGCGTCACTCAACCTTTTTTTTGGTTCACAGACAATTTTGAAATCTGCTGAAAGCTACAGTCCCTCTTTAAAAAAAAAAGGCACAACACTTTTTCGGACAATTTCAGGAGATTCCTGGACTTCCTAAATACATCCTTGACCTCCTGAGAGATTAGGATTCCCTTCATTTCTATGGAACCCAACAAGACAAGAAGGAAACCCAAACCTCTCTGAGTAGAAGCCAAGCACCTCAGGCGACTTGGTAAACCATATGGTGCTGTGTCCATGGTTCTGCCTAAAACCGATGCCTCTGAACTGATCTCCAACCCTGCCCCAATCTATCTGCCTCCCACCCCAATTTACTAACATGATCTTCCTGAAGCATAACTTTGATGAGAATACCAGCAGTAAGAGATACTGTTTGTGAGTGCTATATTGTAGGTACCGTACTAGTGTCTCAGATCCCTCACTTCATTTAGTCCTCACTAGGACCCTGTGAGGCAGGAGAACACAGATTCCAGAGCCAGGGAGTCTAGAACTCAAATCCAGCCCAGCTGCTCAACAACTGTGTGCCTTCAGCAAATTACTCAACTTCTCTGGGCATCAGTGTCCTCATCTGTAATAAGAGTGCCCACCAGATAGGATTATTGTGAGGATTAAAGGAATTAATAGAAGTTAAGTGCTTAGAACAATAGCTGAAACAAGAGCTAGAGTATCTGTGCCATTATTTTCCAGATTAGTTTCCAGGTAAGGAAACCAAGAGTCAGTTATCCAAAGCTACATGTCCAATAAGTGATGAAGGCAAAATCCAAATCTAAGTTTTCTTGATTCCAAAGCCTATGCTTATAACCACTGTAAATTATTGCCTTTCCCCTACTCAGAAACCCTTTCCAGTGGTTCTCTAGAACAGCTCTTGGCAATTTACAATAATATGGACTACAGGTACATGGTCTGAAGCCATCCAGCCCTGGCAAGTCCAGCCATTTAAAAGCAACCCTGGGCCATCAAAATCCCCTTCTCCTGGGCACCTGCACCACAATGTTTATAGCAGCAATGTCTAAAGAAGATATGGTATATATATACAATGGAATATTATGCAGCCATCAAAAAATGAAATCTCGCCACTTGCAATTACATGGATGGAACTAGAGGGTACTACACTAAGCGAAATAAGTCAATCAGAGAAAGATAATTATTATATGATCTCACCGATATGTAGAATTTGAGAAACAAGGCAGAGGATCATGGGGGAAGAGAGGAAAAAATGAAACGGGAAGAAACCAGAGAGGGAGACAGACCATAAGAGACTCTTAATCGCAGGAAACAAACTGAGGGTTGCTGGAGTGGAGGGGGCATGGGAGGGATGGGGTGGCTGGGTGATGGACACTGGGGAGGGTATGTCCTATGGTGAGTGCTGTGAATTGTATAAGACTGATGAATCACACACCTGTACCCCTGAGACAAATAATTCATTATATGTTAATAATAATAAAAAAAAATTCCCCTTCTCCCAACCTGTAGGTTCTTGGCATTCAAGATTCCCACACATGGACCCCCGCCACCAACTCTTCTACCCTCACCTCCTAGTTTTCCTAAGCATGCAGCCTTCCCTCAAGCCAGTAGCTAGAACTATTGAAAAAGCTTCCTAATTTACATCCCCATTTCATATGTCATACATGGCCTTGCCCCTCTCCAATCTGTTTTCCACACAGCAGCCAGAATTTAAAAAATTCAAATCTGATCATGTCATTTTCCACCTTAAAACTTTTCATGGCTCCCTCTTTCTTTTAGAGAAAAAGTCCAAAATCCCATATGGCCTAGAAGACCTACAAAGCCTGGCTTCTGCCAGCTTCTGTAGCCTCCCATCCCCAGCCCCAGCCCCATGCCACCAGCTTTAATTCCTACTCATTTTCAGGTCTTAGCTTAAATTTCATTTCCTCAGAAAAGACTGGGTTAGGGCTCCTTATTATAAAACTTCATAGCATCTTGCACTTTTCCTTTGGAGCACTTATCATGATTATAAATAGTTCCTAATTGTTGTCTTCCTCACTAGACTGTAAGTTCCATGAGAGCTTCAACTGAGCACTGGATGAGAAGATCAGAAGTCCCCTCACCACCAACCCCTCTGGGACTAACTTTGTGTCCCTAGGTAAGTCTCACTCGTTGTCTGGTACCAGGAGGTTACTTGTCCTACTCACTTGGATGGGTGGCTATGAGGGCAAAATGAGAAGGCAGTTGTAAATAACACACATTTTATTGTGTGTTAAGGGTACAGTAAGTGTGCAAGTTGGAGATGGCTGTCTTCCATAGGGCGCGGCAAAGCAGAACAGGTTCTGGGGTCAAACTGCCTGGGCCTAAATACTAGCTGTACCACTTGCTATCTCAGGGACCTAAAGCAAGCAAGTACCTTAACTTCCCTGCACCTGTCTCCTCAAATGTAAGAGAGAAATAATAATTATGAATATTACCTCAGAGGGCTGTTGACAGAACAAATGGAGATAATGCACATACAACACTTAGAAAAACACCTAGCATATATAAGCACTCGATGGATATTAGCAATATTATGACCCTTATGCAACAGGACAAGAGCTGGGTCTCTTTCTGTCTACTTCCAGCACACTCAGGACAACCCCAGAGCCTACCTGGCAGGGGGGAACCGACTGACATCCCCTCTGGCAAAAGTGAAGCATCGAAGGTTCGGGCTGTAGGCCCCGGAGGCTGGAGTTGGACTTGGAGTTTGGCCACCCTGAGGCTCCAGTTCCCCGTGCGAGATGGCTTCCTTCACAAAGTCCCTGGCCCTCAGTTGCTCCAGCTCACCGCTCACATGATCCCAGGCAGCAAAGTTATTGACCAGCGCACCGTACTTCTGCTCTGAAAGGAGACTGACCCGGATGGATGGCCAGAGATCACCAAATTGCACGCTGTAGGTCATGTCAAAATTCTGCAGAGCCAGTTGGGTGGCAGGGAATTTGGGCTCTGTGGCAGCCTGAAAGGAAAAGAACAGGCTTATGGATCTTCCAGAATTGCCCCTTCCCTACCACCTGACCTCACCAATACCTCAGAGCCCTGCGGCAAACACGGACCCAGCCACTGCCCACTCCCGCCTTTGCATCCTGCCTCTGCCAGCCAGAAAAGAAGTATGAAAGAGAATAGTAGCGGGGAGCTGGCCTTCCTGTCTCAGGCTGTGAGAAAGCAATCTGCAGCTCTCACAACGGCATATGCGGGTCACCAAGAAAGCGGGCAATGCTTGAGGCCTGGGAGTAAGAACTTAAGAGAATGGGAGCTCAGGATAGGACTCTTGAGGAGAGTCTACAGAAGGCTGGAAGAAACTATGAAGGCCCTGGGGGAAGCCTCAGTCTTAAAAATAAAAGATGCTTTCTCTCTGAACAGCCCTTTCCATCCTCTAAAGCATTTTCTTGTCTCCTAACTTATGTGAGCACCACAAAAGGGAGACAGCGCAGTGGGATACAAAAGATATCAACCTTCCACATTTGATGGAAAGAGAAAGATAACTTACCTAAGGTCATGCGGTGACTGACACCATAATGCTCAGAATCACAGAGCTGAGGGTCATTTGGGGAGAGTTCCTAGAGTCCAGGAAGGTGGGACAAGGAGAACTCCTAGAAACCTTGTGGTGTAAACCAAAATGGGGACATGTATGGGGGAAGCAGAGAGAGACGAGATTCGGGCTTGCAGAGCATAAGCACAGATTAAAAGGAAAATGAAGACATCGGCTGAGGGGTCCTCAGGTCGGTCCTCGTTGCCACAGCCGGGACACTCGCTCGGGCTAGCAGTCCTATTGCTGTCTGTTCCTTTTGCTCTGGCCCACACTTTGGTTTGGGCAGAACTCTTCCTCTGGCCCTCATTTCCTGTTTCGGCGGGGACTCTTGTTCCGACCATGACTTTTGGCAGGGCGGGGACTCTTGCTCCGGCTCCTGCTCTGGCGGGGACTCTTGCTGTGGCCCCGCCTTTTGCTGTGGCGGGGACTCTTACTTTCACTCTGACTTTTGTCATGGAGGGCACTCTTGCCCGTGGCCTGACCTTTGCTCCGTTGAGAACTCTCACTCTGGCCCTGATTTCCGTTACATTGAAGACCCTCGCTCTTATCCTGACTTGGCCGTTGGTGGGGACTACTGCTCCGGCTCTGACTTCTCTTGCAACTGGGACTCCTGTGCCGGCTCTGACTTCTTTGAGGATGGAGACTCTTGCTTTGACTTCGACTTCTCCTGGGGTGGTGGGTATTCTCAGCCTGGCTCCGATTTCTGCATTGGTGGGTATCCTTGCTCTGGTTGTCACTACTCTGGCACTCACTGATAACAGCCGAACTACAGCTGAGATTAGTGCTACAGCTGGAAGTCTTCTCTGAAGGCAAAGGACAGCTATAGGGAACCTTGGGGGGCTCTTTGCAGCAGCCTCGAGGAGCCACAGAGTAGACATGGAGGCCACAGGGCATAGTATCACAGGCCACAGGGTGCCCCCGGGCTTGGGGGGCAATGGGCAAATTTTGAGGATCAAAGGGTGTTCGCAAAGGGATAAAAGAATAGATGTGGGTGGAACAGGGAGGTGGCACAGGCTGGCGAAGAGGTTGGAGTGGGCCCCTGGGAGTGCCAAAGATGCCACAGGGGGGCACCACGGTCAGTTTATGACACTGAGGGGGGCCAAGGAGTGGGCAGGGATCGGAGGTCGGGGGAACCACAGAATATATATGGGTACTGCACGGGGGTCCTATGGAGTGTCCGCAGGGGGTGCTCTGAACACAACTACTTGGGGGGACAGGACAAAAAGGAAGGCGAAGGGGAAGACAAGTGGGGAGAACAGGTTTGAGGGTTCTAGGGATCACAGTAGGTAAGGTAGTTCCTTGGGGAAGTTCTTTAGGGCAGGGATTTGAGCAAGTGGTAATGGATGTCACCATACAAGAAGGACCAGAAGGGTGGGAGGGAGGTGGAGGAGAGGCACAGGCCTTAGGGGGCCTGGGCAGGTCAAGAGTAGTGTGCTGGAGAGGGATGATCAGGGAGCGACATCTGTGGAGAGCACGTGGTTGTTTTAACTCTGCGGATTTGGGGGACTTCGCTTGTGGGCCAGCTGGGGTAGGAAGAGGGGGTTCATTATAGCTTCTGCGGGGGGGTGACTGGGGTGGAGATATAAACTGGTTGCTCAGGGGTGAAGGGAAGGAGAAGACAGAATAAGGACAATGAGAGGACAGAGAAAGAGGTGATTCCTGGGGACAGGGGGGACAAGAAATCGTGGTACCTGGCTCTACAAAGAGGCAAGAGTTCCCACCAGTCTCCCAGGTGAAAATGGACTCAAAGCAAGGCTTCACGGGAGCTTGGGACTGGGGTGAGCAAGGAGAACAAGTACTCCTAGCAGGCAGGCGGAGGGCACAACAAGGGCTACCAAGGGCAGGTATGTGGGTCTCTTGAGAAATATGGGAATAGTGAAAAGAGCCGTCCTGAGGTGAACTGGGACAGCCAGATGTGCCTGCCGGAGAAGAAAGTGGGGAGCCACAGCAATTTTTCCCAAGGGGCAGCTCAAGCTGTGGTTTAGGTTCACAAGGGTCTGGAGGCTTAAGGAGGCTATGGCAAAAGCTGCCAGTGCGTGGGGAAGATGCTGGGGAAGGTGGAGGGTCTTTATAACTTCTGCCCGAGGACCAGGGACAGAGCAGAGGGGGGATCACAGACCCAGTTTCCAAAACCCTGTGAGAAAGGGGTGGGGAAACTACAGATCTAATTTCCATGGGCCGGTGAGCAAGAGGAGGTGAAATAACGAGGGCAGTTCCCAGGGGCCTATGAGTAAGAGTAGGTGAAATGATGGGGCAAGTTCCCTGGGACCCAGGAGTGATGGAGGATGAAATCATGGGGCCAGTTTCCAAAGGCCCAGGAGGGAGGATAGGAGAAGTCACCGGGCTGGTTCTCAAGGGCCGATGAGGGAGAGAAGGGGAAGTCACCGGGCTGGTTACCAGGGCTGAAGGGTATCCACCACAATAACAGAGGTAAGTCTGCTGGTCAACGCAAGGGCTTCGGGGACAGGGACGCGGTGTTCTCGGGGGACTGATCCAGCTGCAATAAGAGCTCCGTGGACGAACAGGGGGTGACCCCAGAAGGCTGAACCGCTCAAAACAAGGGCTCGAAGGGGGCGAACCCGAGATGATAGGCTCGCGGCAGAGAGGCCTTCCAAGGAGTGGAGAACAGGTTTCAAAAGAACATCTCCCCGGGCGCAGGGGAGGCTGTGGAGGGGGGGAGGGGGGCGGTGGGGGCGGGGAGGGAATCGGTCGGGGTAGGGAGGGGGGCGTGGCGATTAGGGAAGAGATTCCAGGCCTACAGGTGAGGCCACAGAAAGGGTCTCTGGAGAAGTGGGGAGAGTCCAGGGGGTGAGGGGAGTCGCTGCACCCTTTGCCTGGGTTTGGGGAAAGGCCAGGAGCGTGGGCAGGGTGATCGCTGTAACCTTTCCTGGGCGCCAGAGGCAGCTCGAGGGTGAGGATGGGATTGAATCCTTTCCCGGAGGGCGGCGGAGACCCAGGAAGGAAGGGGCTGTCGCTAAAACATTTTTCGAGAGGTGAGGGCGGCCGGGCAGAAAGTTCTAGGAGGAAAGGCGGAGAAGAGGTCATGGAGGGAGGGAGAAAGGGGGGGACGGGGTAGGAAAGAAGGGGAGGGAAGGGAGAGGGAGGAGGGGAAGTGGAAGGGGTAGTGGGGGCCAAGGGAAAGGTAACCGAGCGCTGGGGAACAAGTGGCGGTGACATAACTGAAAGAATGAGGGCGGCGGTGATGACGTAACTTAGAGGGGCGGAGTCCGGAGAGCTCAGACATTACGCGAGCGACAGCTCTAGCCTTGTGACGAAATAAAAGGGTGGATAGAAGCGAAAACGTAACAGACGTGAAAGGGAGGAGCCTAGTGACGCCCCCTGAGGGGCGGGGAAAAGAGGCGGAAGGCGTTCCAGAGGCGCAGGAGCCGTGGAGCCGCAGGGCGCAGGAGCCGCAGGAGCCGCAGGGCGGCGGCAAAAGGCCGCTCTCGCTGTTCCCTCCTGGACCACAGGCCGGACCTTACCCATTTCTTCTTATGTCGATGTCTCCGAGTGATGGTCGCGAAGTGTGCACGCTTCAGCACGTCCCGAACGCTTCTCACAACCAGCGCAGCCATAGCAGCGTGCACCGCCGAATAATTCCGACCGGAACCGCGACGGCGGATCCGCGGGTTCCGGTGAGGTTGTGGCGCCAATCTGGGCGCAAAGAGGAGGGAATTGCGGCGGTCTCTCTTCCGGGGCTCAGCCCACCTTTACAAAACAGGTGCAAACCCCTCCCCGCCAGGGATCTTCTGTGGGTGTTGGGAAAGAGCAACCGCTCCCACAGAAAGATGCCTCTGCCTGGATGCTTGGAGCATTGGGAGAGACTCCGTAAAGGCCCCTACCCCAGTTGGGGGATCAGAGAGGACTAGGAGCTGGCAGTTGAGGACTGAAAGAGTTAGCCAGGCAAAAAGGGGCGGGAAGGGCCTTCCAAGCAGAAGTTGCACGGAGAAAGAGCCTGAGGTAGAGAAAAACGAGACAGATTTGTGGGCAGAGGCGGGTTTATAGTGAAGCTAACGAAGCTTGAAGTTTCAGAACCTGTCATTTGCAGTGCCCCTTCCAAGGCCCTGTCCTTAATATTGTATTGTTTTTCTTAAAGAGGGCCCTGGAATTGTGTAAGCTGTAGGCACCACAAAACTTGACTTCACCATAGGGAGCCAGTAGAAAGGAAGGATATGATCCGATAGGTGTTTTTAAAAATGATCATCTGGGAGCTTACCGGTTGGTGAATATACCGAAGGGCTGGGAGAGAGCCGGGAACCCCCGTGTCCTCTCCTTAGCTATACCTTGCACTACGCATCTCTTCCATCTGACTGTCCTGAGTTATATCCTTTAGTAATACACCAGTGATCTAGTGAGAAACAGGTCTCCTGAGATCTATGAGCTGCTCCACCAAGTTACTAGAGCCCAAGGAGAGGGTCGTGGGGACCTCTGATCTCTAGGTAGTGAGTCAGAAGTACAGATGTAAGCTGTCAGCCAGGGGAGCTTAAGTATTCAAAAGTAATCAGCCACTATTTCAAACTCCATGGAAGAGTCATACCGCTTTCAGAAGGCAGGAAATTTGGGTACATTTTTAGTGGAGTTACAGGAGTGATGAAGCAAGTGTGAATTTTAAGACAACAATCTCTTCACTGCCATAGAAAATTAGAAGTAGTGAAGAACGCTCGCAGCACTTGGGCTTTTCCAGTATTTTATGGATTGTGAAATGTCAAAGCTACATGTGAATGAGGGAATTTTTAACCTTTGCTCAAACTGTATTATTCTTAATGTGAGTTGTAAAGTTCCAGTGAAAAACATACACCTTTATTTCCACATTTACAAGAGTAGTTACCAAAACTTTAAATATCACAAATTGAATCTTGTGTTTATCACTAAAAAAAGAAAAATCATCTGACAGTTGATGATCAGAGTAAATAAGATTATGGCAGGGAGATCAGATGAGAGAAGTGGTTCTGGATTAGTGTAGTGCCATTGAAGATAGAAAAGGATTGATTCCACTTACAATTCAGAGAGAATTACAGGACTTCTTGATTGATTGGCCCCATCCATTTAAACTAGTACATGCTACCCCACCAGTTAATAGCTGTCCTCTTTTTTTTTTTTTTAAGATTTTATTTATTTATTTGAGAGAGAGTGAGAGAGAGCATCAGAGGGGAGAAGGTCGGAGGGAGAAGCAGACTCCCCGTGGAGCTGGGAGCCCGGTACAAGACTCCGTCCCGGGACTCCAGGATCATGACCTGAGCCGAAGGCAGTAGCTTAACTGACTGAATAGTTGTCCCCTTAACCTGCTTTTATAATTATATGTCTTTTTTCACACAGTCTGCTAAATTAGAATTTTCAAAAGATTGGAAACATAATTCTTATACAAATATAAAATGAACACATGCCAAAGATTTTATTTATCATAATAAACTGTTCCTCCATTATTATCTTAAATAATGAGGGAACCAGTTAGATGGTCATACTTGTTCAAATGAGAATTTGAGTTTCAGAGATTTAGGTTATCAGCCAAAGAAATACTGAAATGAATTTGCTAATAGTTGCAAAAACATTAATATCTTATTAGGTAGTAAACTGTAATGTTTGGGATTATTGCTTCTGTCACATGGAAGTCAATTCCATCTCTACTGATCAAAATTCAATTACATTACTATGGCTAGGAATCATTTGCATTGCCATTGGTTTTCTGCAAGTTAATCTTTACCCCTACAAAGTTCTGCAGTAGCCTAGTTAATATAAAATCTATCAAAGGTGTACCCTACCACTATGGAGAAGGAGCACCCAGTAATTCTCTTCTGCCCATTTACAAGTTCTGGACAATTTTTCTTACTGTTTTTCCCCTCACTAGAATGTAAGATTTTAAAGATCAAGGATTTTGTTTACTCATTGTTGAATTATCAGCACTTAGGACTGTGTATGGCACATATGTAGCTCTCAATAAATATTGATTGAATGAATGAGTGGCTGAGTGAAAGATGAGAAGTTTGTTACAGGGACCTAGCAGTTATAAGATGGAGGGAAATATGTGCATAGAGAAAAAGCCTTTTTTTAAAAAAAGTTCATGGCAGCTCTGCCCATCAATCCTGTCCCCATGCTATAATAAAAACACCTTTTTGCACTGAAGTAAAGATGGAAAGAAAGAAAAAGAGAGAGAAAGAGAAAGAGAGGAAGAAAAAGAAAAAAAGAAAGAAAGGAAAAGGAAAGGGGAAAGGAAAAGGGAAAAGAAAGGGGAAAGGAAAAGGGAAAAGAAAGGAAAAAAAGACCTGGCTCATGACATTTAAATTCAGGTAAGGATCCAGGGAACAGATTGAATGCATTAAGCGGGAGGTATCCCAGAATACCTGATCTCAGAGGTTTATACCAAATATGGAGTGTCAGGACCACAACCACCATCTCCCTGTGAAGGACCCCTTCCAACCCCCAGCCTCCTCAGTTTACCCATCTATAAAATAAGAGCTCAAGAGAGAGAGGGTTGGACTACATCAATGATTCTCAAAATTTTGGTCTTGGGACCCCTTTACACTCTTTAAAAAAATTTTTAAGATTTTAATTTACTTGAGAGAGCATGAGCAGGTAGGAGGTGGAGGGGCAGAGAGAGAGGGAAAAGCAGACTCCTCACTGAGCAGGGAGCCCTACCCCTGGGATCATGACCTGAGACCAAGGCAGACACTTAACCAACTGAGCCACCCAGACGCCCCCCTTTACATTCTTAAAAATTAAGAATTATTAAGCTTTTGTTTGTCCATCAATATTTGCCAGATTAGAAATTAAAACAAAAAATTTTTAATATACATTAAAAATAACAATAGTAAACCCATTGCATGTTAATAGTAGATATCTTTATGAAAAATAGTTATATTTTTATAAAAGAAATTTAGAAGAGTTACAAATTCATTATTTTACAAATCTCTGGCAAATTAATGTCTGGCTTAATAGAAAGTTGGATTCTCATATCTGCCTCTTTAATGTGTAGTGATATGTTGTTCTAGTGGAAGTATATGTAGAAAATCCAGCCTCACACAGACAGGTAGTTAGGAAAGAGACGGGTATTTTTTTTAAGTGTTTATTTATTCTTAGTAAGCTCTACACCCAGCATGAGGCTCGAACTCATGACCCTGAGATCAAGAGTTGCACACTCTTCCCACTGAGCCAACCAGGCACCCCAAGAGGAGTATTTTAATAGCCTATGTAGGTAACTGAATATTCTTGGATGCTATGTCAAAATTTAACAAGTGGTAGTTTTCTTAAAAGTTAGTGGCAGTGTGGAATCTGAAACCATATCAAAGGACCTTTCATATTCTGTTACATTGAGATCCATTGATCTGTCTTGTAGTTAGAATGAATCTTTTGCCCAAGCATGATTCTGTCATACAGTAGTTATTTGGAAAATATCAGCTTCACTGAGTTCTGCTTATCTTCCATATGTTTTCACATTCACTATACAATGTAAAAATCACATTTGTTAATATCACTACTGATTTCATCAGAAAAGTCTTTAAATGGGGAGCCTGGATGGCTCAGTCAGTTAAGCATCTGCCTTCGGCTCAGGTCATGATCCCGGGGTCCTGAGATCGAGTCCTGTGTGGGCTTCCTGCTCAGTGGGGCATCTGCTTCTCCCTGTCCCTCTGCAGCTCCTTCTGCTTGTGCTCTCTCTCTCAAATAAATAATAAATAAAAATCTTTTAAAAAGAAAAGTCTTTAAATATTAGGAAACTGTTAAGCTCACAGTAATGGGTGCAAGTTTTTCAAAATCCTAATTTATTTTATTTTATTTATTTTAAATAATCGTTACACCCGACATGGGCTCTGATCCACAACCCTGAGATCAAGAGTTGTACACTCTATCGACTGAGCCAGGCAGGCACCCCTCCAAATCCTAATTTTGCCTGAAAGCTCAATTTTTTTCTCTGGCAAATAGTACTATCAATTGTTTTCCTTGAAGTGACAGGCTTACTTTGTCCATTTTTCAAGAAAATACTATTAAAATATAATTGATTTTTGTCTGTTGATCTTATATCCCGAGACCTTCCTACGCTAAATTATGTTTTGGTAACTTTTTTGGAAATATTTTCACCTTTTCTATGCACGAGGTTATGTCTTCTATAAAGACATTTTTACTTCTTTCCAATCTGAATTCCTTTTTTTTCGTTTGCATTATTTTACTGCTTATAATTTGCAGTACACTGTTCAGTACAGGTGGTAGTAGTAGACTGACTTTAGTCCCCATTCTTCGGGGGAAAGCATTCAGTATTTCATTTTTATATATGATGTTAACTATAGTTTTTTTTTTTTTACAACAGGTGTCCTTTACTAGATTGAGAAAGTCACCTTGTTTCCTAGTTTGCTAAGATTTTTTCAAAATAATGAATGGTTATTGACTTCAAATCTTTTCCTGCATTTATTGAGTTGATCATGTTTTTTCTGCTTTATTGTTAATATGATGAATTATATTGATTGATTTTCAAATGATGAACCAACTTTGCATTCCTGTAAAAAAACATATAAGATCATGATGTATTATTCTTTTTATATATTGTTACATTCTTGTATCTGTGTTCATGGAAGATATTGACCTGAATTTTCTCTTTCTGTAATATCTTTGATTTTGATGTCAGCGTAATGCTGAACTCATAAAATGAGTTTGGAAAGTATCCTTTCACTTCTATTTTCTTTCTTTTTTTTTTTTAAGATTTTATTTATTTATTTGACAGAGAGGAGAGAGATCACAAGTAGTCAGAGAGGCAGGCAGAGAAAGAGGGGGAAGCAGGCTCCCTGACGAGCAGAGAGCCCGATGCGGGGCTCGATCCCAGGACCCTGGGATCATGACCTGAGCTGAAGGCAGAGGCTTTAACCCACTGAGCCACCCAGGCGCCCCTCACTTCTATTTTCTGAAAGAATTTTTATAGAATTGGTATTCTTTCTTCCTTAAATTATTTTTTTTTTTTTTTTAGTTTTATTTACTTAAGTAATCTCTCCACCCAACGTGTGGCTCAAACTCACAATCCCAGGATCAAGAGTCGCATGTTCTTCCGACCAAGCCAGCCAGGAGCCCCTCTTCCTTAAATTCTTGTGAATTCAGCAGTGAAGCCTTCTGGGCCTGGAGTTGGGTAGTTGGGTGTTCTTTGTTTTTGTTTTGCAGGGGTGGGGAATACAGGGTGAGAAGGAAGGGAAGGTTTTTAATTATGAATTCAATTTCTTTCATTGATATAGGGCAGTGATTTTCAACCAGAGATGATGCCCTTTCCCCAAGGGACACTTGGTAACCTCTGAAGATATTTGGGATTATGATAACTAGATGGTGCTTCTGGCATCTAGTGGGTAGAAGCCAGGGATACTGCTGCAAACCCTATTCCCCCACATAAAGAATTATCTAGCCCAAAATGTCAAGACTGCTAAAATTTGAGAAACCCTGATATAGGGCTATTTGAATTTTCCAGTTCTTCTTGTAACAGTTTTAACAATTTGAGACTTTTAAAGAGTTTGTTCATTTCACATAAGTCGGCAGATTTCTTCCGTTTAGTGTGTTTTGCAAGGGAAATCAAACTACAGCACAGGCCAGATTTAGCCTCCAGCCCATTTTTGAAATACTGCTTTATTTTTACACAGCCGCACCTTTCATTTACTGTGGTTCCTTTACTACTACAACAACAGAGATGAATAGTTGCTCTAAGATCATAGGCCCTACAATGCAAAAGTATTTGCTATCTGAATCTTTACAGAAAAAAAAGCTACTGACCTGATTTGTATGATCTATAGTAATGTCCCCTCTCTCATCACTGATATTGGTAATTTGTGTCTTCTCTCTTGGGTACTTTTATCAGCCTACCTAGAGGTTTATTTTATTGAACTCTACAAAGAAACAGTTTGTGGTTTTGTTGGTTTTCTCCTTTCTTTCCTATTTCATAGATTTCTTTATAATTTCTTTCTTTCTACATAATGTGTTTTTTATTGCTAACTACCTTTTATTTTTTAAAGATTTTATTTATTTATTTGACAGAGAGAGAGATTATAAGTAGGCAGAGAGGCAGGCAGAGAGAGAGGGGCTAACTACCTTTTAAATAAATTTTTAAATAAGATAAAATATCTATTTACCCACTTATTTTAAGTTTTTTGTTTTTTTTTTTAAAGAATTTATTTATTTATCAGAGACACAGACAGAGAGCACGAGCAGGGGGAGCAGCAGAGGGAGAGGGAGAAGCAGGCTCTCTGCTATGCAGGGATCCCTGCCTGGGGCTCGATCCCAGGACTCTAGGATCCTGACTGAGCCAAAGGCAGATGCTCAACAGCTGAGCCACGCAGGCACCCCTTGTTTCTTTCAAGTTTTTATTTATATAATTTATATATATATATAACATATAGTGTAATATCAGCTTCAGGAGTAGAGTTTAGTGATTCATCACTTAACATCACTTACATATAACGCCCAGTGCTCATCACAGCAGACGCCCTCCTTAATGCCCATCACCCATCTAGCGCATCTCCTGCCTACCTCCCCTCCAACAACCGTCAGTTTGTTCTATCATTAAGAATCTCTTATGGTTGCCTCCCTCTCTCTCTTTTTTTTCCTTCCTTCCCCTACTTACCCATTTATTTACCATTTCTGGGACTGTTCTTTATGTAGATCAAAGTTTCCCCTTAGTACCTTTTTTTTCTGAAGAACTTCCTGTAGTCTTTCTCCGAGTCCAGGTCTGCTGACAATGAATTCTCTCACCTTTCATTTGTTTAAAACATCCTTATTTTGTTTTCATTTAAGGATATTTTCACTAGATATGGAATTCTGGGATTTACTTCTTTCAACACTTTAAAGATGAGTTTTCTTAAGAGAAGTAAGTAGTAATTCTTACTCCTGTGCCTCTGTATATAATGCATATTTACTCTTTGAGATTTTCTTTTTATCGCTAGTTTTCAGCAATTTGGGGATAAGTGACTTGATGTGATTTCCTTTCTGTTTATTCTGGTTGGAGTCTGTTGAGCTTCTGGGAACTGTAAGTTTATAATTTTC
>CM052900.1:134093697-134111984 GCA_028534135.1 Potos flavus
CCAACCCCCCCCCCCCCCCCCCGCCCTGGTCTTTTCTGGGCCATTTGATATTATCTCACAGCTTACCTTTTCCTTGTTCATCTATTTTTAGTGTTTTTCTCTTGTGTTTCAAGTTTTTATAGTTTCTGCTGCTGTGTCTTCAAGAACATACAAGTACACCTATTCTTTTTCTTCTTCAGTGTGTAATCTTTTGCCAATCTTAAGTGAATTTTAAATTTCAGATATTGTACTTTTTTTGAGAGAGAGAGAGAACACACAAATGAGGGGCAGGGGTGAAGGGGGAGAGAGGGAAAGGGAGAGAATTTTAAGCAGACTTGGTGCTGAGCGAGGAACCCATCTGGAGCTCAGTGTCACAACCCTGAGATCATAACCTGAGCCGAAACCAAGAGTCAGACGCTTAGCTGACTGAGCCACCCAGGTGCCCCCAGAGATTGTACTTTTAAGCTCCAAAAATTCTATTTGATTCATTTTGTATTTTCCACTTCTCTCATTATGTTCATTTCCATATTTGTATGTTCATATTCCAAATATGCTTATATTTCATTTTTGTAATAGAGCTTTCAAAGTCCTTGTCTACTATTTTATCATCTCATCATGTGTTTTTTTTGTTTTGTTTTGTTTTATTTGACAGAGAAAGAGATCACAAGTAGGCAGAGAGGCAGGCAGAGGGAGAGGGGGAAGCAGGCTCCCAGGACCCTGAGATCCTGACCTGAGCCGAAGGCAGAGGCTTAAACCACTGAGCCACCCAGGTGCCCCCATGTGTCTGTTTTTATTGACTATTTTCCTCATGATCACATTTGCCTCCTTTTTTTGCATGTCAAGAGCTTTTTTAGTCAATGCTTGGTATTGTGAAATTTACATTGTTGAATGCTGGATTTTGTTGACTTAAAACATCTTGGACTTTGTTCTGGCAGGCAGTCAGGTATTTTGTGAATCAGCTTGATCCTTTAAAGGCTCCTTTTTAAGTTGGGGTATAGCCTATCTTGAGTGGCCTCTTTCTAGGGCTAATTTTAGCCCTACTGCTGATAGGCCCTCTTCTGGAGTTCAGGTTTGATGCTCCAGGTGTTCAACAAATTTAATAGGAATTCCCCACATTAGCTGGTCAAAACTCAAACTTTATCTCCCAGCCTTCTGTTAACTTTGGGGATTATTCAATTTATAGGTACCCAGTAATTCATTACCTGGCTACACAGAGTTTTGCCCCTATTCATTTGCAGCTTAATATTTAGCAACATACTCAAGCATCTTCTAAGCAGAATTCTGGAGCTGTTTCTCTGGGTAATTCCTCCTTTCTGTGGCAACACGAACACATTACTAACCTTTCACTAAAATCTGAATAATGAGTTTAGGGATGTTCACTGCAAAATTTCAGCTTTGCTGTATGTTTGAAATTTTAATGAGCTGTTTGAAAATAATCAGATTATATACAACAAATACAATGCCACCATTTATAAAGGTATTTGTGAGATTATACATCACCATGAAATGGGTTCTAAATCAGAAATGACTGGGAAATGCTGGCCATCCCTGTAGCTAGGACAAGAGATTGGAAGAGCTTCTAGGTTAAAGTGGCCACATTTTTGCAAACATAATCCCTCAGACTGTCTTAGTGGCAGTCGGATAAACCTCATTGGCTACGATACTGCCACTGCGCAAAGCTCTCCTTTTGTAATTAGTATGTATCACCTTCCTCACCTTACTTTTAATTGATTCATTTATTTATATTAGTATGGATTCATGGATTATTATATTCAATGCGTTTAAATCCAGACCTTATCATATATTTTGATGCTCACATTGTTCTAGATTTGGCTGGTGGCTTTTGTGTACTTCTGATATGTCCCTATTGTTCTTTGAGCATTTTCTTCTTTCTGCAACAAACAAAATGTCCTTATCATTAAGAGATACATACTTGCAGGCGCCTAGGTGGCTCAATCAGTTAAGCATCTGACTTTGGCCCAGGTCACATCTCAGGGTCCTGGATCAGAGAGCCCCGCATCAGGCTCCTTGCTCAGCAGGGAGTCTGCTTGTCTATCTGCCCCTCCCCCAGCACATTCTCTCTCTCTCTCTCTCTTAAATAAATAAATCTTTAAAAAAAGATACAAACTTCCTAGGTGATGGGTACATGAGAGTTGATTATTGTTCTACCTAGTCTCATGTTTGAAATTTTCAAATAAAAAAAAAAAGGAAAGGAAGCAGCAGGTCTGCAGATCACTGGACTTTATTAAGAGGAATCACAGCTAATTACATAGAAGCTACTTGCCTAAGCTAAAATCCATGAGATTCACATGAACATACAGTTACACAGATAAGGAACAAATGGCATGGTCAAAACCATGAAATATCCTGATGCCCGGGTGAGAAGGCTGGGGTGAAGTATGCACATTTATTTCAAGCTGTTAAAGAGTCTGTGGGCCACCTAGATGGGGGGAAAGAAAAGACGGTCATCAACTGGCAGCTTTAATGTCACAGCTTACAAGGTCCTTCGTGACGTGGAACACTACTGCCTCTTCTCTCTCCACAGCATTCCCACACACCCATAGCCCTCTTGAGCCCCAGTGAACTACCTTCAGTTACCTGAATACTATCTCCCTTCTACCCAGAACTCTCTTTTCTACTTTTTAAAAGATCTTTTTATCTTTCCTTTAGAACTTAAGTTTACATGTCATTTCTTGTAAGCTTTCTCTGAACAAACTCCTACCCCCACATAAATCTGTCCCTCCTCATTCTTCCCCATAGAAACTTGTACCTCCCATATCACAGTATATGTGCTGCCGAAGCAAGCACAATCACAGTATTTATTAATATAACAAAATATTTATATAACATCTACTATATGCCAGCTACTGTTTTAGGTGCTGAGTGAGCTACAATGGTAAACCAGGCAGTATCTGTCTCAGGAAACTTAGAGACTAATAAGAGAAATGTAATACACACATAAGGTAAACTTCTGACAGTGATAAACTCTCTGAGGAAAATAAAAAGGGGTGGAGGGAGCACAGCAGCTTTAAATAAAGGATTAGTGAAGGCCATCCTGAGATTATATCCAAAAGAGTTAAGTATTCTACTTGTCTTCTATGCTGGTTCAACTAAGTAAAGGAAGGAACCAGGCCTATCTCATTTCTACATCTCAAGCCAGCGCTTGGCTCATAAAAGTATTTAAATAACATACAATTTACCATTTTAACTATATTTTTTTTAAGTCTATGACAAATTTGGGGCTCAAAATCACAACCCTGAGATTAAGAGTCACATGCTCCACTGAATGAGCCTGCCATGTGCCATCATTTTAACTATTTTTAACTCTACATTTCTGTGGCAGTAAGTAACTCACACTGTCCAGCAATTATCAAGTTCCAGAATTTTTTCATCTTCCCAAACTGAAACTAAGTAATTCCTCATTTCCCCCTCCCTAAAGCCTCTGGCGACCACCATTCCACTTTCTATGAATTTGATTACTCTAGGTACCTCATAAGTGGAATGACGTATTTTTCTTTTTGTGATTGGTTTAACTTAGCATGTCTTCAGGGTTCATACAGGTTGTAACACATAGGAGTTTCTTCCCTTTTTAAGGCTAAATATTTCATTATAGGTATATACCACAATGGACAGTTGGATTGCATCTACCCTTTGGCTATTATGAGTGCTACTATGAACATGAACATGCATGCACAAATATCTGTTCAACTGAAGAGTCTCAATTCTTTTGGGTATACAACCAGAAGTGAAATTGCTGCATCATATAGCAGAGTTTAATTTTTTGAGTAAAGTGCTTCATTTCTTTTTATTGCCAAATAATATTCCACTATATGGATATATTATATTTTATTTATCTATTTATCAATTGATGAACATTTATGTTGTTTCCACTTTCTGGCTATTATGAATAATGCTTCTATGAATATTTGTGTACAAGCTTTTATACAGACATATGTCTTCATTTCTCTTGAGTATATACCTAGGAGAATTACTGGATCCTATGTTAACTTTATAAAGAACTGCCAGACTGTTTTCTATAGGGCTACACCAATCTACATCCCCAACAGTAATTTCTCCATATCGACAACACTATTTTTTTTTAATGATATGGAGAATTATAGATGCATGTTTTGTATATAAATTTTCCTTCTTTCCACTAAATTTATGTTGAAAAAGGAATATAGGGGTGCCTGAGTGGCTCAGTCATTAAGCGTCTGCCTTCAGCTCGGGTCATGATCCCAGGGTCCTGGGATTGAGCCCTGCATGGGGCTCCCTGCTCGGCAGGAAGCCTGCTTCTCCCTCTCCCTCTGCCCCTGCTTGTGTTCCCTCTCTTGCTGTGTCTCTGTCAAATAAATAAATAAAATCTTTAAAGAAAAAGAAAAAGGAATATAATGCCTCTATTCATATTTTATATTAAATGTATTTGGAGGGGCACCTGGGTGGCTCAGTGGGTTAAGCCTCTGCCTTTGGCTCAGGTCATGGTCTCAGGGTCCTGGGATTGAGCCCTGAATCGGGCTCTCTGCTCAGCAGGGAGCCTGCCTCCCCCTCTCTCTCTGCCTGCCTCTCTGCCTACTTGTGATCTCTCTCTCTGTCAAATAAATTAAATAAAATCTTTAAAAAAAAATGTATTTGGATTCCATTTTTGTTTAAAAATCTGATAGCATATATAAGAAAACATGGTTATCTCTATGCAGTATGATTTCAGTTAGATTTTTCTATCTTTATAAAATATCTTCCTTAATTGTCAAAATATGTTTAATGGGGCAGGCAGTGCGTATACATTTGTGTATTTCCACTGTATATCATAGAATTAAAACACCCATACTGGGACTTTTTTTTTTTTTTTTTTTGAGTAAGCTCTACGCCCAACTTGAGGGCTTGAACTTAAGACCCTGAGATCCAAGAGATGCGTGCTCTACCAACTGAGCCAGCCAGCGTCCCTGGGACTATTGAAGCATCAATAAAGTTGGTTGAGTGGAGATCATTAACTTTTTTCAGGGGGGGAAAGAGTCATTTATTTTTCCCTTTTGACCCCCTTCACATATTTCTCCCTATCTTTTTGATTATACCCATCCTAGCAGGTATGAACTGGTATCTCATTGTGTTTTGTTTTTTTTAAGACTTATTTATTTATTTGACAGAGAGAGAGAGAGAGAGATCACAAGTAGGCAGAGAGCCCAATGCGGGGCTCGATCACCAGGACCCTGAGACCATGACCTGAGCCGAAGGCAGAGGCCTCAACCCACTGAGCCACCCAGGCGCCCCTCATTGTGGTTTTGATCTGTATTTCCCTGAGAGTTAATGGTGTTAAGCACCTCTGCATATGCTTATTAACTACCCAATTGGTTTTAATATAAGCAATCATGTCAAACTTTTGCCTACTCTGTAATTTATTTAAAATACCTGTCATGGGGCGCCTGGGTGGCTCAGTGGGTTAAAGCCTCTGCCTTCAGCTCAGGTCATGATCTCAGGGTCCTGGGATCGAGCCCCGCATAGGGTTCTCTGCTCAGCAGGGGCCTGCTTCCCCCTCTCTCTCTGTCTGCCTCTCTGCCTACTTGTGATCTCTCTCTCTCTCTCTGTGTCAAATAAATAAGTAAAATCCTTTTTAAAAATAAATAAATAAATAAAAGAAAAGAAAATACCTGTCATATGTAAGAGAGTCAAATTTACTTAGAAAAAACAAATAATAATAAGGGGGCACCTGGGTGGCTCAGTCCATGATCCTGGGGTTGAGCCATGTCGGGTCAGGTTCCCTGCTCAGCGAGGAGTCAGCATCTCCCTCTCCCTCTGCCCCTTCCCCTGCTCGCTCGCTCTCTCTTAAATAAATAAATAAAATCTTAAAGAAAAAAATTTTTTGGACCAACTACCATGTACAAGACACATTGGAGGAAATAAATGATTTTAAAGAATAGCCTGTTGCTTAAAGGTACAAAATCCAGCTTTCCCAATGTTTAGCAGTCCATGTTGGGACATCATTTCTCTTCTTTAAGCCTCAGCTTCTTATCTGTAAAATGGGGCTAATGAGGGGCGCCTGGGTGGCTCAGTGGGTTAAAGCCTCTGCCTTCGGCTCAGGTCATGATCTCAGGGTCCTGGGATCAAGCCCCGCATCGGGCTCTCTGCTCAGCGGGGAGCCTGCTTCCCTCTCTCTCTCTGCCTGCCTCTCTGCCTACTTGTGATCTCTCTCTCTCTGTCAAATAAATAAAAATCTTAAAAAAAAAAATTTAAAAAAATGGGGCTAATGAGACCTATCTCCAGGAAAGTAGCAGAATTAGGTGAGATTATTTATGTAAAGTGCTCAGCACCGTACCTGACATATATGGGCCAATAAGTAAATGCTTATTGCTGGATCTGCCCCTAGTATGGAAAAGTTGTCAGCACCAAGTCTGCCTGGCCACTGTAAGCTTTCCCCTTCCTGACTAGGCTGACTTACGCAGTGGTCCCTTGCATGCAGGAAGTCAAAGAGCTCCTCCGTGCAATCCTCCTCTGTCTGTGACCTGGAGGATACACGCTGGTCACAGAGCTCTAGCCGCTCCCGAGCCTTTACACATTTCTCCAGCTGCTCGCATTGCTCTCTCACTGTTGTTAGGGGATCCTGAAGAAGAAACACAGAAAAGAACCGAAATGGGGGTTTTAGGAGGAGACTCGCAAACCATCTGCTTTGATTAATACAACCACCAAACCAAGGTGCTGCCTCTGAATTACCGTGCAGAAGGCCAGCTGGCAGAGCCACACTGCCGCCAGAAATGGCAGAATGGGGTCTCCCATTCAATTCTGACGCTAAGTAGTAGTAGGGGAAAGTTTCACATTCCTGCCTTCCAAGGTTGCCAGTATGCACTGAAAGCCTCAGTCCTATCTGAAAAACAAGGTAGTAAAGGAAACCTAGCCAAACTTGAAGTAGATCTATAGGAGGCCTTACTTGTTAACACAGCATTCTGGGATATGTAATGTCTGTGAATTTGAATTCCCCTCATCTGACAGCCAGGCCTATGTACCCCAGCTGCCCAGCTAGAAAGGCAATGTTAACATGGAGAAGGACTATATAAGAAAAGTTCCTTCCAGAGTCCTTTATTAAACCGCAAATAGCAGATAGATAATTGAATACCAGGCCCTCAAGATGCTGCTCTGCTCCCTGACACCATGACTGTAGAAGCTCCAAACCCAGAAAAGACTCAGCTTCCCAGGCCCACACTCCCCCAAACACTCCACAGCACAGGAAGTATTAAAGGCTTTTTCCATTTCCATTCTCCCAAGGTGTCAAATAAAGGACTCCTTAAAATGCCCTTAGAGTTTCATGAAGCTCAAACTTCCTTTTACTGAGATGGTTCCAAACCTTGGACGGCTCTTACCACTAATTCCTCCTCCTCCTCTTCCTCCTACAAAAGGAAAACAAGATTAATGTCAGCAGCAACTTAGGACACATATTACTAATCATACTGATGTTGTAATTACTGAGGATAAACACTGTATTAATTGTGTTTTAAATTTTTCTGTTATTTTATGTTCCGACATTTTAGGGGCTTTGCTAATCCTGTAGAAAGCCCCTCCCAGGGGACACACCTTTCATATGTAAACCAACCAATCCGAAACCCTTATCACCAATCACTTCCTTTATCTCCTAGACTAAACCAATTATTGCTCCTGTCCTAAACACCCTATGGGCCAAATACCAAACAGCTAGAGACCATCCCTATATCCCAGAACCCATGGAAATTACTCAAATAATCCAATCCTAAACTTGCCAGAGCTTGCCTATCCTGCTTCACCCATTCTTTCCCTCAGAAACCAACAGTCTGGTTTCCCTTGCTCTTTCTGCTGGTCCAGGCCCTTCTCCAGGTGGCCCTGAGTGGTGTGGTCTTCCCAGCCTTCTATTGGGACTCATAAGGAATAAACTCTTCTTTCAAAAACAGTTGTCCCAAAAAACAAAACAAAACAAAACAAAAAGCAGTTGTCTCCATGCCTGTAAACTTACCATACCTAATTAAAACAAACCCTGAGAACAAGGACACACTATCTCACTTTCATTAGCAACAACCTAGTGTGTAGGACACTCTAAAGTTTATAAAGTGGGGCACCTGGGTGGTTCAGCTGGTTAAGCCTCTACCTTCTGCTCAGGTTGTGATGTCTACCCATGTCTAGCCCCACATCGGGCACCCTGCTCAGGGGGAGTCTGCTTCTCCCTCTCCTTCTGCCCTTCCCCCTTGCTTACATTCCCTCTTGATTTCTCTCTCTCAAATAAATAAAATCTTTAAAATAAACAAAGTTTATAAAGTACTTTCATATCTGTAATTTGATTAATCACAACAGCCCCTTAAGGGCTCCCAGTTTAGAGATACCAACACTAATTAGTTAATTTTTTTTGTTTCTAAAGCTGTACGATGATGCACGTGGAGCCTGAACCCACCACCCCAAGATCAAGAGTCACATGCTCTACCGACTGAGCCAGCTGGTGCCCCAATTAGACATATTCTGATAGATGCAAGCTGACGTTCACATGGAACCTACATAACTTAAAAGTATTTTGTTTGAAATTCTGGTAGGCCCTAGTATTACCAGAAATAGCTCAATTTAGTCCTTACATCCCAAACAAAGTTAGGAGGAAAACTAACATTCTTTCTAGACTCTGAACTTGAACTGGGAATATGAAAATGGCCAAACCTTAACTTTTCTTTAGCCAGAGCTTAATTAAAAACGGTTACAGTCACTGCTTTTTGACTTGCTGAATTCCCAGGACTCCTAAGTAGACTATCAGCGTAAGTGATTCAAATGTCTGGAGTACGCACTCCATTCACAAGCTTGGAAACACCAACTCCTACCTATTTACTTCTGATTCAAGTATACAACCTCAAACTTAGTTTCCTTTCTTCTAAGGAGAGCAGTGTAAAAAAGTCCCTGTGGGAGCACCATTATAGGCCAAAATCTGGGGCACAGCAGAGTCTGATCAATATTTCAACCTGTCAAGAGTAAGCAGTTTGCCTGCCTGCACGTGTACATATCCACATTTGGGGGAAGGGAAAGAAAAGGTATATAGGAAAATAAAAAGAACTAGCTCAACAATCCCTCATTAATGTTTTCAAACTTCCAACACAATCTGCTTCATTCTCTTTGGGAAGAGACCAAAGCTATAAAAGCTGGGAGGGCTAAGGCAGGTTCAACTACAATTCACGCTATTTATTCTCACAATTAGCAAAGATCTCTTCTAAACATGAAGATGATCTTGAGGATGTCAAACTCTAGTTTTTCATTAAAGTTTCTTAACCTTGCTCTTTAAAAAAATTCATACTGAAAAAGTTTTTCAAAAATATTGAACTCATAGTTTGCCTCAGTTAGAAACCTGAAATTAGAATCCTAGAAGCAAGACCTTTGTATCATTTCCCTATTAGCAATGCTACTACATTGATCATTTTGATAATTTTGTGTCAAAAGTATCAGGGCATGTTTTGGAAAAACAAATCCAAATACTAAGTCTGAATATGGACTACTTCATGTAAAATTTCCAGTCAATGACACAAACTAAGGTCATACTAAATAAAAAGAATGGCCAAAAAGTATATGTTCTTCATAAAAGACCTCAGTTTTCTTTTTTTTTTTTTAAGATTTTATTTATTTATTTGATAGAGGTCGAGCAGTGGGGAGCAGCAGAGAGGGAGAAGCAGGCTCCCCACTGAGCAGGGAGCTCAGATCCCAGACTCCAGGATCATGACCTCAGCCAAAGGCAGATGCTTGACTGAGCCACCCAAGTGCCCCAAAAACCTCAGCTTTCTTAATTTTAAAATTGACTACTTTCTTCTTTTCATCTGCTGTGGTGAACCCTACCGAACTCTCTGGTATACTTCCTGCTGAACTTCCTGAGGCTGGCTCCATTTCGTTCTGGTCCCCTTTCTGAAAAAGTAAGACTAGGAAAAATCATGGGATAAACTAGTTTCCAACTATTCAGAACCCATAAACCCGGAACAGCTGCCCCAAAGTGACTAGAGAACAAAGGATAAGAAACGTGACTGAAAACCAAAAGCTAGCTGGCTTCTATAAAGCTGGGTAGCACTGTGGCTAAGTCTTGGCCCTGAAACCATGCTGCCTGGGTTCAACTCCCCGCTCCATGATTAAAGCTGTGGTCCTTAGAAAAGATATTTAACCTTTCTATCCTAGTTTTTCAACTGTAAAGTGATCATAATAATAGTACCCAATACTTACTTACCTCATAGGACTATTGTGTGGCTTAAATGAGTTAGTCATATAAGTATAAAGAACTTGGAATAGGAACCAAATCAATAATTATCATACTGGTATTCTTACTCCGGGAAGGAGTTCCTCTTCCATCATCGCAGAATTATACTGCACATTCCTACACTGTCCCCAAATATACCTCCCACCCCCACCCCTACCTAAGAAAAAGAAACCACTTCTTCACAGAAACTAGCGTAAGGCCAGATCTCCGGAGCCTCCATAGAAGATGTGGCAGGATTCCTGACCTGAGCGGAGAGAAGCACTAAGACCGGTCGGCTTGCCCCCTAAACCTGTCAAACCAGGGTCTCAGATCACCTGACTGACTAAAAATATACTATTTTTACAAAAGTTTAGGCGACACAGCATTTTCGCTGTCGTTATACCTTCACCGCATTCACAGAATGGGGAAACCAAGCTCAGAAAAGCTCTAGTCATCTACTTGTCCAAGATGAATAGACAAATTCTGGGGAAGGGTCGAGGGAACCAGCAATCCCGACCGTGAAAACTCTAGGGGCGAATCCAGGGCCAACAGGGCCCCGGGTGTGTTTTGGCGGGGTAGGTCTTGAGCCTCAGGGCAGTGAAAAGGGTCGAGTCGGTCGCCTTCCCTTACCTCCTTGGGATCTCCGGACCCGGTCAGCATCTTTCGCTCGTCCTCCAGCCCCATGTCCCTCTACGGTTCTGAATTCAACACCAGCAGCAACAGCGGCACCTATTCCACTTCAGGATCAAGAAGGACTTGTAAGGGTCACTCAGCGGATATCCGGCGATCCGGCCGGAAGTGCGGCAGACTCGTCGTAGTCGGGAACACACGCTCGGATTGGCATATACTACCCTCCAAACGCAGGGGGTAGGGGGAGCTGGTATTTGCACCTGAGGAGGATTTGCTAAGTAATGTACCCTTAGTCGTATTAGGGCCAAATATATCGATCTACATATTTATTTAAAATATTGGCTTCTAGGAGACTTGGGAAGAATGCGGATTTATTCGATGTTCCTTTAGCGCAGTTCCCGGTCTTACCCACATCGCTGATGAAACCGTCCTAACTGCTGACCTTTTCAACATGGCGGTCCGCGGGTGCCACTCTCGGGCTCGCGCACCTCCCCAAGATGGCGGCGCCCGAGGCCTGGCGCGCCCGGAGTTGCTGGTTCTGTGAGGTAGCGGCGGCAACGACCATGGAGGCCACGTCCCGGGAGGCGGCGCCAGCGAAGAGCTCGGCCTCGGGCCCCAGCGCTCCCCCCGCCCTGTTCGAGCTGTGCGGGCGGGCGGTGAGCGCCCATATGGGGGTTCTGGAGAGCGGGGTGTGGGGTAAGTCGCGGGGTGAGGGGCTACCTCTGGCAAGGAGCGGAGGCGGCCCAGCGGCCGGGGGGCGCGGGGGGCGAGGCCGGGAGGCCTGGGGCAAGGCCCAGCCCGGGGCGCTGGAAGCCACACCGTCGGGTCGGAACATGAATTCCGTGCCTGACCGGGCTGTACAGAGTAAAGGCGGGGACCAAATCGGCAGGTGGACGCGCATCGCGGCCTGGCTGGGGGGCGCAGGGGGCGAGGCCAGGAGGCCCGGTCTGGGGCCAAACAGGCAGGGCCCGGGAGACAGAGGCAGGAATGACGGGCCGGCCGCGGGCACCGAACTGACGCTCAGGTCAGGCCAGGCTGGGGAGTCTCTGATGTCGAGCCGACGGGCAAGGATGGCCCTGCTGCTTGGGGGCGGGGGCCGAGGTTGGGAGGCCCGGCCTAAAGCAAGGAGGCCAGGCCCGGGGCCACCTAGCCTGACTGACGCGCGGGGCCTCCCGTGTCTGCTTGACAGACCGCGGGTGCAGACTCCGGAGGCCAGGCTGATGGGCAAAGGCAGCCCAGTGGATTGGAGAGCGAGAGGCTGGGGGAGAGGCCGAAGGGCTTGGGGCGCTGAGGCCTGTCCGACGACCCAGGGTTGAAGGGAGCGCACTGACGACCGGGGCCTCGGGTGCCAATTTGCTTGAGCGCTGGACTGACGGGCAGAGCAGGGAGCGCCGGAGGCCACTCGGATTGGCCTGAGCGGAGGAAGGGCCCGGAGCGGATGAAGGGAGGCCGGAGCGGGTCAGCAATCGAGGGAGGCTCGAATGACGGACGGGCGGGAAGGGCCAGGGAGGCCCCAGGCGGGGCGACGCGCCCCGGGATCCCGGCTGGGAGGGGGCGCGTCGCCGGTAGGAGGCCTTGGGCTGAGTGCGAGCGAAAAGAGGCCCCGGGCCTGAAAGCTGCCGGGGACCGATGGCCCGGCCTGGGCCGAGGGCGCCCGGACTGAGCTGCAAAGGCGGGCCCGCGGCGCTGGGCCGAGGGGCTGGGGAGGACAAGCCGACGAGCCGGGCCGGTGGGCCTGGGATTAGGGCGGGCCGGCGCCGGCAGGGTCGCGCGGTAGGGGAGGCCAGCAGTCGGTGCGCACGCGGAGGCCGGGCTTTGGGGTGAGCGCCGCTGGACCCAGCTGATGAGAACAACTCGGGTTGTTCTCCCCCAGACCGGCAGCTGATGAGAACAACTCGGGTCGGCCTTGTGAACACTGATGGTGAGAGTGAAAGAGAGGAGAGTGAAGGCTCTGGGGGGGTAGGCCTGTCCGCACGGAGGATGAGGGAGGCCTTGGGCCTGACAGACTGGTGGTGCGAGGGGGTGGGGTCCAGAGGCCAGGGCTGAAGTTGGGTGAGGAGATCCAGGCCAGGCCTAAAGCCCAGGGAAGGGGGAGGGAGTGGCAGGAGAGAAGGCCTCAAGCCTTGAGAGGGTGAAGGGGTGGGGTTCTGGAAAAGGCCTGGTGAATGGTGGTAGTGCCTTTGCCAGGAGGGAGGCCCTGGTAAGATCAGGAGTGAGGTCTTGAGGTCCTGGGATTGGGGATTTGGGGGGGTTGCACTCTGAGGAGCTGGCTCTGAAGAAAAGGCCCTGGAGTTTTGGGGGGGGGGGTTGGGCCTCCAGGAATAAGCCCCAAGGCTGTGGAAACTGGTTAAAGAAGGCCCAGGGATGTGAGAAGGCCCTTGGTGAGGTGGGGGTGGGGCACTGATCCCGAAGAGGCCCAAGTGTCTTCCTGCAGTGGGGAAGGCTGTTAGGAGTCCTCAAGCTGGTAGGGGGAGGGGATTGTGGAGGCCCTGTGCCAACAGCTGAAAGGAGAAGGGTCAGGCTGGCCCATGGGAAATAGGAGAAGTCTCAGTGGAACTGGGCAGGGGGCTTAAAAAAGTCCTCAGAAAAATGTGGAAGAAGGCAGAGAAGATTGGCTGTATCAGCCTGGAGCTTCTAGGATGCTAAACTTGGCTAGGAGGTAATAGGACTGGGAATGGAGGCCTGGAGTTGGGAGAGGAGGCATTAAAGGTGTAGCCTGGAAAGAAGCAAGGAAGAGCCTGGCTTAAGAATGGAGAAATGAAGAGAGGAGTTTGTGGATCATAGGGGATGAGAATCGCCAGTGGCTGTGAGAGGGCATGGCTAAACAGAGCAGATTGGAGGGAAAGAGGAGAAAGAGCTCCTATGGGCCTAGCCTAGGTAAACAGTCACAGAGAAAAAGCTGAATCAAGGTAGGCCTCTTAGGAGAGCCAAGTGAGAGGCCTGCTAAGAAGTGCTGTTTTGGAGGAAGGTCTCAATGTGGGCTAACAGCCAAGAAAGGCTTCCTGGAGGCAGTGGACTAGGGTTGCTTTGTGTAGGGAGAGAGAAGGGTAAAGTGAGTAGAGGCAGCAGGAAAGGGGGATACAGTGAGGTAACAAGTAGAATAGGTATGTTATACTTTGATTGCCAGGATATGGAGCTTGGACTTTATTTTTAATCCAATAGGGCCTACATTAATGTAATAGCTTAGGGAATTAATACTTTCATTCAGCAGGTACATCGAGTACTATGTACAAAGAATTATACTAGGCTCTTGGACATCAAGATTCAATTATTCTGCAAGTAAAGATAAAGGGAGATCCTAGAATAGAAGTTTTGAAAGATTTTCCTTAGATATAGTATACTCTAAGATCTAAGACTTGTTCTTGGCAGGAGAGGCTATTGACAGATAAAAATAATAATGGACAACACTTAGTGAGCTTATTATGGCCAGGCAGGTCTTAAAAAGATTACGAGCATGATTTTCTTTAATTTTTATAACAATATTATGAGGTAGTTATTACTACCTCCATTTTAAAATTGAGGAAACCGAGTCTTAAAGATGTTAATTTGCCCAAGGATTCATAATTAATAGAATCAGAATTTCACCCAGTTTTGTCCAACTCTAGAGACTAAACCATTTACCCACAATACTGTAAAGCCTCTCAAATCTAGACATCAGCTAGAGAAGTTTTGTTTTTATGATATGTTCAATTTAGAGTTAGGGCCTAATTATTTCTATTGTTCATAGGAAAGTACTAGTTCAGGATATCGTAGGGGCTGAAAGAATGGAAGTCACCATCCTGGAAGAGTGGGAAGGGAATTCAGGAAAGGCTTAATAAAGGGCACATGATACTTGAAAGATGAGCAGGTGATATGCTGAAAAAGGCAAGGACATTCCTGGTAGGGAGCAGCTCAACAAAGGCACAGAGGCAGAAAGCAGTGTAACATGTTAGGTAAATGAAAAAAGTAGTTTAGTATGGCTGAAGTAGAGGAGGCAAAGCAGGGAGCTGGAGAAGTCAGTAGGGCCCAGATCATGATGGACGTCTTTATCACACATACCCAGTAGGACATTTTAAATGCAGAATGGTTCATTATGCTAGGCAGAAGTGAACTGACCAGCTCCTAAATGAGCATATCAGCTTGCTTTATTATCTCACCCTTGAAGATGTGAATGCCCCTGAAATTCCAACTGCCAACTAAGTGGCTGAAGATAAGTAGACTAGAGTTTGAGTTAGACTTAGGTTAGCTTCTGCAGGTTACACTTGCCAAATGAGAAGTCTACCGTTCTGTGTTCCTTTCCATTAGGATAAATAATGCTTGGAACCCTGGGAGAAAAAAGTAAATTTTGTGTTTTGGTTTTTGTAGCCCTCCCAGGCCCAATACTTCAAAGCATCTTACCTCTGCTCAATATATATTACTTGGAGAGGATTGAGGAAACTGCCCTCAAGAAAGGTAAGTGTCTTTCTCTCTCTTTCTCAGTGATTGTAAGCAAGGCACCATGATGTTCTTCAGGTAAATATTACACCTGATACCTGCATAGAACTTCATGCTTTTCAAAAAGTGCTCTCACACCTACTTCCTTTTTTTTTTTTTAAGATTTTATTTATTTATTTGAGAGAGAGAGAATGAGAGAGAGAAAGTATGAGAGGGGAGAGGTCAGAGGGAAAAACAGACTCCCCACCAAGCAGGGAGCCTGATGCGGGACTCGATCCTGGGACTCCAGGACCATGACCTGAGCTGAAGGCAGTCGCTTAACCAACTGAACCACCCAGGTGCCCCCCCCCCCGCTTTTTTAAAGATTTTATTTATTTATTTGACAGAGAGAGAGAGATCACAAGTAGGCAGAGGCAGGCAGAGAGAGAGGGGGAAGCAGGCTCCCCACTGAGCAGAGAGCCTGATGCTCTATCCCAGGACTCTGAGATCACGACCTGACCCTAAGGCAGAGGCTTTAACCCACTGAGCCACCCAGGCACCTGACACACCTACTTTCTTATGTGATTCCTCAGTTTCCAGTGAAACACAAAGCAAGTAAATGATCCCAGTTATACTAATAAAAGTGAAACCACAGGCACACCACAATTACTAGCTAAGCCAGACTAACGCCCAGATCTTCTGAATCTTCGTTTTTCTATTTTACCATGCTGTCTTCCAAACCCCTCATTGGACAGATCTGTTAATAGCTAACATTTATCTAACTAATCCTGACGTGCCAAGTGCTGTCATAGGCACTTTACCTGGAGAAACTCATTTAATCTTTTCAACAACTCTATGAAATAGCTATTATTAACTACATTCTGCAGATAAGGAAACTGAGGTACAAAAAAAAATTAAGTAAACTTGCCCAAGGTCACACAGCTAGCTAGAGTGTGGATTGCTGATACTTAAACCCAGGCAGTCTGTTTTTAGAGCCAGCGCTCTTTACTAGTCTGCCATATTGCTCCTGTGAACCCAGAGAAGGACAACATTAAAGGCTGGTGTGCTTCACTCATGGTGGCCAAAGAGCTGCCAAGTAAATATGATATTTCTCCCCACAGGCCTCTCCACTCAGGCCATCTGGCGCCGACTATGGGATGAGCTGATGAAGACAAGGCCTTCCAGTTTGGAAGTAAGTTAAGGCACCAGGTAGACCTATGGCCTTACTTTGCACAGTGAAAGCAGGAATAGCTTACAAACACAAGCTGTGTACTGGTAAAGTGCAGGGACAGGGATGGAGTGAACTTGGGAGGAGATGGCTTGTCACAAGGTTCTTTCCATTTGGCATTTGTCACTGACTTGATTGCTCATCATGTTTGCAGGTAACACAAAACAGGGAAAGGTAGTGATCACAATGGATGGCAGAACCCAGATTCATAGAGGTCTTGACAGGGCTGGAGCAGTGTCAAACCTGACAAATGAAATTTAACAGAATAAATCAATTTTTCACTTAAGTCTAAAAAATTCCAATTGCATGACCTCAGGGTAGAATGTGGAGAGGTCTGGCTCAGCAGCAGCTTGTATGAAAAAGATTAAAGGGGTTTAGTCAACAGTGTGCTAAAGCTACTCATATAATGACTCTACTCTGAGCTATGTGAATCAGTGTAACTATAATATAAGCTGAAGGACAAGGGAGATGATAGGCCTGCCTGGCTCTGCAGTGGTCAGGCTACCCCTCGAATATGGAGAAAGAAGTCAAGGCCACATCACGTGAGTCACATTTGGAAGACTGGAGATGTTTGTCCTGAAAAAGAAGAGCTGGGGAACATGAACTATCTTGAAATATTTGAATGATTCTCACATAAAAGAGAGATTAATAGACTCGTTCTGGTAGAAGCTAAAGGAGAATAAATTTCTGCTAAACTGAATGTAGAATTTTTAAACTCTGAGCTTATTGGTGATGAAACAAGCTAATGCCAGAGGTAAGAAGCTTCTCATCTCTAAGTGTTCAAATAGAGTCTAGATAACTACCTGACACAAGGGTATTGTAGAAGAAATTCAGCATTTTAAGAGAGGTTGGACAAGATGATTTCAGGGCTCCTTTTAGCCGTGAGATTCTATTATTCTTTGGTTTAGATATAACTTGCTCTTATTTAAGCAGAATTTCTTCTGCCACTCCATAACTAGGGGACGGAACAGATTGAATTCAATAAACATTTACTAAACTTACCACATACCAGGTCTTATATTAGCTATTGGAAGCACAGACACAGTCTCTAATCTCTCACATTTAGCAGGGAAACCTGCAAACAAATACATCGTGCATGGTGGGAAAAGTGGTGTGACAGTAGCAAGGAGGTTGAGGGTAGAAGGAAGCATGATAGCCTTTCCTGGGAAGTAGTATTTGAACTGGGCTTTAAATGGTGGATAGGCCAAATGATAAAAAAACAAGTTCTTATCAGGAAATTTAATTTCTGGGGATGCACTGGGTTCAGTGACATTCAGCTCCATATCCTTCAGCTTTCCACTTCTAGATCTGGAGACAACTCCTGAAGTTCAGTGCTATAATGCTAAGGCCCAAGAAAGTCCTCAGGCACTATATACCGGAATTAGGCCTTATGAGGAAGAAAAGTGGATGCAAGATTAGAAAACACTGTTTCCTAAAACAAAGATGCATGAGATTCACTTTGAATCTCAACCATCCCAAGCAGTATGGTTGACTAGCAGATGATGGAGATCAGAACATCTTTCACTTAGAATAAGCTTTTTCTCCAATATTATCTCAGGCTTCTTGGTAGTTTGTTATCTTTTCTTGTCTCAGAGCATTTCCAAATGCTTGGGAAGCCCCAGGCTTCGTAGCCTAACAGTCCCCTAGACAGAGGTCATTCCAAAGGGTGCCTTCTTCTGCTTCCCAGGTTTACATGACAGTAACCTTAACTTCATAATTCAGAAACACTTATTGAGTGCCTACTCAATTCCAGGCACTGTGCTAGATTCTACGGATACAGTGGTGAACAAGATAGAGATGGCCCTGAGTGGTTATAAAGAAATAGAATTTTGAACAGTGTAGTACTAGTGTATGTGT
>CM052900.1:134112484-134141494 GCA_028534135.1 Potos flavus
ACAAAATGAGTGGCTTGAGCTAGATGTCAGCTATTTTTCAGCTTTGAAGTTTAGCAGAGATTCTTCTAAGGGGTGGTGATGGAATAAAATGCAGTGAACTACTGTCTGCTCATAGTTGGGATAGTTGTCGTAACTAACTTTACTCATTTAATCCTTACAACTCTGATGTAGGTAGGTTACTTTCTCACTTTACAGATGATGAAATGGAGGCAGAAAGAGGTGAAGTGGCTTGTCTGAGGTTATAGTTAGTGAACGGCAGACCCAGGATTCAAGTTGAGGCAGTGTGGCTCTGGAGCTCATGCTCCTAATCACTAGGTCATGCTGTTCTCCCTGCAGTTATCACCTGTCTGGGGTGTTCCAGTTTCAAATATTCTCTTCCAGTCTTCATCAACCAATAAAATGTGTGAAAAAAACACTAATAGTTATCTAAACTACATATTCCACATGCCTTATGGTCAGAAGTAGCCACATCTTGGGTCACATCTTTGTCCATATTTTAGGCCTAGAATGTCTCACTCGTGAAGTTGAAGCTTTACTAGATTACCTGCAAGTGTTTTCCAAGGCTGTGAGCATGGGCCAGAAAATGTGTAGGAAAGTGTTAGAGGTAGGACTCAGGAATACCCTCTCTGCTTCCACTTGAGGCTGAGTGGAGATTTTGTTGCCAGGTATTTTTTCCTGGTCCCCCAATGCCCCTAAACTGTTGCTGGTGAGAGAGGTCCTTCCCTCTTGTTGCTACCATGCAGTTACCTCAAACATGAAGTCATTCCTAATTATTACCACAGCAGGCAGTGTCATGGGGAATAGCTAGGGCAAAGGGAATGCCACTTTTGCTGAGAACCACAGGGGTCCAACTCCTGCCAAGAACCTCAGATATAAATTGAGGGTCACTCTGCTATGAGGGAATACATAGAGGTAGGGTAAGTACCAAAGAGAAGTGTCCCTTAGTTTTGGAGAACCTCCGGTCCCCACTATCTTTTGCTTCAGGCTGAATAAGCACCCTGCTTAACAGGCTCTGCCTCCATCAAATCCATCTCACATTGCCCATCCGGACTAATTATTACCATTAGCAGTAACAAATAACAATTTGTATTTTACAGTTTATGAAGTGCTTTCACTTGCACTGTCTCATTTGATCTTCACAACAAACCTGTGAAGCAAGTGATATTATCCACATTTTACAGATTAAGAGGTTCGAGAGGTCGAGTGTAGTGGCAGAGATGACATCTGTATCAAAGTCAGCAGACTTTCTTCTGTACCTGAGAGAATGGGGACTTAAAAGTCTGTGTGTCTTCTTGTGGTGGTGTGGGGGGATCGGGGAGCAGTAATTGAAAACCTCCTATATACATCAGAATCATCTGAAGGAGGTTTAAAAAACAAAGACGCATGGGCCTTACTGCAGAGGTAACATAACAGAATTCCCAAGTCCAGATACCTGGCATAAGAATTTTCAAAAAAGAAAAGCTCCACAGTCAATTCTGATGTGCACCAAAGGTTGAGAAATACTTGGATTCAGAGTTTTTCTAAATATACTGGAATACTCTGATGAAGTCTCATATGCATCAAAGCCAATAACTACTGCCTTGGAGAAAACTAATCTAAGATTTGGACCCTGATCTCTGGGATAAAACATGTACACCATGAGACAGGCCTACCAATGTTTAAGAGCTGAATAATCAGAGTAGCAGAGGAGTCCCACAAGAAACAGGGAAAGGAGTAGAAGCGGGCTAAGAGACACTGAGATGAACAGCCTCAGCAAGAGCAAAATGTTATTAGGTCCTCTCGGGAAGCCAGCAATAAAGAGCATTTCTGGCAGATTTAGGAAAGGGCATGGAAGGCAGGTTTGGGTCAGTAAGGTGATCAGTTTGGCCAGAGCAAAGCGTTCATGTGAGCAAGATGTGGGAGATAAAGCTTCTCACATAGAGGCCATATTGTACAGGGCTTTTCCTGCCAGGCTGAGGAACTTCAGATTAGCCCTCAGCAGTGGATAGATTTTGGGGCCGGCGGGGGGGGGGTAGGTTTAAAGCAGAAGATAATCAGATGTGTACAAAGATGAATCCAGTGGACTTGCACGAAAGTTTAGGAAGGGGAAAGGAGATGGGGGAGCAATCAGGAAGCTAATGAAATGGCCAGGTGTGAGGTGGTAAGGGTCTGAACAAAGGTGGTAATGGTAAGAATGGAAAGTTGGGATCAGGTTCTAGAAACAGACATGGAAGAAGTTACAGGATTGTTTCACTTGAATGGCAGGCACTATAGCAAAATCTTGAACCAAATTTCCTGGGTTCAGTCTTGATTCTACCACTTACCTGTGTAACCACAGGAAGTAACCAACCTTTGTGCCTTGTTTTTCCTACCTGTAAAATAGGGCTAATAGTAATACCTCAAAGATGTGAAGATTAAATGAATTAGTGCAAATTATTTAGAATGTTGCCTGGCTCAGCAAATAGCCATTGGAAGGGAAGAACTCAAGATGATGATGGTTCAGCGGGTACCCTCTTAGTATCACAGCTGTCTGGCATGTTCTCTGCTTTCAGAGTGTGACCTGTTGGCGAGCCAAGTTTATGGAAGCCTTTTTTTCCCATGTTCTACGTGGGACCATTGATGTATCTTCTGACAGGCGTCTCTGCGACCAGCGCTTCTCACCTCTTCTGCATAGCTCCCGCCATGTCCGGCAGCTCACCATCTGCAATATGCTGCAGGGTGCAACAGAGCTGGTGGCCGAGCCCAATCGCAGGGTTCTGGAGACCCTGGCCAGTTCCCTGCACACCCTCAAGTTCCGCCACCTGCTGTTCTCTGATGTGGCTGCTCAGCAGTCACTCCGGCAGCTGCTACATCAGCTTATTCACCATGGGGCTGTCAGCCAGGTGTCGCTGTACTCCTGGCCTGTGCCCGAGTCAGCCCTTTTCATCCTTATCCTCACCATGAGTGCTGGCTTCTGGCAGCCAGGCCCTGGCGGCCCACCTTGCCGCCTCTGTGGAGAGGCCTCCCGAGGCCGGGCCCCATCCCGAGATGAAGGGTCCCTCCTGCTGGGCTCACGCCGGCCTCGCAGGGATGCTGCTGAGCGATGTGCTGCAGCCCTGATGGCCTCTCGGCGGAAGAGCGAAGCCAAGCAGACAGCCAGAGCTGCACCTGCCACCCGGGTAACACGCCGGAGCACACAGGAGAGCCTGACAGCAGGTGGGACAGACCCCAAGAGGGATCTGCACCCTCCGGCAACCTCCCACGAGGCTTCTGGCACCAAGAGGCCACCCTCTGCTCCAGCCACCACCTCCTCTGCCTCTGCCTCCTCTTCCACATCCTCATCCAAACGGGCTCCAGCTAGCTCAGCCCCACAGCCTAAGCCCCTAAAGCGTTTTAAGCGAGCTGCAGGGAAGAAGGGTCCTCGTACCCGTCAGGGGTCTGGTGCAGAGTCTGAAGACCTGTATGACTTTGTTTTCATTGTGGCTGGTGAGAAGGAGGATGGGGAAGAGATGGAGATTGGGGAAGTGGCTTGTGGAGCTCTGGATGGATCAGATCCCAGCTGCCTGGGGCTTCCAGCACTGGAGGCCTCCCAGCGATTCCGCAGCATCTCCACCTTGGAGCTATTCACAGTTCCGCTGTCCACAGAGGCAGCTCTGACACTGTGCCACCTGCTGAGCTCCTGGGTGTCTCTGGAGAGCCTCACACTCTCCTATAATGGTGAGTGCCCTGCAGGGGCAGGGATGGGTCTCACAGTAGCACCAGCTGTATGCCCAGTCCTGTGGAGGGGAATAGGGAGTATGATCAAGCAGCTGCAGATGAGGCCCTCCCTGCTTCACAGTAGGACGGAAAGCACACACCTGAAATAGGGGCAGACTTTCATTGCTGGGGAAGAACATGAGGTCTACAGTCCTGATTTAGAGTTGTAAGCAGGGGTTCCTGAGAGGCAGTGAGGACCTGAAGCAGGGGTACATTTTAGCTATGGTAGGCAATCCACAGGCAGGTGGGAGCAGTAGAGTGTATGCAGGGCCCGGCCAGGGCTAAGGTTGGGTCCCCCCAGTCCTGTCAAAGCAGCTGTACAGACAAGAAGGTATAGAACACATTTTTATCAGACTAGCAACCTGTCAAGCAGTCCTCAGTTCTTACCTGGCTGTGCCCAGCTAGTCAAACTTTAACTCTGGGTAAATCCACCAATCTCCCTCGCTTGCTGAGCACAGATGGAAAAAACACACAACTGTGCAGACTGGTGCTAGTATACATTCAATCTTCTATGAATCCTATGTTTGCAACATTAGCTCCCATTCCTCTCTACTACTTCCAAATGTTTCCCCCTTTTCCTTTCTCAGCAGAGGACTTCTCCTACTTTAGAGAAAATAGAAGTCATTACACATGAACTTCAGCTTGCTAACCAACCTAGAATTCTACATCTACACTCATCCTTTCCTCTTTCACAATGGGAGAGATGGCCATCCTAACTAAGGCTCTTTTCCCTGTGCTCTGGATCCATACCCTTTTGCCTTCTTAGGAAAGCTTGTTTCTCAAATGCCTTAGTAATAAGAACTTTTATATACCGCTTAGTATGTTTCTGGCATAATTTAAATATTCTATTAATTAAATCCTACAACAACCCTATGAGGTGAAGTGGCTTGCCCAGGATAACCTCACTAGTAAATCGTAGAGCCAGGCTTCAAACCCAGGCAACTTAATTCCAGAATCCCAAGGTTTTAAACTTAATGCCTTCCTTCTCCAAGGTCCTCCTTGTCACTAAGTCCAATACATACTTTTCAGTCCTCGTCTTATATTAATTCTTGGCAGCATTTGCTGCTATGAAATAGCCTTCATGAAATACTCTCATTTCCACTACCTCAAGAATTTTTTTCTTCTCCCTTTCTGGACGTTACTTGTTATCAATGTTGAGAGTTCCTCAGAGCTTTGCCATTTTACATATATGTCGCGGATGATTTTGTCCATTCCCTTGGTTTCAAAAGCCAACTATGCTAAAGACTCCCCAATCTATGATACTGGTCCATTCCAGATCTTTTTCCTAAACTCCAGAATCATTTTAACCAGGTAACTACTAGATACTTCATAAACCACAGGCTCCCCAACCTGAATGCATCTTCTGCCCTCCATGCTTGATGCTCCTGTTCTGTCAGTGACCTTACAGCTCTCAGCTGCCAGAAGACAGCTGGGTTCTTTCTTTTGCACCACATGTTTTTAAGATCTCTCAAATTCACTTACTTATCTCCACATCTTAATTCAAGCTACCGTTACTTCTTACCTGGATTCAACAGTTCCTCCTGTCTACACCTGTAGCCCCAGCATTTTTTTTTTTTTTTTAATGCAAAGGCCATTCATTCATTCATTCACTTAAAAACCCTTCAGTGTTGGGGGGAGAAAAAAAACCCTTCAGTGGTTTCCTGTCACATACTTAATTTACTTACAGGTCATTTGTGTTCTCACCCCTGCTTACCTTTGTAGTGGCACCTTGAACAACCCCCCTCCCCCATACTTTACACACCAGTCACACTGAATATTTTTCAGTTCTCGGAACTTGCCACTCTTCTTCCTTCAGGCCTTTATATATGCTGAGTTCTCCCTGCCAGTCACTCCTCTCCCTCTCTTGAGCCTGTCTCCTTTGTGTTCTTTAGGACTCAAATGGAAAGTCTTTACTGATAGAAACTGGACTGGGTACCAAGTACTCATCCTTCATGCTTCCACAATACCCTACTTCTCCAGCTGCCCTCGCACATTTTTGTTGTCCATCAAGCTACATAGGCAGGAATGAGATCTGCTGCTCATCACTGTCTAGCAAAAACTGTATTTACTAGGTACTGGGTGAGGTATAGCGGGAGGAATGAGTCCACAGGAACCTGCTCAGTCCAAGGGGAGATAATATTTGCTTTGTGGCATTAAGTCTCTGCTCTAACCCTTCTGGATCCTGCTCCCTTTTGTGGGGTGTGGTTATCCTTTTTTGCTCTATTCCCACCCAATTAATCCTTTAAAGTATTCCCTACTGGGTCATTGTCACTCCACTGCTTAGATTTCAGATATCCCATGTGACCTATAAGAAAAGTCCAGAGACTGCTGCTGCCCTCTGGGCCTGGGCCTATCATTCAGCTGGCAGCACAAGATGCCCCCCCCCCCCCCGCCCCATATACTATCTTCTGTTTTGTGACTGTTCTCACTGATGCTTGAGGGCATGGCCCAGTACAGTAGACATCAGTTTGCTGGTTACCTGAGGAGAAAGCAAGACAATGAATGGTTGAGACAAATGGTTTTAAATAACCTGATCCAAAGCTCAAGAAATTTGGCAGTTACCAACAGAAATATCTGGAGTTGTCTCTGAATGTTACTCCTGCTGACACTCCCACATGACTGACCTAACTTCTTTCCTGCCGTAGGCCTGGGCTCTAACATCTTCCGCCTGCTGGACAGTCTGCGGGCCCTGTCAGGCCAGGCTGGATGCCGCCTCCGTGCCCTGCATCTCAGTGATCTGTTCTCACCACTGCCCATCCTGGAGCTGACACGTGCCATTGTGCGAGCCCTGCCCCTGCTGCGGGTCCTCTCTATCCGTGTTGATCACCCCAGTCAGAGGGACAACCCTGCTGTGCCAGGGAATGCAGGGCCCCCTAGCCACATAATTGGAGATGAGGAGATACCAGGTGAAGCACTGTGTGTGTGTGTGTGTGTGTGTGTGTGTGTGTTTGCAAGCAAATGTGAAGGTGCATTTGTGTGAGGAAGGTGGGACGACCTCTAATCCAGGCCCGGTACCACTCATTCCTCAAAGAGGGAATGAAATCCATTCCCTCTTTAGAGCCTGCTGTTCAAAGAGAACCATGGCCTAGAGAGGGCCCAGACCATTATAAGCCTGGTAGGAAGTGACCATGGCAGATTAGTCTCTAGAAAGGCAGTCTAGGTCCCTCTTCTTTATATTCCCTTAGGTTCTGTTTCCTATGTCACCACTCTGCACACTCATGTTTGCTTGTCTGAGTAGTCTAGTCTTCCTGGACTAAAAGTTCCAGAAGGGCAAGGACTAAATCTGTTAGTGCTCTGTTCCCAGAACCTAGCACAGTACCTAATGTGTAGTGCATACTCAATACAAGTAGATGAATCCAATTTTTTAGTGAATCTCTAAAGAATAGGATGGGACCTGCTATGGGACAAGGGAGATGGCCAGCTATAACCTTTTCTCCCTACCATATCCAGAAAACTGCCTGGAACAGCTAGAGATGGGATTTCCACGGGGAGCCCAACCAGCCCCACTGCTCTGCTCTGTACTGAAGGCCTCAGGTTCTCTGCAGCAGCTGTCTCTGGATAGTGCCACCTTTGCCTCTCCCCAAGATTTTGGGCTTGTGTTACAGACACTCAAAGGTAGGACCCAGCTAGAATGGTAAAGGGAGGGCAGGAGACCTTGTACCGTTTTTTGGGAAAGTTAAGGTCCATGGCCTCTGCCCTCATACAGAGTACAACCTGGCCCTGAAGAGGCTGAGCTTCCATGATATGAATCTGGCTGACTGTCAGAGTGAGGTGCTCTTTTTGCTACAGAATCTGACTCTTCAAGGTAAGTTCTTCATCCAGAACCTGGGGCATTCCTGGGTCTCCACTATAGCTCTGCTAGTCTCACTGAATGAGCAAGCCACTGTTCTGTTCTTGGCCTTATATCCTCAACTATAAAATAGCTGTAGAACCTGCATGATCTTCCTCCTAAAAGGTCCCAAACTCAATTCCTCCTATACTAAACATGGGGAAATTATTAACTTTTAGAGTGCCTCACTCAAGTTTTTCTTACCTTTCAGTGGTTGACAGAAATAATGGTCGTGGTTAAGGATAAATATGCTGTCAGCCTCCCCTCATAGACTTGCCCCTAATGCCTACCCCTGCATAGAGGGGGGAAAATTAAATGGAGAACTATTCATGTAGAAAACCTCCCAACAGTGAATATCTGGGCTCAGTCTCTTATTTGAATCCAATTTAGTTCCAGTCTTGCTTGGGGTCTTGGGCAAATTCCCTTCTCTTTCTGGGCTTCTATAAAAATGTTCACACCCCTTACTAGGGCCAATTGGGGCAGGAGGGGCAGCACCAAGTCCTAATGTTAGCCATCAGAATTTATTCTAATTTCTTTTGACAGAGATTACCTTCTCCTTCTGCCGTCTGTTTGAGAAGCGCCCAGCCCAATTTCTGCCTGAGATGGTTGCTGCTATGAAGGGCAACTCCACACTGAAGGGCCTCCGGCTGCCAGGGAACCGCCTGGGTGGGGGCAGGGCCCTGGGAAAGGACAGGGGGAAGGAGCCAGTCCTTTGACTTAGAAACTCGGTGGATGAAGGCATAGGCCTCTCCACTGGGAACATGGGGGTTGGAATATAGTTGTGTGCTGGAGCTTCAGGAGGCTGGGCTTCTCCCCACCAGAACTGGGTTTGGATACCCTTGTTCCCTGTTCTTGGTTGGTTACAGACATTTCTCCCCTTCTCCCCCAGGGAATGCTGGCTTGCTGGCCCTGGCAGATGTTTTCTCAGAGGATTCATCCTCCTCTCTATGTCAGCTGGACATCAGGTACATGGGGAGGGGGAAGGCACAAGGGATGGAGCTGCAGGGATATAGGGATTAGTTGTTTCCTGGGTGTCTAATGCGTCTCACCCCTACCAGTTCCAACTGCATCAAGCCAGATGGCCTTCTGGAGTTCGCCAAGCGGCTGGAGCGCTGGGGCCGTGGAGCCTTTGGTCACCTGCGCCTCTTCCAGAACTGGCTGGACCAGGATGCAGTCACAGCCAGGGAAGCCATTCGGCGGCTCCGGGCCACTTGCCACGTGGTTAGCGACTCGTGGGACTCATCCCAGGCCTTTGCAGATTATGTCAGCACCATGTGATGGGGCCCTTGCCTCACAGGCCCATGCTCAGTACCATCAGCTTGCAGGGGCTGAGACATGGGCTGTGACATGGGCTGCCCAGAACTCCCAAACACCAATTCTGTCTTTCTCTTTCTGCCACCTTTTTTTCTCTTTTTTCCTTCTTCCCTTGCACTGAGGTCCTGGAGGCCTTGATGGGGCTCAGCAAAGGCATTCCCACAACTGGGTGTTGAGCCTTTGGGCCCTTTACCCAGTACTCTAGGAACCCTGGGCCAGGTTACAGTGCTCCTCAGTCGCTGAGGACAGCTCCCCTCCCCCGGCCCGAGGTTCCTGCTTTCCTTCCTGAAGCAGGTACCCAGGCTTTAGAGAAGTTTAGGAGTGTCCACTACCAGGCCTCTTCTCCGCTGGGCTTACCATGCTGCTCCCAGGCCTCAGTCCCTTTCATACCTTTATTCCTTTCTTTTTTTTAACCAAAAAAGTTTTTCTTATAAAATAAACTTTGGGCAAACATCACGCAGCCCTCCTTGATGATTTTTGTCCTAGAGAACAAAATTCTATGGGGGCAAGGAGCCCCTTTTCCCTGTCTCCTTCCTCTAACAGCTACACCCAGACCAACTGGTTTATCAGCGGAGGCCCCGCTGCTCCTCGTGAGAACGCTGGTGGAAGACGAATGTGATGGCAGTGGAGGCAGCATCCCAGGCAGCCTGGAGTACCTCATCCTTGAGCCCCCTCTTATCAGTGTTATGGTTCCACTGAGCCAGGTCTGAAGTACAGTCAGAACCATCAGGGGGTGGCCGGACCTGGTGGTTGTTGACACAGCGGCGGCAGCGCAGCCTGGGGGCAGAGGACAGAGCTGTGATGACTATAGAGCCCATCTCCATGCTGTGCAGGGAGTTCAGAGGTAATGCCAGTAAGGGCACTCCACGCACCTGTCATGTGTGTCGCTAAGACTAGTCTCATCCAGGGTAAACAGCTCCTTCAACTCGCCCAGAGAGAAGTGCCGCTCCACGTCCTGCTCCTCATCCACCACACAGCTGCTCAGTGCCTTCTTGTGGCTCTGGCGCTGAAAGATCTTCTCCTCGATGGTTCCTGCCTGGGGTGCGGAGACCCAGGGGTACATGGCTAAGTCATCCCCAAACATGGGGCAGGAAAACCCAGGGGTTGAAACTATAGCCACCCAAGAGAAGGGGAAATAAAAGAAAACCCAAAATCCTACAGCCACACATCTGCTTAGGTGAGCCCATTGTCCCATTCTATCTCTTGGGAACATGACTTGTACATGTCTGCTCACCCAGGATATTTTCTGTACAAATGGAGGGTTTCGTGGCCTGGCTAAATTCCTTCAGAGTGAGCTGAGGTTTGCAGCAGCTTCACCAGAGCTCCATCCAAGCCCAGGTCTCTCTCACTCAATAAATATTAAGGTATCCTAGGCCAGGCCCTGTGCATGAGGATACAAAGAAGAATCAAATATGATCCCTATACTTGAGCCCATAGGCTAGTGGGAGAGACATAAACTAATTGGTACAATAATAAAAACCTATATAGGATACCCCAGGTATCCTCCCAGGCAGGCAAAAGAGGGATGGTAGTAGAGGGGAGTGTTGGAAAGCTTGAAAGATTATCCTTGAGTTGAATCTTAAAAAATGAATAGATGGCTTACAAGGAAAGAGAGAAGGGAAAGCTCCCAGGAATAAAGGAATAAGCCTGGCCTACTAGAAGAGTGAGAAGTTGAGCCTGTCTGGGGGACAGTGGGAACGTAGTAAGAGCTGGGATTGAGAGTCAGCAGAGGTCATGCTGGAGAAATATGGATGCCAGGCTGAAAGAGCTTGGCTTTGGCCTGCAAGTGATGAAAAGCAAAATCAGAATTTTTGTCAAGTTTATTCTGGAAGCAGTATATGAAGAACAGGTTAAGACCAAAGGTAAAGAATTAGGAAGCTGTTGCAATAGCCAAGTGAGAGAGGACTGTGACCTTAGCATGGAACAGAGAGGAAGTTAAAGAAACTTCCTGAAAGTAAAAATCAATAGCAATTTGTTGTTAAGAGACAGAGAATGGTCCAGTAGGATGATACCCAGATTTGGATTGGTTGGATAATGGAGCCATTAAATGACAGAATTCAGAAAGAAAATGAATTTAGTTACCATGCATCCAAAGTGTTCATAAGACATACAAGTGGAAATGTACAACAGGTGAAGGAAATATGGGTCTAGAACTCAGGTAAAAGATCCAGGCTAAAAATTTAGAGATTTGTCAATATAATGAGTGTATGTAATCACAAACGTAGGAAAACCAGAATGGAATTTCCAAAGAGAACAGAATTTTAAGGATTAGTGGTCAACGGTGTCAGATTCACAGGAAAAATCAAGAGTTTCTTGTTTTGGCAATTAGGAAGCCAATAGTACATTCAAAAGCAGGTTCAGTGGCGTAAATGGTCTGATGAGGGAGTATAAGATGAGGAAGTGAAGTTAGTTTGTAGGCTTTGGAAAAATGTAACTATGAATGAAAGGAAAGTAACCCAAAGTAGTAGCTACAATTGGACGGAGGCTTAAGAAACTTTTTTAAGGTGAGAGCTACTCGAGCATGTTTACATACCCAGGGAAATAAAGGAGAACCTAATGAACTAAGAAAGGAAAGGAAAGAGTCTAGGGCAAGACTAGAATGATGAGCCTCAAAAAAGAAGGAAATGATCTTCCTCTGAGATGGGAAGAGAAGAGCCAGGTGTAGAGATTTACAAAAGAGAGGCTAGAGAATTCAAGCCTGGTAGCCTATGTTTTCTCTGTGAAGTAGAAGACAAGATCTCTGCAAAAAGAACGATAGGGTTAGGTAAGAAACTTGAGGGAAGTGGTGAAGGCTTGAAGTGGCTGTTGAAAGAAACAAGATACAGCCCAGCCCAAAATGAAATATGTGAATTTGTGCTAGTTCTGATCTATACCTGCAAATTGTACCTGGTGCAGAACCTGAAAATAGTTGTAATGATCCAAGTGGAGAAGGTTTTACGGAAAGAGTGGCTGAAAAAATACATAGTAAGAATCAGACCAAACAGAGAAGTCGAGCCAGACTGGGGGGAGGTGGGGTACTAGGGACATTAGTTTGAAGCAGATGTAGGAGGTATGAGAAAGCTGGAAGGACAGGGAGTGAGACTAGAATGATAGCTATTAAAGTCTGGAACTATGTATGGTTTTGGCACTATTAAAGTTCTGGAGTGTGGCCTTGGGAGTAATTAAATGAGGAGGAGTTGAAAAGCTCATTAGAGAGGAGGTCAAGGAAACATGAAGGCCAGAGTGCTAGCCCTGAAGTCAAGATGATTTGGGGAAAAAATGAAGACTGGACTGGTATCCAAACTCATCAATGAATTAGGAAAATAGCATAGAATAGAGGAGTGTAACAAGGAAAAAGAGAGAGTAGTCAAGTCAGATAACATGAGCTTTAAAAGAGAACTATAGTGTGGATGGTCTGAATGATGACTGAGATCTTGGAGAATGCCAATACCTCTTTGTAGCCCCATGGGACACATGGAGTGAGAAGATTACAAGGGAAGTGGCATAGCAGAAATCAGGTATGAGGGAAAGCAGGTGTCCTGGGAAGGAAAGGCGATCACAGGAGAGTTTGTTAACCACTGAACAGGTATCCAGATGACATAGTAAGGTTTTGAAGGAATGAGGTAGAGAGAGGAAGAAAGAACAGAAGAATAAAGGGCTCTGGCTAAGCGCATAGCCTGGCCACTGCTAGAGGCACGGGGGCCAAAGAGAGGTACTGAGAAACAACCCCAGATGGTCCTGAAGGTCTTGTTCCATGACCCACCCCTACCATGACCACTGTCACCATGCTTACAGACAGCAGGCGATAGATGTAGCAGGTCTTCTTTTGACCATCACGCCAGACCCGGGCCATGGCTTGTTCATCGTTGGCCGGGTTCCAGTCAGGGTCAAACATGACCAGTCGGTTAGCCCCAATGAGATTGAGGCCACAGCCTCCAGCTTTGCTGCTTAGCATGAAGACAAAGTCAGGGCTCTGGAAAGAGGAAGCAGGAGAAAAAGAACCTCTTACAGTCTGAACTGGAATCCTATTCAGCCCAGCAGACTGTTCGCTCTTTCACACATCTGTATTCTCATGCTGTAAGGACCACCGATTTCCCAGCCCAGCCATCGCCAACCAGCCGAACCCCACCACGCCCACCAGAAAAGGGGAAAAAAAAAGAGACCCTAAAGCAGAGCACCCTCAGAGCTTCTCTGTCACCCCTTGATTCTGATGTTACCGCATTGGTAGTGTGGGAACAGGGGCTGTACATTTACCAACGGATTGTTAAAGCGCTCCACAACCTTGGCTCGCTTCTTAATGGACATTGTGCCATCCAAGCGGACATACAAGTACCTGAAGGGGAATCCAAAGATCAAAACCCAAGAAGGAAGCAGAGCCCTGCTACCGAAGGAACTGAACTAACCACACTTGAGGCTATTCATCTACAGCCTCAGGCCCTAAACTCATAAAGGGATAGGCAGGGGGCTAGAGGCCAGGACTCTGTCCTCTGGGAGTACCTACAGGACCAGGGGCTATTCTGCTTAGAGATGGAGCTGGGACCATCACAGCAATAAGAGAACAGATATTTTCTGGGAAGCCCCTACCATACCCACGTCTTGGCCCATATGCACCAGTCAGAACACCTACTCTGCCTAGCAGGACGGTCGGGGAGACACTGCTCTGGCAAACTGATGAGGCCCTTCCCTACCTTCGGGCCCGGCAGAGCTTCTCAAAGAGGTCCAATGTCTGAGTGTAATTGGACACCAGCACTACTTTGTCATTGCTGCGGCTTCGGGTCACTGCCAGAATGTAATCAAGGACCAGCATCTTACCTGGAGAAATCAGCAACTGTTAGCCCCCAGCAAGCCATCCTAATGCCCCAGGAGTCTTACTCCTGATACCATGCCTTGAGACAAGGATACATCTAGCACAGAGACAATCTCCTCTCAGAGGAACCCAAAGACTGGCTTACCTGACAGCTGGGGCTCTAGAGCCTTAGAGCTATAACGAGGGGGAAATATTTCCAAAGCACCTTCAAAGCCATCCTCCTCTTCTACACACTTGTCATAGATTAGAGCTGGATCTGGGGGCAGAGGGGACCCACAAACAAAATGCAAAATGCCAGCTACAGTACTTTTGGAAGTTTCCACTTCAGTGCTCACTGGAACCCCCTCTAGAAGCCTACCCAGCAGACCTTCCTCAGCACCAGACTTGCTTGGCCCCAAATCCCAGTTTGCAGTCAGTTCCATCTGGGACCATATTGCTCACTAGTGTGCTCTCCCAGCAAAAAGGAAACTATACCAGAGAGGGCAAGGTTTGTTATTTTTCCTCCTGTCCAACATTTTATGTGCACATATGTGTGCGCGCATACTCACACATACACAGTCCCATATACCCCAAGCATCGGGTATGGGCTGGGCAGGGAATAAGCTAAACCTTCCAAAACAAAGGGTCTGCTTTACAGAGAACACAATGTAGGGTTCATACCTCAGGGAGGGCTAGAATCACAGGTGGTCTTTATGAGGACTCTAGACAAGTTTGGAAGGTGTCTGCACCATACGGGAGTCTATCTTGCTCACTTTCTCAGAGGACCCCAGGACATGGACCCAACTTACGATTACAAAGCTTCTTTAGTAAGGTGATGGAAGAAAGGGAAGACACACTCATCTTGCCCTCACGCAACTCTTCGGCTGGCTTGGCCTGTCTCAGAAACCTCTTGTATAATTTAGTCTGAAGGGGTGTCAGCCTGAAAAAAGGGCGGCTGGGTCAGTGGGAAAGGCTGTGGACCACACTTAAGCCCTGAAGACACCGTGAGAGCCCAGCCACGTCTCACAGGCTGAGCTTTTTTTTTTACACACTCACTCTACACCCCTCAGTTGAGCTCAGTACCTACAACAAACCACCTGCTCAATCTTCACAGGCAGATATTTAGACAGGATATCAGATGTCCTCCGTATCAGACACCTGAGGAGACAGGTAAAAAGGCAAGAGGCTGGTAAAAATGGTATGCTAACTACTGGAATAAAAGCTACCACCCAAAGAATCCAAAAGACTATCTGTCTTCTGTAGTATCAAATATCAGAGACCCTTCAGCCCTACAGCAAATATATCTTTATGAGGGTCTCAGTCATGGGAACAAAGACCCTTTCAAACAATCTAGATTGTCAAACAACTGTCAATTGTCAAACAATTACATTGACAACGCTTTGTGTTCCTCTTCAAAAGTTTAGCTGGTCTTCAAGAGAAGGTCAAGACTTCCCATTGAGCCTAGTGTTCGGACAGGGAAAGCAAGCTGCAAACCACTAAGCCTTAGGGGAGTTTCTGCTTACACTTGCCCAAATACCACATGGCCCAAGGTTCAGTGAAATTCAGCCCATACCTCCCGGCAGACCAGGATGGACAGGGATCAGGCACCTAAGGAGTAGCTCCTGAGAACTAGGAGTAGCACCTAAGAACACAGTGACTCTCCTTCCTACCATCTAAAAAAAATTGGGAGGAAGAGGGGGCAGGACTCCAGGATATAAATCATCAAGTGTATTACCTACAACAGAGGAGTCTCGAATGTACTTGTCCCCTGGAATATGTGGACCCTATGGAAAAGCCCTCTTAGTCTGGGAGCCACACCCATCCTTCAGATCTATTTCTACCTGTCAAAGAAGGCTGTGGGGACTGAGAAGGGAAGCCTGGTGCTTTAGCTCTGAGATTAACTGACAGAAAGCTTCTGAAGTACTAACAATGCTCCAAGGGATATTTTGCTCAGGGAGTCCGGCAACATCAGAGAAGAGCTTCCTCAACAGGGTGCTAAGCAGCCCGAAACCAGACTATAGGGCCCAGGCCAGGAAGAAAGCGGGAACTTGACCTGCAAGACACCTCCATTTATTCAGTGGCTCTGGACAGGGCACAGATCCCACTCCCTAGAATCCCAGCCCTTCTAGGCCACAGCCCCAAAGGATTGGACTTGGATGGTTTAGGAGGCAATTCTGATGGCCTAACTTGGGAGAAAATCCCAAAGAAAGGTGCTGCTGCCCAGCGCAGCCCCCACCCTAAGCAGTACCTATTCACAATGCCAGTGAGCTCCTGCAGCCGCTCCTCTCCTTGCCGTCTGTCTGCCTCACTGGCCGCTGCATCTCGACCCTTCAAAATTGGCAACTCAAAATGCTTCTTGAACTCATGGGCAGTTCCTAAGATAAGAGAGAAGGGAAAATTAAAGCACTAAAGAATGTTAAAAAAAAGGTAGTGGGGGGGGCGGAGTCTCACTCTTTTCTGTCCTCGCTTCTGGTCACTTGCTGTGCCAGCCACATGCTTCCTAGGGGTCCCTGATAGCCATGCTTCACAAAACTGAAGAATTGAAGGACTTTCTGCTCACAGCCTGGCAAAAGGATGCTAAATCTGTCAAGATCAAGAAACCTAAGAATAATGTGAAGTTTAGAGTTTGACCCAGCAGATACCTTTATGCTTGGTCATCACAAAGAGAAGGCAGAGAAACTAAAGCAATCCCAGCTCCCAGGTTTGGCGGTGAAGGAACTGAAATGAACCTAGCACACTGTATTAAAATTTTTTAAATTAAAAAAAAAAAAGAATGTAAAAAAGGAATGATTAGCCCACTGCCAACAGTGGCAGACTACTTTGTTACAGACCACCTTCCTGTCAAGAGCAAAGCTAGACAAATTATAGGCGATTTCTGTTTGAACGGATCAGAGAGCTACCAAAGCAAGTGGGGACTTGAAAGGCCACATAGTCAGATTAAAACTCAAATATATAACTAATTACATCAAATAAAAGTGGACCAAATAATCCAATTAAAAAGACAATACAATTGTCAGACTGGATTTTTTTTTTAAAGTCCATCTATATGCTGCTTCTAAGAGATGAAGCAGCATGTCTCAGTGCAATGAAGTACTGATACATGCTGCAAGGTGGACAAAACATTATACTAAGAAGCCAGATACAAAAGGTCACATATTGTATGATTCCATATATATGAAATGCCAGAATAGGCAAGTCCATAGAGACAGAAAGCCGATTGGTAATTATCAGAGTTTGAGGGTAAGGAGAAATAGGGAGGGACTGCTTAATGGGTATAGGGTTTTCTTTTGGCCAAGAATAAAAAAAAGTCAGATATCTCAAAAATGAGAATCTCAAATGGCCAATAAACATATTAAAAGGTGTTCAACTTTATTTAACATTACGCAAATGCTATGAGGTATCATAAAACACCCACCAAAATGACTAAAATTTTAGGGGCGCCTGGGTGGCTCAGTCAGTTAAGCTGCTGTCTTTGGCCCAGGTCATGATCCCAGGGTCCTGGCTCCTTGCTCAGCGGGGAGCCTGCTTCATCCTCTCCTCCCCATTCATGCTCTCTCTCACAAATAAATAAATAAAATCTTTAAAAAAATGACTAAAATTTTTTAAAATTTCTCTTAAGATAAATATTGGTGATGATATAGAGCAGAGGTCAGCAAACTACAGCCATGGGCCAGGCACCTGTTTCTATAAATAAAGTTTTATTAGAACACAACCATGCCCATTCATTTACATTCAATGGCTGCTTTCATATTACAGTAGCAGAGCTGAGTACTTCTAACAGAGACAGTATGGCCTGCAAGTCTAAAATACTATCTAGCCCCTTAAGAAAAAACGTGCTGACCTCTGATGGAGAAACACTAGAATTACTAGCACAATCACTGTCTACTAGAGCTGAACACATGCATAACATATGACCCAGCAATTCCACCTGTAGGACAGAGAATACATATTTACACAAGAGAAATGCACACCATGCTCAGGTAGACATATAAGAATGTTCACAACATCATTACTCAAAAGAATAAAAAACTGGAAACTCAATTGTCCACCAACAGAACAGATAAATTCTGGTATATTCATAAAAATGGAATAGCATTGGGGCACATGGGTGGCTCAGTTGGGTTAAGCATCCAACTCTTGATTTCAGCTCGTGTGGCGATCTCAGGGTTGTGGGATGGAGCCCTGCATCAGGCTTGTGCTGGGCATGGAACCTAAAATCTTCTCTCCTTCTTCCTCTGCCCTTCTGCTCCCTCCTCTCTCTACCGCTCTTAAGAGGGAAAAAAAAAAAAAAAAAGGAATAGTATACAAAAAAGAAAACAAACTGCCATGAGCAACAACATGGATGAATCTCATAAACATAATGTTGGGGGGAAAAAAAAGAAACCAGATGCCAAGGAATATATACTGTATTATTCCATTTACATAAAGTCAAAAAAAGGCAAAAACCAATCTCAAGTGTCAGAAGAGTGTTTACTTCTGGGGAAAAAGGAGAGAACAGTGATTAGAAGGGGGTGCTGCTAGAGGCACCTGGGTGGCTCAGTTGATTGAGCAGCTGACTGCTGATTTTGGCTCAGGTCACAATCTCAGGGTTGTGGGATCGAGCCCCACACTGGGCTCTGCGCTCAGCGCGGAGTCTGCTTGGGATTCTCGCTCTCTCCCTGTCCCTCTGCCCCTCCCCACTTATGTGCTCTCTAAACAAATAAATAAAATCCAAAAAAAAGAAAAAAAAAAAAGAAGGGGTGCCACAGAGATGGTGGCAGTAACTGATCTGACAGTGGTCACACGAATGTGTTCACTTTATGAAAATCTTGCTGCTTAGCTGATTCTTGCCTAAACTTATCTTCCTGAGCACTGACAAGTTGGGGTGGCACTAACAAACCCTCTCACAGATATTTATGTGCAAGAACTACCCACCTGTGGTTGCCAGAGGCTGGGGGGAATGGAACAGAGGGAGTGGGACAGGGGGAGTTATTGTTTAATGGGTAGAGGTTCAGATCTGCAAGATAAAAAAAGTTCTGGAGATGGACGGTGGTGATGGTTGCACGACAATGTAAGCATATTTAATGACACTAGATCGTACACTAAAAAGTAGTTAAGAAACAAAAATTGCCCACGACATCTGCTCTGAGGCCAAAGCTCTTGCGAGGCAGCTAGGATGTGATGAGCAAAAATGCCTAGAGTTAGTATTTCCATGCCCAGCTCATAGTGCCACATCATGCATGCATAGCCCTACCACCTCTGCGGTGGAAAACTGGCTGGTGTGGGCGCTGCTGAGCTGTTCAGTAGAAACGAGGTCTCCAATGGCTAAGCTGCTCCCTGACAAAAGGAGTCTTCCTCCAAGAGCGCCTCGTGACCTACATATAACTAGCGTTCTCCCCTTTCTTTCTTCAGCTAGAGTTACACTCCCAAGGCCAAAGCAAGGCTCCTCTGCAATGTAGCAGAAAAGGCTGGTTTCTTACCCAGAATGCCTGAATTAACAAAATGTACCAAGCTGAAATACTCAAGGAGATCATTCTGGATGGGGGTCCCAGAGATAAGCACCCGCCGGCTGGTGTTCAAGCTGTCCAGTGCCTGGTAAGTCTGATTCTCAGAGTTCTTAAGTCTGTGTCCCTGCAAGGAAATTAATTCTCACTTAGGCCCAGGCATGATGTGGCATCCCTAATAACAGCAAAGTCTTGTGTAGGCAGAAAAAGAGGAATAATAAACATTACAGGTCCTGGGGCCTTGGAAACTGAGCAGGGCACAGCAAGAGTGAGAATTTACCTGCTTGCTTAGGGAGAAAAGTCAGGCTCAAGAGACAGACCTTCAGTTTCCAGGGCATCAGTGCTACATTCATAAAGCTAGGATTCCCTGGATTCCATTACCTCCCCTCCTCTTCCCTGCCCCAACCTTCAGAGCCTTAGCAGGCTGCCTATCCTCTTCAGAGACATTCAGCCCTGTTCTAGACCCATGTTTTCAAGGAATCCTCCCTCCCCATCGGCCCAGCCAGACCAGAACCTACTGAGCCAGATGCCTTCTGGATTGGTCTACAGGCCATGTCTAGGCTGTGAGAGCTAAAGGGACTTAGGCCAGGCTCCTCCTTCCCTCACCCAGCAGAATCCACAACTCATATACCTGAAGAGCCTCTCTCTGCCTCCCTTTGCATCTGTTCCCCAATCCCTATTCTCCCCGTCACTCACCCCTCATACACACCACTGTTACTTCTCTCTTTTTTAAAGGTCTTTCAAGAAAGTTGTAAAGGACCCTATGGTCCTCCCTCTTTCCCCAAGAACCACATGGGCAAGATCAGGCCAGTGCCTCTTCTCCCCGAAGTCCCCATTTTGGCCCGTACCGGACAAGGCATTCGAAACGCAACCACCCGTGAAAGAATGAACAAACAAGTCAGCACGCTCCCCCTCTGGTCAGCCTTGTGCTATGCAATTAAACACAGACCGTTCACTGACCCTCCTGTCTCTAGAATCAAGTCCAAGCTCATTAGTTTAGCACTTCTCAGTAAGGCCCTAGGTACCTTCTCTGACAACTCTCCACAGCTTGCTTAGTCCAAGAAGCTATAACTCCTCCCCGCTCCTAATGCTGGATTTCCTTAGGTCTCTTTGCTCATGTCATTCCTCTGCCCAGAATTCTCTCCCACAGGCAAATTCCTCAGATGTCACCTCCTACGCAAAGCCTTCCTCAATGACCCCAGGCTGTTGGTCTCTCCCGCTTCCACGCTCCTGTGGCACCCTATAACATCACAGCTGTTTACTGGACCTTTTCAAAGTGCCAGGCACTGTACTAATAAGAAGCACTTCTCTACATTCTCTTCTATAATCCAGATAGCGATCAGATAAGTGGGAATTGTAATACCTATTTTAGAGAAAATGAAGTTCAGAGAGGTGAACAGTTATCCCAAATCACACTGGTAGAAAGTCGCAGAACTAGGATTTGAACTCAGGTGTCTGTGCTTCCAAAGTCTGGGCACTGTACTACCCTGCTGCTCACCTACCGCTACCTATACTGGAGTACTAATCACACTCTACTATACTTAATCTCCTCCGCTAGCCAGGAACTTCTTAAGGCAGAGACCATGTCAGACCTGCCTTTATATAACTTGGTGCAGAGGACAGAGCCCCACACAGAGAACTGCTCGGTAAATGTTTGTTGAATGAAATGAACAAATAACCACCGTTGCTATTAAAGAAGAATTAGACCTAGAATTTTAAACTTTAAAAATGACTGGATGTTTTATACCTAAAACTAATACAATGTTATGTCAATTACATCTCAATTTTAAAATACTTTTTAAGACATCCAAAACAAATAAAAAATAAAAAATGACTAGAGGCTCCAAGCTCCAGCTCTGAAACAGAGAAGGCTGCGGCTCTGGAGCCCAAGGGGGAAATGAAACTTTTGAGGAAATTACCCAAAAGACCCCAGGGAAATAGGTGTCAACAATTGGGTCCCTCTCAACTGAAGCTCCCTGAGGGCAGGCATCATGGGACCCCTAGGACCTGACACGTAACAGGCACTTAATAAATAATCTAATAAATGAACTGAGCTAACACAATATCCCTGGGGGTCTCTGTGGAAGGGAAAGCCAATCCCAGCTCCCTATAGGAATACCCGGGCTCCAGACCCACCTCCTCCCAACATCACCCAGAGATTTAAAACCCAAACTCTCTGGGGTGCCTGGCTGGTTCAGTCAGAAGAGTATGTTACTCTTGATCTCAGGGTCGTGAGTTCAAGCCCCAGCTGGGTATAGAAATTGCTTAAAAATAAAATCTATTATTATTTTTTTTTAAGTAGGCTCCATACCCAGTGCAGAGCCCAAACTCACGACCCTGAGATCAAGACCTGAGCTGAGATCAAGAGTCAGATACTCATGGGGCGCCTGGGTGGCTCAGTCGTTAAGTGTCTGCCTTCGGCTCAGGTCATGATCCCAGCTCCTGGGATCGAGTTCCGCATCAGGCTCCCTGCTCAGTGGGGAGCCTGCTTCTCCCTCTCAATCTCCCCTGTGCTTGTGTTCCCTCTCTCGCTACCTCTCTCCCTGTCATAAAATCTTTAAAAAAAAAAAAAAAAGTCAGATACTCAACTGACTGAGCCACCCAGGTGCCCTAAAAATAAAATCTTTTATTTTTTATTTATTTTTTAAAAAGATTTTATTTATTTGACAGAGAGACAGCGAGAGAGGGAACACAAGCAGGGGGAGTGGAAGAGGGAGAAGCAGGCTTCCCGCAGAGCAGGGAGCCCGATGCTGGGCTCGATCCCAGGAGCTGGGATCATGACCTGAGCCGAAGGCAGACATTTACTGACTGAGCCACCCAGACGACCCCAAAATAAAATCTTTAAAAAATAAATAAATAAATAAAAGACAAACTCTGGCAACTCAGCAAATTAATTGTTTGGCCAGATGAAAGGCTGTCAGAGCTCTTAATAAGCTGCTGCTGAATTTCTGTTCTGGTAGAGTTCTCCACCCATCCTTTTTAAAAACAAAAAATGATACCACGATTAAATACCACTTTTCTCTCTGAAACATGAGCCCTATGAGTAGCATTTTTGTTTTTTATGCATCTTCCCAGCATGTTCTTCTGACTGTGTGTTCTAGATCTTATAAAGGAACATATATGGGTCTGAATAAGGCACACAGGACCAGTCCTCCCATACCTAAGCCACGCTTCCTACACCAAGTTTTGGTTATATCCACGGCCATAAGGGATAAGAGCCAGGTCTTAAGATCTCAGGCCTGGATTCAAGTCCCAGCTCACTAGGTCTTGGCAGGGAGCAACTGGGCAAGTCATCGCACTTCTCCTAACCTCTAAAACTGGGATCAGGTGACAACAGTGTCAATCCCTCGTCTATTCATATACTTTACAAAATACTTCCATAGATCTTCTCTCTTGATCTGGATCATGCCCCTTTCAGGTCGACCCTGTGCCATCCACTCACTACAGAAACTACAGAAGGAACTGAGTCTCTGAGCAGTGCCACCTGTACAGTATGCTTACAAGTGGCAAAGCCAAGGCTGACCCCAGTCTCCTACCTTGCCCCAACTCAGATTACTGTAAGGATCAAAGATTTCGTACACAGAGTTATTATGTAGCACTTCCGTGTGCCAGAGAGAAGCATCGGCTGGGAGGAAGCACTGTGGATGCTGGCAGCATGAAAGCCTGGGGTGGCATCTTTCCTTTCCAGGGTCTGAACAGGACAAACTGACAAACTCCTCCTACAGTAGGCTGACTATCTTCGGGACTGGCTTCCTCATGTCTCTGACGATTGACAAAAAAAAAAGCGCAGATAAGTAAAAATGCAGCAGATGCTGCAGTGTGGCAAGAAGCAGCCTGCCCTCGGCCCTGCAGAGCCAGCTCGGAAAACAGGACAGAATGAGAAAGGAAAGAAACACTACAGAGCAGAAGAAAATCTAGATGGGCCAGGGCCTTGAGCTTTATAGGGTTATCACACATACAACCCACCTCAACCTGCTAAATCCTTTACTCCTACCAGAAGGAACGAGGTGTCACAGGTTGGTACCCATCCCTGACAGTGATGGACTCTTTATTAAGGACAAAAGCCCAACTGGGAAAGAAATCATAACTAGCAAGGATGGCATCCCGAAAGTAAGCCTTTCTTCTCTGCAACCTCCCCAAAGTCCCTCAGATACTGAGCTAATCTGTAGTTCCTAGAGCACAGTCAAGCTTGCCAATCAGTTGACAAATGGGACCAAGTCTTTCGGCCATCTCTCCTCTAAAGCCCCAGGGCTATGCAAAGTGGCCTTCGCTCTTCCCAAGAGGTGCAAATAATGGTAGCAGCCTCAGGGTAGCCAAGCACCCTGAAAACCTGAAAATTCTCTATACCGGGAAGTTCCCAGCCACCCTCGTTCCTTTCTAGGTAGTAGCATCTCTACCACCATTCGTGCAAAGTGGTGAAAAAGGCTAAGAAGTACACTATTACCACACTTCGCTTTGTCCCAGAGAGTCAACACAGACTCCTCTAAGGTTTATGGACTGTCCACGCTGGGCTTTCCTACCTCTGTGTTTCTGTTCACATGCATCCCCCCAGACTACAACAAAAAAAACAAACAGTCTTATGACAATTACCAGTCTTATGACATACCAGGCACTGTGATAAGAGCTTTCCTTCATTCACCTCATTTACTCCTCACAATAATCCCATGAAACAAATATGATTAGCCCACTTTACTGACTCAAAAACAGAGGCTCAGGTGGTTAAATAACTTGTCCAAGATCATCTTACTGGTAAGTAGAAGAGCTAGAATTTGAATACAAGTCTCTGACTCCAGAACCTATTCCCCTAAACACCGTACTGTGTCTCTCCAGCCATCTAAATCCCTCTCTTCCTTCAGAATCTTCCCTTGGTCTAAGAATACTGTCTGGAGGCAAACAGCCCACAGTACCTCACCCGCCTTGGAGTTCCAAGCACTGCTTAATCCCTACTGGCAGGTTGGAGTCAGGGGCTCTCCCTCTCACTTGCATCCTCTAAGGCATCAAGTTCTGTCCTTAATATTCCCCAGTGACTGGGGCACCTGGGTGGCTCAGTCAGTTGGGGGTCTGCCCGTCCCCGCCCCCAACTCATCTCACTCGTGCTCTCTCTCAAATGAATAAATAAAATCTAAAAAAAAAAAAAATTCCCCAGTGACTGACACAGCCCTTGGATGGCAGTTCTTAGTGAGGAGATTTCAATACTATCTTCTATCCCCCAGACTGCAGAGGGTCAAGTACCTCGTCACATATGACCAGTCCAACACTCCCTTTCTGGAGGACTCCAACATGAAGGCGGAATGTCTCATAGGAAATGATGAGGATGGGAGAAGGCACTCGGGCTCCACGCTGGTTCATGAATCCTTCTACAACAGAAAACACGTCAAGGGAACAAATCTTAGAATATCTTAAAGAAAAAAAGTTTAACGGTTCTTTAATGTAGCCCGGAAATAACTACTTCCACTATTTTGCACAGGAATTCTCTTCCACCCCCTCATCGCCCTCAGCCTGCTGGCTATCAGGGAGCACACACACAAGAAGGGAGCGAGTTGTATGGAAGAGCACGGCCAACTGTTAAGGCTCCATACCCAGCTTTTGGTCTATCTCGTCCTTAGAGCCTCCATCAATGGCCAGAGGTTGGATCCTCCCTCCAAGCCATTTCCCAACTTCATTGTACCAGTTCTTCACTAGGCTGGAGGGTGACACCACCACCGCCTTGTCAATTTCTGGTTTGCACTCTGGACTCTGGCGCAAAAGCGTCCACATCAGCGTGATGCACTGCAGCGTCTTGCCCAGGCCCATCTCGTCGGCCATGATGCAGCCGTGGCTGCCCGGGATGCGCCGGCTGGTGACACACTCCCACAGGAACTTCACTCCCTGGGGAATAACAGCACTCAGGCCACTTTGGCATCCACACTACTGCTGCCCCAGGGGTGGCAGCCTCCCAGCCCATACCTCTTGCCCCCCAGCCCCCTTTACCTCTCTCTGATGAGGCCGCAAGACCTTACTGAGGACAGGATCAACAACCACATGGACAGGGAGTTTTTCCCTGAGGAAACACAGCAGAGAAAACATGGAGCTCAGACAAGTGCAAGGGTATGCCCTCAGGAAGTTGTGTCCTGCTGACCCAGAGGCCACAGAGGCAGCTGCCTGAGAGGGCCTTCGCGGCCTGATAATCAAACCATAGCAAATTTTGCTCCAGGAGTCAGGAAGTGAGGAGAGGGTTCCCTATGTCATCAATCCCTCCTGTTCCCCTGAACAAGCTTGGCAGGAAGGGTGAGGAACCTCCATCAACTGGACATGGCCACGAGCTCTTCCCCACGCACTCTCCTTCTCCACCTACCCACTCCCTGGGTGGTGGTGCAGTGGTCATGCCAGCACTCTGAAAACATGCCGGTCCCAAGGGAAAAAAAATCACACCAAAATGCCCTCTGCCCTTCCAGGTATGTGCACTTAACAGAACACCATACCTGCTCGAGAAATATCAATGTACATACTTGTCAAGCTTCAGCTGGTCATGGGCGCTCAGCGGGGGAGGCTCGTACAAAACCAAGGCACCTTCTTCCAAGGGGTCATGGAGGGCCCGGCGGACCCCAGCCCTTTTGAGGCCCAATGCCCGAGAGCCCAGAGGACCTAGAAACCAACAATCTGTCACCTAAGCCTCTATATCGAAGAGAACAGCAGCCCCAGCTCAAAGGCCTATCTTTCACATAACCTTTCCCAAGCTTGCATATGATCTTCTCTCTTCCAGAACCTCTCCAAACCCAGCTGTGTACCTCTATCTGACCATTATCCCAGTCTGCCTTAGATCAGAGTTCTTCCCATTTTACCTCTCTCATTTAACTATAAACTTCTGGAGGGCCAGGTCTTGTTCATCTCAAGCCAATCCTAGAAAGGTCTAGAACCCAAAGGGGTCCTTCAAGACAGAGAGCTCTTGAGACTTAGTCTCCTCCCTCCCCAGCCCCAGTTTTAGCACAATGCTATGTCCTACATAGAGCCCAGGCTTCATTCAATCTGAGTGAATTCAGTAGCGTCTCGTTTCTGAGGTAAACTGTCTGAGGTCATTAACCACCCGGGCGCAGCAGGAGCTGCCCAAGCACTGGCATATCTCCTGCAAGATAAGGGGCCGTTAGTCGTGGCAGGCCTTGCTGAAGCTATCAAACACAGCCATCATGCAGGCCTCTAGTGTCACCCCACACTCCACCACCACCGGCCTGGCATCTTCAATTCCATGGTAAGCATGTATTAACAAAAGCAGAGGTTTTAAATTGTTCAGGTACATTCACACACGACTGATTCAAAAAATAGGGAAGTCTCCATTTTTACCTTGATAATTTGGAATGGGGATTTTAAAAGGCTTTGACAAAATGCTTCGAATAAAGGCTTCCTAAAAAGAAAGAGAAGAAATAGGGATTCAGGACTGATTAAAGATGTTATGGGATAATATTTTTTACAAATGCAGTCTAAATGCCTATTTAGGGGCACCTGTGTGGCTCAGTCAGTTGAGCGTCTGACTCTTGGCTTCGGTCAGGTCGTGATCTCGGGGTCGTGGATTGAGCCCCACATCGGGTTCCGTGTTCAGTGGAGAATCTGCTTGCAATTCTCTCCCTCCCCCTGTGCCCCCCCCCACTCGCACACGCTTTCTTGCTCTCTAAAATAAATAAATCTTTAAAAAACATTTAAAGTAACAACATGAATGTTTAACGATAATACACTCAGAGCATTATATTTTGATTACATCTCACTCAGGTGCATCTAGAACATAAGGAGAGGTGCTCCATATTAGGTTATTAGGTTTTATACCACAGCTTTCATCTTTGAGGCTTTACATAAGATTCTACAAATACTCAGCGACAGCAGAGGGCCATTGGCAAGTGCCCAGCCTCAGTCATCAGCCACAAGGCTTAAACCCATTTGTTCACAAAATGCCATGCAAGAAAGGACTATTAACTATTCCCTAGGGTACAGCACCTTAAGAAGAAGGCATCACAAACTTACCCAACCCCAATACTAACAGAAAACTCCAATATTTGGATTTAACCACTCACCTACAGGACTATGTCTCCCCAAAAATACCTCACATTTCTTTTGTCACATCAATTCTGCCTACTACACCTAATTTCCACATCGGTCTCCTTGGGAACTAACCAGACCCTCAAAAAGTAGTGGTAGTATGGGGCGCCTGGGTGGCTCAGTGGGTTAAGCCTCTGCCTTCGGCTCAGGTCATGATCTCAGGGTCCTTGGATTGAGCCCCACATCGGGCTCTCTGCTCAGGAGGGAGCCTGCTTCCCTCTCTCTCTCTCTCTCTGCCTGCCTCTCTGCCTACTTGTGATCTCTGTCAAATAAATAAATAAAATCTTTAAAAAAAAAAAAAGTAGTGGCAGTAGCAGTAATAGGAACAGTATTAGTAAATAATATTAACAACAGCAAAAATGACAATAGGAATGATGACTAATAGTGCACACCAGACGCAGAGCTAAGCACTCAAGAGACGCCTGCGCTCAAGCTGCCATTGAATCCTCACCACCAGCACTATGAGGTCCGGGTATCTCCGTTTTCCAGATGGGCATATTGAGACTGAGTGGTTAAGTCATTTTCCCAAGTCACAGGGCCATGACAGGTGCCAGGACTTCCCTCATTCCAAGACCCTTACTTGTACCCAGTGGGCAGTATGGCCTCCTAATCCAACCTGTCTGACTATAGCCATAGGGATCAGCCCAGAGTCAGCAGCTTCGCGTCAGAAGCCGTTAGAGAGGGAACAACATGAGAAAGGAGACAGGAGCGGGCAAATAAATCACCAAAATAAGCAAGTGGGCCAAGGGTGACAAGAAGTAAACATACATAGCTCCTAGAAAAGGGTGGCCTTGGGACGCCTGGGTGGCTCAGTCAGTTAAGGGGCTGCCTTTGGCTCAGGTCATGATCCCAGAGTCATGGGATCGAGTCCCGTATTCTCTCTCTGCCTCTGCCTGCCACTCTGCCTGCTTGTGCTCTCTGACAAATAAATAAATAAAATCTTTAAAAAAAAAAAAAAAAAAAGGGTGGCCTTGGTGCCTCCACCTCAGAGCCTACAGGAAGCCTCTGTGCCAACACCTCAGCCTGGAACCAGCACTGGGGGGTGGGGCTGGGCCAGAAGAGCAGCCAGGGGGGTCCACAGTGCCAGCTCCAGGGCTAACTCTGACAACTGTCAACAGTCCTGGTCTTCTGGTCTCTCTCTCTCTCTCTTTCTATATATATATATATATCCAGACAAAGCTGGACATTCTTTCTTCTCAAATATTCTCTGACTTCGACTACCATGACACCACTTTTCTACTATTCCGCCTCTTTAGGCCCTCATGCTCAGTCCCCTGAGGAGTTCTTCTTTCTCTGCTTAACCCCCTTAAAGATTAAGTGTTCCTCAGGGCTCAGGGTTGCACCTCAGTTCCTCTGACTGCGCTCACTGACACTCCAATACACTTTGGAGGGGTCAAATATCATCTCTATGCTAAGGAGCCCAAATATATTTCCAGTCCCTACTTCCCTCCTAGGCTCCACACCTACCATAGTTGCAGCCATCCCCAAACCCAGATATCCTATCCTACGGGACTGCAGACTCATCACCCTTAAGGCTAAGTGCTCTCACCTCCAGGGTTGCACTATAGGATCTTTGTGGGCCTGAGGCACTTTTGCCTTTAGGGTCCCCTCTATCTAGAACACTGCCCACTCTCTCCACCTGGCTGACTCCTCCTACCCTTGAACACTCAACCTAATCGGCACGTCCCTCAGATTCAGGTCTTTCACCAACCTCCGGACCGGTTAGACCCCTTTTGTACACTCCCATTGCACTTGCACTTATGTCATATACTTACATACGACAACTTGAATGAGTCCTAAATGAAGAGTCCCACAGAACTACACATCTTTTTTTTTTTTTT
>CM052900.1:134141994-134182215 GCA_028534135.1 Potos flavus
GCTGACTCCTCCTACCCTTGAACACTCAACCTAATCGGCACGTCCCTCAGATTCAGGTCTTTCACCAACCTCCGGACCGGTTAGACCCCTTTTGTACACTCCCATTGCACTTGCACTTATGTCATATACTTACATACGACAACTTGAATGAGTCCTAAATGAAGAGTCCCACAGAACTACACATCTTTTTTTTTTTTTTTAAAGATTTTTTTTTATTTATTTATTTGACAGAGAGAAAGATCACAAGTAGGCAGAGAGGCAGGCAGAGAAAGAGGGAAGCAGGCTCCCTGCCAAGCAAAGAGCCCGATGCGGGGCTCGATCCCAGGACCCTGAGATCATGACCCAAGCCGAAGGCAGAGGCTTTAACCCACTGAGCCACCCAGGCGCCCCCACATCTTTTTTTTAAGATTTATTTATTTATTTGACAGAGAAAGGGAACACAAGCAGGGGGAGAGGCAGAGGGAGAGGAAGAAGCAGGCTCCCCACTAAGCAGAGAGCCCTATACAGGGCTCGATCCCAGGACCCTAGGATCATGACCTGAGCCAGAGGCAGATGCTTAACGACTGAGCCACCTGGGTGCCCCTACACACCTTTTTTAAAAAGATTTATTTGAAGGGCGCCTGGGTGGCACAGTAGGTTAAAGCCTCTGCCTTTGGCTCAGTCATGATCTCAGGGTCCTGGGATCGAGCCCCACATCGCATCGGGCTCTCTGCTCAGCAGGGAGCCTGCTTCCCTCTCTCTCTGCCTGCCTCTCTGCCTATTTGTGATCTCTCTCCTCTCTGTCAAATAAATAAATAAAATCTTAAAAAAAATAAAAAGATTTGAGAGAGATCGAGAACATGCATGCAGGGGGAGGGGCAGAGGGAGAGTGAAAGTCAAATAGACTCTTCATTGAGCACAGAGACTGATCTCACCACCCTGAGATCATGACCTGAGTCAAAACCAAGGGTTAGACATTTAACCGAATGAGCCACCCAAATGCCCCATACACACCATTTTTTAAGGCTCGATAAACAATTAAACAATGTATTACTTAGTGAATTATATACATATAGTTCAAAGATCACAAAAGAGATGATGAAGATAATTCAGGACAGTGGTTACCTGTCAGGATGGGAAAAGGGATTATGACTTGGGTGATGTTCTAGTGCAGAATAGTGGGTTCATGGGTGTTTATTCTGTCTTCTATCTCACATGTTATACACATATTCCTTTGTATTTATCTAGTAGTATGTAAAAATGTTTTAAAATGTTTGCTGAGGGACGCCTGCATGCCTCAGTGGGTTTAGTGGCTGCCTTTGGCTCAGGTCATGATCGTGAGGTCTTCAGATCAAGCCCCACATTGGACTCCCCACTGGGGGTGGGGGGAGGAGCCTGCTTCTCCCTCTGCCTGACACTCCCCCTGCTTATTATGTGTGCGTTCTCTCACACACTGTTAAATAAATCTTAAAAAAAAAAATTACATTTTAAAACAATAAATGTTTGCTGAATGCACAAATAACTAATGTCCATTACATATTCCTATCACCTTATCCCCATTTTTCCTTCAAAATGTCCCTGTAAAGTAAAAACAGACTCCTATGTCTCCCTGACCACCACAGTACTTAACACCAGATGTGTGGTGTTTCCAGACACAAGCAATTATTCAGCACCACCTGTGTGTCCCACAATTTAACTCAATTCTGACATTACCTACCTGAAGATAGCACCATATCCCACAGGTTAGGGGCTCAGTCCCACAGGACTGCCTCCCCCCACCACTTCAGACGTCAACCCCAAATCCAGGTTGCGCCCTGTGCTCCGGACAAATAGGCTATAAATCGGAGGGTCCCAACCCCCTCCTGAGATTCAATTAATTTTCTGGAGCAGCTCACAGAACTCAGGAAAAGTTTACTTACTAGATTACCAATTTATCACAAAAGCTACTAAAGGATATGCAGAGCCAGAAGAAGAGATACATAGAGCGAGGTCTAGAAGAGTCCTGAGCACAGGAGAGTCTGTGCCTGTGGAGTTTGGGGTGTGCCACTTCCTCGTGGATGAATTCTTGTTCACCAGCTCAAAAGCTCTCCAAACCCTGACCTTTTGGGTTTTTTGGAGGCTTCGTTACATAGGCACAATTGATTAAACACTGGCCACTGGTAGGTTGGTTCCCCTGGCAACCAGCCACCAATGTTAGTTGCTTTACAAATGAGTCTCATTAACATGAACTCAGGTGTGGTTAAAAGGGGTTTTTAATAAGTAGTAAAAGACACCTTTACTGCTTTATCACTTAAGAAGTTCCAAAGGTGGGGCACCTGGGTGCCTCAGTCAGTTAAGTGGTCTGCCTTCAGCTCAGGTCTTGATTCAGATTCAAAAAGCAAGACTTTGAACTGCAAGCTTGTGCAACCACTGTGGGAGAATGTGAGCATCCCCGGCCAAAAACATGAGGACACAGCCTATAAGACTTGCAATGACCAGCCTCTGGGAATCTGGTCTGATAAGACTGGCAGAGGCAGGGGAGAGAGCATCCTCTCACTTTCCTTATTTAGTTACTGCAAATTCATACCATCCCTTCCTTCTGATAGAAGAGGGAGAGCATCCCTCCTCCCTACCAAGGTCAAAGCTTCCCTCTTCCAGAGATTCACTATCAGTAAAATCTTCGGGGTGCCTGAGTGGCTCAGTCAGTTAAGCACCTGCCTTCAGCTCAGGTCATTCCAGGGTCCTGGGATGGAGCTCCGCATTGCCCTGCATCAGGCTCCTTGCTCAGCAGGGAGTCTGCTTCTCCCTCTGCCCCTCCCTCCAGCTCGTTTGTGCACACACGCTCTCACTCTCAAATAAAATCTTTTAAAAAACGCACACCAAAAAAAAAAAAAGAAAGAAATTCCAAAGGTTTTTGGAGCTCAGTGCCAGAGCTCAATACCACTGTCCTCAGAAAGTTTGGTGGAAAAAGCGTTGGTGAAGCTAAGCAGATGTGACTACTCTGTAATTTGGGGCAAACTACTTAGCTCCTGGGAGACTCAGCTTCGCAACTTAAAAAATAAGTTACATGAGATAATGCATAGAACGTGCCGTAGTATTACACTGGATTTTACTAGAGGAAACACGTGGAAGCTGTAGGACTTTGATACTTCTTAACTTAAAGCTGTATGCTAAGTGAGAGACTGAGCTGGCATGAGGATCCTGGTTCTAATACCCTTCCCTTTCGCATACCCTCGTGTCCTCAGGAATCTAAGCCACCTGAGATCCCGTTCCCAAATAACTATAAACAACAAGGACTCCAAGTCAGGCACACATCCTGAAGGAAAGAGGCCAGGCCTCTTGCAGGCCGTTAAGGCTGTAGGCAGACCCAAAGCCTCCACCAAAGTCTGTCTGCTGGCTACTCTGTAGAGCAGAGAGGAAGTCTTCAGGGGTAGAAGCCTCCCTAGACAAAACAAGAAAGGTGCCTCCGTAGGGCACACACATTCACCAGCAGGCTGCAATTCTGACTTACATGTTGACTACTATCCAGACAGGCTGGTCGACTGGTCAGTTGAATCAAAGGTTTCCGAAAAGGAGACAGGAAACACTCCTGGCTCTGAGTCCCACTGCTGGATTTCCGTTTCTTGGGAGTCTAGAAGAGTATTGGGGAAGGTGAGTCAAGTTTGGAAAACCACAGAGTTCACCACAACGGCAACATTTAAAACGCTTATTAATGCCAGGCACTGTGCTAAACTCTTCACATGTATTATTGTGTATCATCTTCACAGCATTCCTATGATAAACGTTTATTATTATACTTATTTAGCAAGTGAGAAAACTGGAAGTTAATGAGGTTACAGAATTTGTCTAATCTGAAGAGGGGCACTGGATGAGGTGAATAAAGTGAGCCAGTCAGCCCACACCACGGTAGTGAGGTCACTAGCACTGAAACCGTTTTCAGAAGCAAAGAGCACCATTTATGACCCAGCTGCACCAAGTGCTGCCCCAAGTTCAAGTCTGAGACCCATGTAAGTAGCAAGAGGCAGCCTTGTCCCTCACAGGGAGAGGAACCCCCTGCACACCAGCAGCAGTGCAACTACGAGCAAGACCCCACGGAACCATAGGCAAGCTTATAGCAGCTCGCCAAGGTATTTGAAGCTTCAGTGATCCTACAAGAAACACCTGAAACACGGGGCACCTGGGTGGCTCAGTGGGTTAAGCCTCTGCCTTCGGCTCAGGTCATGATCTCAGGGTCCTAGGATGGAGCCCCACATCGGGGCTCTCTGCTCAGCAGGGAGCCTACTTCCTCCTCTCTCTCTCTGCCTGCCTCTCTGCCTACTTGTGATCTCTCTGTCAAATAAATAAATAAAATCTTTAAAAAACAAAATCAAAAACACCTGAAACAAACACCAGCTCCTTCACCTCTCACATACAGCCCCTGCCCAAAATTACCTTCCAGACCTTCTTTAGCAAATCCCTTCCTCCAAAGTTCATGGCCAAGCCCTTATTTCTTGAACTGTTCTTTCTCTCTGAAGTATATGCTATATTATCCTATTGATTTTTTTTATACATAGGTCCTACCCAGTCAGCCCCAGAAAGCCTCAAAAGAAGGGAACAGAGCACAGGACGCAATCCAAAGTCAAACATACTGCACTTGAGTATTAGCAGGACTGGTGGGGCACCAGTCCTCTAATCTAGGCCCAAGTGAGCTCAGGACCCTAAGGCAGGACCTACATACTCTACTGTTTTGTGATACTGAGCAAGGGACAAAGAGAAAAAGAGCAGGCAGCTACTTGCTATTGGGGAGCCATTTTTTCCCCAAGGGAACCAAAAAGCCCAACCCAATCCGCTCCTTTGCTTTGGAATATGCCTTTCTACCAGAAAAATTAAGGCTATATTAACTTCTAGTATGCACCTTGAGGACAAAGATTTTTTTTTTTTATCTTGTTCAATGCCTGACACATAGTAAGCACTAAGTAAAAGTTTACTGAAAGAGGCTTCTGGAAGTGACCAGGTTCATTCCATGTAACCCCAGAAACCAAGTCCAGGATTCCTTTCTGCCCAAACAGCCCTGCATCCTACCTGTCCTGTCCCCTGGAGGGCAGGGTACTCACCACTGTCCCAGGCTGCCAGTCTTCATCATCACCAGGTCTGCCTTCCGGTTTTCTCTTGGCCAGCTGGCTAGGAGCTAAGCTCTTCCTCTGTAAGGGGAAAATGGAAACTGAGCACTTCCAAAGATCCCACGGCCTGAACCCATTAGGGCCGAGACACAGGGCTACCCACAGTCTCCCTTAGGCCCATACTTACCATCCTGGGCTCAGGAGAATAAAACGTCAAGTACCCATCAGCCAAAGATCAAAGGCACCGAGCAGCTGCGAACGCAAAACCACTGCCGGTTAAAGCGAGTTGTTGCATTATTGAAAGCATGGGCTAATTAAAGAGGGAGCATGAATGGAGGGAATCCAGCTAGGGGATGGAGTTCGGGCCCAAACTGTGAGAGTGTTGGTCGCCAGTTAGTCGAAGAGGAAGAGCAGGCCAAAGAGGAAGTATCCAAGCAAAGGTGAGTAGAGGTCTGGAATGGGGGAGGAGGCGGCGGGGGGAGAGGAAGATGGAGTACCAGACTGGGCACAGTGGAGTCGGGATAATGGTCCCAGGTGGACGTGACAGCAGGAGGTAGTTGCGGCTGGACGGTGGGGGGGTGGGGGATGGGGAAGAAATCACAGGCCAGGGGAGAGGGGCCAGGGTGAAAATCCCAGGCGTGGGGAGAGGGAGACGCCCAGTCCGAAGGGGTTTTTCCCAGGTCTGGAGCGCGGAAGCCAGGCCCGGACTGGGGGAGGTCGAGCAGGAGTCCAGGCAGGACAAGTAAAAGACCCAGGCTTGGGAGGAGAATACCAGGAAGAGCTGGAAAGAACAGCAGAAGTGAATCCCGGCCCTAGCACTCCCGCTTCAACCTTCCTCTTCCCGAAGCGCGCGTTAACAGCCGCCAGGAGTCTCCGGACCCGCCAGGCCCAGTGAATCGAACCTCCCGCGGTGCTGCCGCCGCACCACCCATTGGCTGCGTTCGATGCGTTCGGCGCTCGCGACCCCAGGAAGGGGGCGGGCCTAGTGTTGCAGTCGCTGCGGAGCCCGGGCGCCGAAGAAGTGGCTAAACGGACCTACTCGGAGGTGGGACTTAGGAGATGGGCGGGGCAAACAGTGATGGGAGCGGTTGGGCGAGGTGGGCGGGGCGAGCGGGGCGGGCTGGCTATTGAAGTGACATTTGCATCGGACTGGGCGGTGGGGGAGTTGCCAACAGTCTGCGGAAGGCTGGGGATTATGAAACATCGCACGTGTGTGCACTTCTCCTGTGCTGGGCCTGGAGCTGTGATGCAGGGTCGGAGTCAGATCTCACCCACCCCGAGGGTGGCAGTAGTCTTTGGCCCTGACTACCTACCACCAGGACTGCTCCGGCAGTGACAGCGCCCTCGCGGGACGTGATTCTTTGATCCGGGATTTCTTGAAGGAAGTTGCCTTTTTTATAGGCAAAATCATGTTGGTGAAAGCGTGATTCTTGGAATCGAGACTTAACGACTCAATCTCTCAACACTTCACTTTCTTCATATCTAAAATGTACATTCTAGGGACGCCTGGGTGGCGCAGTTAAGCCTCTGAATCCGATGGTGACCTCAGCCTCCCGAGTTCAAGCCCAGCCTCTGCGCTTAGCATGGAGTTGGCTTAAAATTCTCTCTCCTTCTGCCCCTCACCCCTCCCTACCTCTCTCTCTTTTTCTAAAATAAATAGGGGCGCCTGGGTGGCTCAGTTGGTTGAGCGTCTGCCTTCCTCTCAGGTCATGATCCTCGGGTCCTGGAATTGAGCCTCACACCTGGTCCTTGCTGGGGGCGGCCGGCAGGGGACTCTGCTTTTCCTTCTCCCCCCGCCTGCCTGTCATGCTGTTCCCTTTGTTTGTGCTCTTTCTCTCTCTCTCTCTCTTTCTGTGTCAAATAAATAAGCAAAATTTAAAAAAAAATAAAAACAAAATAAAAATAAATAAAGTACTCTATACAGTGCCAGGCACAACCTAGGTGCTTACTAATAATAAGTGTCTACAAAATATTTCCTACCAAGCACTTCCAAGCTTCTGAGATATAATAATTCATTTAGTACTCACAACTGTGAGGTAGTTTTTTTATTGTCCCCATTTTAAAGATGAAGAAACAGGCTCAGAGAAACCAGTAACTTGTCTAGAGTCACACCTACTGTGTGGTTCCAGAGTCATTGTTCTTAGACACCTTGCTAAGGAGGGTCAGAGCAGGGCTTGGTTGGGCCTGAAACTTTGTTAAGTACGTGTTGAGACCCTCTAAAATTAGGTACACATGTTAATATTTGCTTAGAAATGAGGAAAAGAGTACCCAATTATGGAATCTTGGAAATTTAGGTGCCGTTCATCTGAAGTTTCTCTAGGCAATTGATTAGAAATGCTTCCTGTTACAATCTGGCTTCTCCCTAGTTAGAACACTGATTACAAATCTCTAGTAACTTCCAGCACTCCCGGGGTCTATGCGGGTGGGCCCTGAAGTTTACCCTCAGCTTCCTGGTAAATCTGCCTCCGATGCTATTATTATTTGGGTGGTGGAGGGCAATAATGTTTTATTTACTAATCTTTTTAAAGATTTTGTTCATTTATTTATTTTTGAGAGATGACAGTGGGGAGGGACAGAGGGAGAGAATCCCAAGCTGACTCCCTGCCCAGTGCTAAGCCTGATGCTGGCTCCATCTCACAACCCAGGGATCATGACCTGAGCCAAAACCAAGAGTTGGACACTCAACCAACTGAGCCATCCAGGTGCCCCACTTACTGATCTTTTTAATTAAATGTCTTATTTTGAGAAATTTGCAGATTCACATGCAGTTGTAAGAAATAATACAGAGAGATCCTATGTACCCTTTCCCCACCCCAATGGTATCTTGTAAAGTTATCATACAACATCACAACCAAGATATTATCAATAATACAGTCATGATACAGAACATTTCCATTACCACCCAATGCTCCCTCATGTTGACCTTTCATAACCACATCCTCTTCTCTCCCACCTCTACCCCTTCCTTACTCCCTGATCACCCGTAATCTGTTCTCCATTTCTATCGTTCCATCATTTCAAGAATGTTATATAAATGCAATCATATAGTATGCAACTTTTTTAAATTGGCTTTTTCAGTCAGCATAATTCTCCAGAGATTCATCTGTATTGTTGCATTATGTGTAACAATTCATTCCTTATTATTGCTGAGTAGTATTCTATGGTACAGACGTACCTCAGGTTATTTAACTACATCTGGGTTGTTTCCAGTGGTGGCTATTATGAGCTGCTATAAGCATTTGTGTGTAGATTTTTGTGTGAACATGTCTTCGTTCTCTGGGACACATGCCCAGGAGGGCAATTGCTAGGTTGTAGAGTAGTTACATGTTTAGTTTTTTAAAAAATGGACAGGGGCACCTTGGTGGCTCAGTCCATTAAGTGTCTGACTCTTTGGTTTCGGCTCAGGTTCTGATCTCATAAGAGATCATGAGATCGAGACCCCGCCCCCCACCCGCCATTGGCTCGTTAGCAATCTGCTTATTCTCTCCCTCCGCCCCTTCCCTCTCTCTCTCTCTCTAATAAATAAATCAATCTATAAAATAAATAAATAAAAATAAAAAACTGACAAAATGTTTCCAATGTGGCTGTACCATTTTACATTCCCACCAACAATGTTTGAGTGATCCAGTTTTCCAAGTCCTCACAAATTTGATGTTGTTACTATTTTTTACTTTAGCTATTTTGATAAGTGTGAAGTAACATCTCATTGTGATTTTAATTTGCATTTTCCCAATTGCTCATGACATTGAACATCTTTACAAGGGCTTATTTGATATCTGTATATCCTCTTCAGTGAAATGTTTCATATCTTTTGCCCATTTTCTAATTGGATTTTTTTTTACTGTTGAGTTTTGAGCATGTTTTATATATTCTAGCCCATTGTCAGATATGTGGTTATTCCATAGCCTGTATTTTTTATCCTCTTAACAGAGTCTTTCACAGAACAAGTATTTTTTTTTTAAGATTTATTTATTTGAGAGAGAGAGTGCACACACTTGCATGTGAGAGAGAGAGAGAGCAGGGGGAGGGGTAGAGGGAGAAAAAGAAAAATTCAAGCAGATTCCCTGCTGAGCGTGGAGCCTGGTGGGGGGCTGGATCCCATGCCCCCGAGATCATGATCCCAGCTGAAACCAAGAGTTAGACACAACTGACTGAGCCACCCAGGTGCCCCAGAACATGCATTTTTAATTTTGACAAAGTACAATTTATCAATTTTTCCTTTTTATGGATCATGACTTTGGTGTTAAGATATTTTGTCTAACCCTAGATTCCAAAGATTTTCTCCTACGTTTTTTCCTAAAAGTTTCCTATGAAGTTTTATAGTTTTATGTTTTACACTCAAATATGTGATCCATTTTGAATTACTTTTTTAATAATGTGCGACATTTAGGTAGAGATCCATTGTTTTGCCTATAAATGTTCAATTGCTCCAGTACCATGTTAAAAAAAGTTATTAAAGAAGACAATTTAGGGACACCTGGGTGGCTCAGTGGGTTAAGGTCTGCCTTTGGCTCAGGTCCTGATCCCAGGGTCCTGGAATCAAGTCCCACATCGAGCTCCTTGCTCAGCAGGGAGCCTGCTTCTCCCTCTGCCTGCTGCTCCCTCTGCTTGTTCTCACTCTCTGACAAATAAATAAATAAATAAATAAATAAATAAATAAATAAATAAAATCTTTAAAAAAAGAAGAAGACAATTTAGGTAATACAAACAAACTTTATTTACTACTTCATGGAGTGGACTGTCTCCATTTGGAGAACTGCAAAATGGGGCGGAAGGCAGGAAGCTTTTATAGGACCAAGAATAAAGAACAAGGAAGAGAAAAACAGAAAATATCTGATTGGCTGGGGCAACATAGTGAACCTTGTTGGGGTGAGAAAGAACGGGGAAATGAGTAGATAGCCCAGAGCTGGCTTGCTGTTTGGAGACTGGCTGAGTGGATATACTGTGTTTCTGGTCAAGCAGAGCATTTACAGGGACTCGAAAGTTATCTCAGTTTCTGTTTGCTGACATGGCAAAGAATTGGCTCCAACTTGGGCCTAGAAATTTACTTAAACAAACATTTGTTGAAAAGCCTGTCTTTTCTCCATTGAATTGCGTTTGCACCTTTGCCAAAAATCAATTGTGCATATTCATTTGATATATTTCTGGATCTTTATTCCATTCCGTTGATCTATGTGTCTAACCCTCCACCAATACTACAGTTTTGATTACTATAGGTGTGTAAGTCTTGAAATTGAGTAGACTGAGTCCTCCCATTTTATTTTATTTTTCAAAGTTGTGTTAGCTATTCTAGTTCCTTTGACTTTCCATACAAATTTGAAGATAGTCTTGTCAATGTTTACAAAAAAAATCTTGCTGTGATTTTGATAGGAATTTCATTAAATCTATATACCAGTTTGGAGAGAATTGACATCTTTACTGGATTGAATCTACCAATCCATGAACAAAGTATATCTCCCCTTTTTTTTCTTAAAGTTACCCACGGATTTTTTTAAAAGATTATTTTATTTATTTATTTACTTACTTACTTACTTATGAGAGAGAGAGAGAGGGCACAAGCAGGAGGAGCAGCAGGCAGAGGGAGAAGCAGGCTCCCTGCTAAGCAAGGAGCCTGAGGCCGGACTCCATCCCAGGACTCTGGGATCATGACCTGAGCAGAAGGCAGACACTTAATCAACTGAGCCATCTCTCATGGCCCTATCTCTCTATTTATATAGATTTTCTTTTATTTCATTCATCAACATTGTATGGTTTTCAGTATACACACCCTGTACCTGTTTTTCACATTTCTTTTATTTCATTCATCAACATTGTATGGTTTTCAGTATACACGCCCTGTACCTGTTTTTTCACATTTATACTTAAGTATTTCTTTCTTTCTTTTTTTTAATTGTAAACAGTATTGTATTTTCATTTTCAGTAGCCATGTGGTCATTGCTCATATTGACTTTTTTTTTTTAAGTAATCTCTACGCCCAGTATAGGGCTTGAGCTCATAACCCCAAGATCAAGAGTTGCATGCTCTACCAATTGAACCTGCCAGGCACCTTAAAATGCAACTGGTTTAGGTATATTTATTTTGTATTCTGTGACCTTGATGAAGTCACTTGTTCTGGGAAGTTTTTTGTAGATTACTGGGGATTTCCATGTAGACAATCTTGTCCTCTACACATAGGGACAGTTTTATTTCTCTTTCTAATGTGTACGCCTTTTATTTATTTCCTTTTCTTGCCTTGTTGTACTGGTTTAGAACTTCCAGCACCATGTTGAGTAAGAGTGGTAAAAGAAGACGTCCTTATCTTGTTCCCAACTTAGGGGGAAAACAACCGCTCTTCCACCACTATGCGTAATGTTAACTTCAGTGTTGTTGATTTTTTTAAGATTCTATTTATTTATTAGAGAGCGCATGAGAGAGAGCAGGAGCAGGGGCAGAGGGAGAGGGAGAAGCAGACTCCCTGCAGGACCCTGGGATCATGACCTGAGCCAAAGATAGACGCTTAACCAACTGAGCCACCCAGGGGCCCCTAACTGTAGGGTTTTTGTCGATGCTTTTTAACAAGTTGAAGAGTTCCCCTCTATTCCTATTTTGGGTTTTATCATGAATGGCTGTTGAATTTTGTTAGACGCTTTTTCTGTATCAATTAATACAATCATGTGATTTTCTTCTTTAGACTGTTAATATGGTGGATTACATTGATTGATTTTCAAATATTGAACTGGCTTGGCATCCCTGAAATAAACCCTATTGATCACAGTGTAAAATTCTTTTTATATATTATTGAATTCTATTTGCTAATATTTTCTTAATGGCTTTTGCATCTATATTTATGAAGGATGTTAGTCTGTAGTTTCTCTTTTGTACTGTTTTTGTCTGTTTTTGTTATCAGGGTAATACTTAACTTTATCAAATTAATTGGGATGTATTCTCTTCTCTTCTTTTTTCTAGAAGAGATTGCATAGAATTGGTGTTAATTCTTTTTTGAATGTTTGGTGGAATTCTTTTATGGGAGTTTTTACATTGTAAATTAAATTTCCTTAATAGTTATGGGACTATTCAAATCATCTATTTCATATTAAATAAGTTGTGGTACGCTGTGTTTTTTGAGGAATTGGTCCATTTTGTTTAAGTTGTTGAATTTATGTGTGTAGAGCTGTTTGTAGCATACCCTTACTATATTTTTGATGTCTACAGGGTCTGTAGTGATATTCTGTTTCATCCCTAATATTATTAATTTGTGTCTTCTCTTTTTATTCTTCAACAGCCTTGCTGGAGATTTGTCAATTTTATTGATCTTTTCAAAGAACCAACTCTTTGTTTCATTAATTTTTCTCTATTTCTGTTTTTCTTCAGTGTTTTCTTAGACTCTGCATTTGTCTATTTGGCACCCGTTAATCACAGGGCTGAACTAATGACCAAAGTTGTTTACATCTGTCCTGAAATACGGCTTTCACAGGCATTGAAAATCATGTTATAAATCCTTCAGTTAATCCCAAATCTATACCCCCAACCACTACCTTTTTTTAACCACACATCAAGCCAATATTTGCCCTACCCTAGATCAACCAAGGCCAGGTTCCAGACAACCAGAGGCCATCCTTATGCCCCAAAGGCCACCAGAATTATTTCAAATTAACTAATCCTCAACTGTTTACCCACCCTGCCCTACCTTTCCCATGCAACCCCAATAAAGATTGTGGCCTATATCTTCCCTTTGCTCCTTTCTGCCTCCTGATTGACACTGGTGCTTTCCCCATGGCCCTGCATGGTGGCTGTGCTTCTTGTTTCTAGGAGAATTATGAACAGTAACATTAAACTTCTCTTTTAGTGGCATTGATTTCTCTGTATTATTAGTCACCTTTATAAATTAAGGCCCATAAATCAGTTTTCAACTTCACCAATTTCTGTTCTTGTCTGTATTATTTCTTACTTCTGCCTTCATTGGGTTTATTTTGCTCTTCTTTTTCCAGATGCTTCAGATAGACGTTTAGGTTACCGATTTGAGATTTTTTCCTCTTTTCTAATGTATGCTTCAGATAGACGTTTAGGTTACTGATTTGAGATTTTTTCCTCTTTTCTAATGTATGCCATAAATTTCTCTCTCCACACTGCTATATGTCCCACAAATTTTGATATTTTGTATTTTCATTTCTATTCAGTTCAATATATTTTTTTCCCTTCAAACTTCCTCTCTGGGGCGCCTGGGTGGCTCAGATGTATAAGCATCTGCCTTCAGCTCAGGTCATGATCTCGGGGTTCTGGGACCGATACCCCCCCAGCCCCCCCCACAGCTCCCTGCTCGTGGGGGAGTCTGCCTGTTCCTCTGCCTCTCCCCCTGCTCATGTTCTCTCTTTGTATCCCTCTGTCTCAAATGAATAAATAAAATCTTAAAAAAAAAAAAGGTTTGTTTAAAAAAATTTTTTTAAATAAAATCTTAAAAAAAAAGAAACTTCCTCTTTGACCAATGAATTATTTAGAAATGCGTTTAGTTCCAAGTATTAATAAATTTTGTTATCTCTCTGTTATTGATTCTTAATGATTCCATTGTGCCTAGGGAATACACTCTATATGATTTCAATTATTATTATTATTATTTTTTTTGCTATTGAAATTTGTTTTACAGCCCAGGATAAAGGCTATCTTGGTATATGTTCAGTGGGCACTCTAAAAGAATACATAGCATGCTATTTGCTTGGTGGAGTGTTGTACAATGTCCATTAGATCCTGTTGGTTGACAGTGTTATTATTCCTAATGTATGTGTCCATTATCTCTCTAATCCTTCTATTAAATGCTTAGAGAAGGGTGTTGAAGTCTCCAACTGCTCAGGCATACCTCATTTCATTGAGCTTCATTTTATTGCACTTGGCAGATATTGAGTTGTGGTTTTTCGTTTGTTTGTTTTGTTTTGTTTTGTTTACAAATTGAAGGTTTCTTGCAATCCTGTGTCAAGCAAGTCTATCAGTGCTATTTTTTCAACAGTATTTGCTCACTTTAGGTCTGTGTCACATTTTTTTAATTCTCCTAACATTGCAAACTGGGTGAAGATTTTAGCTCTTGCCCACTGCTGGAGAGAGAATTTGGAGTCAAAGTCTCCAAAGTCAAGTTAGGTTCCTGCTAAAACAAAAACCATTCTCCGAAAGAACATAACAGAATCTAGAATCCCAAAACACATCATTCATAATGGCCAGCATCCAACAAAGAATAGTAGACAAGTGAAGAAACAGGAAATGTGACACATAAGTCATCAATAAAACCTCCCCTAAAATGACACAGGTGTTAAAATTAGCAGACAAGAATTTTAAGGCCATTGTTATTAATAGTTTCAAAGACAAAAAGGAAAATGTATGCTGGGGACCCTGGGTGGCTCAGTTGTTAAGCGTCTGCCCTCGGCTCAGGTCATGATCCCAGGGTCCTGGGATCGAAACTGCATCGGGCTCCCTGCTCCATGGGAGCCTTCTTCTCCCTCTCCCATTCCCCCTGCTTGTGTTCCCTCTCTCGCTGTATCTCTCTCTGTCAAATAAATTTCAAAAATCTTAAAAAAAAAAAAAAAGGAAAACGTATGCAAACTAGATACCTCTACATGCCTATTAAAATAGCTAAAATTTAAAAGACTGACAATACTAAGGATTGGGGAGGATGTAGAACGACTGGGACTCACATACATTGTTTTTGGGATGTAAAATGGTACAAGCACTTTCGGAAAAGGGATGACAGTGTCTTTTAAAATTATACTTGCCATAGAACTCACCCATTCCACTCAGGTATTTATCCAAGGGTGGTATTTATTCAATAAATACATGTTCAAAAATGTTGACAAAAAGCCTTGTACATGAATGCTCATAGAATCTTAATTCAGAGCAAAAACGTAGAAACAACTGAAATATCCATCAATAAGTCAATGGATTAACAAATAGTGGTATATTCATACAATTGAATACTTCTCAGCAGTAATAAGTAACAAACTTTTTTTTTTTTTAAAGATTTTATTTATTTGAGAGCGAGAGAGAGAATGAGAGAGAGAGATCACAAGCAGAGGGGAGGGTTAGAGGGAGAAGCAGACTCCCCACTGATCAGGGAGCCCGATGCGGGACTCGATCCCAGGAACCGGGGATCGTGACCTGAGCCGAAGGCAGACACTTAACCCATTGAGCCACCCAGGTGCCCCAGTAACAAACTCTTAATATATACAACATGTATGAATCTCAAAAACATGATGCTGAACAAAAAAAAAGTCAGATATAAAAATGTACATATTGTGGGCACCTGGATGGCTCAGTCGGTTTATGCATCTGCCTTGGGCTCTGGTGGTGATCCGAGTGTCCTGGGTGGGATTGAGTCACACGTTGGGCTCCGTGCTCTGTGGGATGCCTCCTTTTCCCTCTGTGTCTGCCTTTCTCTCTCTCTCTCTCTCTCATGAATGAATAAATAAAATCTTTTTTTTAAAGTACACATTGTATTTTTCTACTTATAGGAAGTTTTAAAAACAGGAAGAAACTGATCTTAATTGATACAAAGCAGATCTGTGGTTGCTTAGAGCCAGAGCAGTAGAGAGCCTGACTGCAAACGGGGCATGTGATACATTTTTGCACTGATAAAAATGTTCTATGTTTTGATTGTGATAATGACTACATGAGTGTATACATTGTCAAAACTCATCAAACTGCATATATAAAGTAGGTTCATTTTATTATATGCAAATTATGTCTCAAAGTTTATTTTAATTTTGCAAAAATAAAGTGAAAGCAAAATAAATACAGGTTCAGATCAACAAATACAGAGAATCATCACCACCAGACTCATATTACAAAAAATGCTGAGGAAAAGTTCTTCAGACTAAAGGCAAATGACACCAAATAACCTACAGGAAGGCATGGAGATCACCAGAAATGATAAATATGTGGGTGTGGTAGGCAGAATAATGGCCCATCAAAGATAACCCTGGCTTAATCTCCAGAATCTGTGAATATAATAGGAGGATTATAAATATAAATATAATTATATATTATAAATAAATATAAGTATATATAAATATAATTATAAATATAAAAAAATCTAAAAGGAGAATTAAGGTTACTAGTCAGATGACCTGGAGATGGAGAGATCATTCTGGATTACCTGGTCCAAAGAAATCAGAAGTATCCTTATAAATGGAAGAGGGAGGCAGAGGAATCAGTGTCTGAGAGCAGGTGGCCTCTAGAAGCTTGAAAAGGAAAGGAAACAGTTTCTCCCCTAGGGGCTCTAGAAAGAACACAACCCTGCTGGCACCTTGATTTTAGCCTGAGACCCATTCACACCTCTGACCTCCAAAGCTATAAAGTATTATGTTTGCATTGGTTTACACCACGAAGTTCTTGGTAATTTGTTACAGCAGCCACAGGAAACTAATAACTGTGGTTTCATATAAAAGTCTGGCTTAAATTTGTTTTCTTCTCTTCGTCTCTTCAACATGTGTGTTACATGTTAAAACAAACACTATAAGCCATATTCTAGAGTTAATAATACACGTAGATGCAGTACATCTGTAGCTCAAAAGACTGGGCCAAAGTGGGAAATGGAACCACACTGCTGCAAAATTTCTATGTTTTATGTAAGTAGTACAATGCTTACTCTATCAATCGGTAAGGGAGGGGTGTTAACATCTCAAATAGGGGGGCTCCTGGCTGGCTTAGTCAGAAGAGCATGTGACTCTTGACCTCAGGGTCATGAGTTTGAGCCCCACGCTGGGGGTAGAGATTACTTAAAAATAAATAAATAAACTTAAAAAAAAAATCTCCAAAGAGGATTGTGAATTTGGTTTTTCTCCTTTTAGTTCTACCAACTTTGTTCTTCATGTAATTTGAAACCTCTTTTATTAGGTGCATGCATGGTTTACATGTATGTATTGATACTTTTATCATTATAAGATGTCTCTCTTTTCTTCTGGTAATTCTCCTTGTCTTAAAGTTTATTTTGCCTGATACTAATTTTCAAGATTCCTTGGATCAGCATGTTTGCATGGTGTTTTTTCCCCCAAAGTTTTACTCTCAACTTATTTGTATCTTTGTATTTAAAATGCATCTCTTGGGGCACCTGGGTGGTTCAGTCAGTAAAGCGTCTGACTTCAGCTCAGGTCATGATCTCAGGGTCATGAGATCGAGCCTCACATTGGGCTCCCTGGTCAGCAGGGTTTCTGCTTCCCCTTTCTTCCTCCCTCTGTCCCTCTCCCTGCTCATCTTTTCTGTTTCTCTCTCACTTTCAAATGAATAAATAAAATCTTTTAAAAAATAAAATGAAATGCATTTCTTGGGACACCTGGGTGGCTCAGTCGGTTAAGCGACCAACTCTTGATTTCAGCTCAGGTCAGGATCTCGGAGTCCCGGGATGGAGCCTCAACTCTGGCTCCACATTTAGTGGGGAGTCTGCTTCTCTCCCTCTCTGTCTCCCTCAGCCCCTCTCCCTGAATTCATACACAAGCTCCCCCCTTTAATAAATTAAGTAAAAAATATTTTAAAAATAAATAAATACATAAATATGCATCTCTTGTAGACAGCATGTAACTGGATTTGCTTTTTTATTCACTGACAGTCTTTGTTTTTTAATTGCAATGCTTAGTCCACTTACATTTATTTATTTATTTTTAAAGATTTATTTATTTATTTGAGAGAGTGTGTGCGCGCACGCGAGGGGGGAGGGGCAGAGAGGGGGGGGGAGAGAGAGAATCTTCAAGCAGACTCCTCGCTGACCACGGAGAAGATAAAAATTCAGCAAGGATATACTAAACCAACACTATCAAATACTTTGACCTCATTAACATTTGTATAACATCATACAAAACAACTGCAAAGTGCACATTATTTTCAAAGGGATATGGAACATTCACCCAGAAAGGTCATATTCTGGACCATAAAAATATCTTAATAACTTTTTAAAAAATAGACATCATACAGAATATATTTTCTGCATTTAAATTTGAAATCGATAACAAGCTTTCTAAAAAGCCCCAAATACCTGGTAAGCAATTTACTTCCAATTAACTTATGAGCCAAAGAAAAAATAGTAAAGGAAATCATAAAACATTTTTTAACTGTATGATAATAATAAAATACATAAAAAATAGTGAGATGGGGGCATCTGGGTGGCTCAGTCAGTTAAGCATCCGACTCTTGATTTCTGCTCAGGCATGATCTCAGGTTTGCGGGATTGAGCCCTGAGTAAGGCTCTGTGCTGGGTGTGGAGCCTGCTTAAGATTCTCTCTCCTGGGGCGCCTGGGTGGCTCAGTGGGTTAAAGCCTCTGCCTTGGGCTCAGTTCAGGATCTCAGGGTCCTGAGATCAAACCCCACATCGGGCTCTCTGCTCAGCAGGGAGCCTGCTTCCCCCTCTCTGCCTGCCTCTCTGCCTACTTGTGATCTCTCTCCTCTCTGTCAAATAAACAAATAAAATCTTTAAAAAAAAAGATTCTCTCTCTCTGCCCCATCTGCTCGCACTCTCTCCAAAAAAAAAGTGTGACATGTAGACAAATCAGTGCTTAGAGAGAAATTTATAGCTTATATTAGAAAGGAAAAGCTTAAAAATCAGTTATTTTAAGTTTCCACCTAAGAAACTAGAGAAAGATGAGCAAATTAAACCCAAAATAGAATAAAAGAGAGATTAAAGTTCGATGACGTACAACATGAACAACAGAGAAAATTAACAAAGCCAAAATTTGGTTCTTTAAAAAATATTAATAAAATGGGCAAACTCCTAGGAAGATTGATCAAGAAGAAGCCCAGATTATTTATATCAGGAATGAAAGAGAGGATGTGACGACAGATTTTACAGATATCAAAGGATAAAAGGGAGAGGATTCTGGGACGACGATGGCAATGGTGGCTGCATAGTTCTATGTCTTCAGACCCCCACATAAAAACTTACACGGTGACTGGAGAGTAAAATTACAAAGAAAAAAACAGGGACAACATTTACAACAAAATTTGGTGACAAAGGCATCTCCACAACCACCAGATCCAAGCAAGTGGGAACAAACCACCAACAGCCACCAGACCCGCACAGGATCAGCATCTGTTCAAGAGAAAGAAGGAAACAGAGTAAGACCAGGTGAACTCAAAAAAGCCTACAGAGAGTCACCGGAATCAAGACAGGCTAACGGAGAATAGTAAATGAAACTAGGAAGGGTCTGCGGTCTAAAATAGCAGGTGAGCGCCAAGGGCCTGCAGTGGGAAAGAAGGTCAAAGGGCCTGGGGCAGGTGTGGCTCCTATGAACTGTCGAACTGACCCACCATGGCTTCTGTCTAGTGCCATGCCCCACCCTGAGGAGAAGTTGCTTGGAGTGGAATCAAAACGTAGTAGGGTGGGGACAACACAGAGGAAGGAAAGGAAAGAAGCGACCCGCCTAGGAAACTTAAAATAATTGATTTTTAAGCTTCTCCCTTCTAATATAAGCTATAAATTTCTCTCTAAAGGAAAGAGGAGGGGAACAGAGTCAGGATATCCCAGAAAGCAAGCCGGACAAGGTAACAGAAGAGAGAGCTCTGTGATGTGATGCAAGTTTTTCCGAACCCCACCTCATTTTTTAAGTTCAGGAAAACTAATTTCATAGAAAGTGAACAATAGGAAAGTATCAAGGTCAAATCCCATATAAAGTTATCATAACAGCCTGATAAAAGTCACATTACTATGGATAATGAAGCACACCAGAAAAGCATACCGCAAAACAGACCCAAACTGCTAACTTCTCTTTCAAAGCAAGCCAAAAGACACTAAGAACATGATATGATACATGCAAGGACAACATAAATCAGAATTAGAAGAATTCAGACGTGATGCAACAGTACTTAGAACGGAATGAGAAATGAAAGAAAAAAAATCATTTTAGAACTGAAGACTAGGGGTGCCCGGGTGGCTCAGTCGTTGAGCGTCTGCCTTCAGTTCAGGTCATGGTCCCAGGGTCCTGGGATCGAGCCCCGCATCGGGCTCCCTGCCAGGTGGGAAGCCTGCTTCTCCCCCTCCCACTCCCCCTGCTTGTGTTCCCTCTCTCGCTGTGTCTCTCTCTGTCAAATAAATAAATAAAATCTTAAAAAAAAAAGACTAAACTAGAAAATACACAAGAACAGTGAACACAAGACATGATGCCTTAGAAGATGGGAAAGAGGAAATGTTTAAAAATAAAAAAATATGAAGAGATAAAGTTAGATATTGACAAATAATGAAAATAGGCAAAAAGATAAAAAAAAAAAATTATAGATGACTCCCAGAAGAAACCTAGAGCAAAGGAACAGAATACTAAAAACTATTCAAGAAAGTTTCCTGGAATAAAGAAAAACTCGAAACGGTGTATTCAAAGAGCATACTGCAGGGGCACCTGGGTGGCTTAGTGGGTTAAAGCCTCTGCCTTCGGCTCAGGTCATGATCTCAGAGTCCTGGGATGGAGCCCCGCATCAGGCCCCCTGCAGGGAGCCTGCTTCCTCCTCTCTCTCTGCCTGCCTCTCTGCCTACTTGTGATCTCTCTCTCTGTCAAATAAATAAATAAAATCTTAAAAAAAACAAAAAAAACAAAGAGCATACTGGAAAGCTAAGAATGTGGTCCCAAAATGACCAGCAATAAGACATTCTAATAAAATGATGTTTATTTTATTTTAAAGATTTTATTTTTAAGTAATCTCTACACCCAACGTGGGGCTTCAACTCACAACCCTGAGATCAAGAGTTGTATGCTCCATTGATTGAGCCTGCCAGGTGCCCCTAAAATGACTGAACTTTAAAGAAAATGAAAAAAATCCTTTGGGCATCTGAACACACACACACACACACACACACACGCGTGTGCGCGCGCGCACACACACACACACACACACGCACGCATACAGACACAGGAAAAATTAAATCGTCATCAGGTTTTAACAGTAACACTATATGCCAGAAGAAAATGAAGTAACATTTAAGAGACCCATTTAAGAAAGTGTTTCTTAACCCATGTTAAGAAACATTTAAGAAAGGAAAGCGTGAACCTAGCAAAACAGACTTTGTAAGCATAAAGGGCACAAACTTATCAAGATGCAAGATCTCAGAGAACACTGTTGCCAAGTGCTCTTCCTAGAGAATCTACTGGAAAATCAGCTTCTGACAACCAAAGTGAGTAGAACGATGTAAAGACTAGAGATTAATGTTAATTATAAGATTACTTGCGGAGCTAAAGCTCCATAAGGGCTAAGAAGGAGAGATGTATTATAGAATGATTAAATTCCCTGACGGTAATTTACTACAAAGTTTTTTAATGAGGTAGAGAATGTGAAATGCATTTGCAAAATACTTTCTTAATGTTTTCAATACTCATAATGGTGGTGGTATTAATATTGTTATTCTGAGAGAGCTTCGTGGATGAGATAAAAGAAATGAGTAATTATGGAGTATTCTAATTCTGTTATCACCTGTGTCCTTGAAAACCAGGATTCTTGCTACAGAAAAAAGGAGCTAGACAAGAGATTGAGTAAAAGCCCTTTAATCTTGAATTTGAATTGGAAGTATAAATATGTACTCATGAGGTATTTTACTCTGTGTGTGTGCGTGTGTATGTGTGTGGGTTTATACACTATACAGTTGACCTTTGAAAAATGGGTTTGAACTATGCAGATCCACTCGTACATGGATTTTGTTTTTATAAATACAGTATAGTACTGTAAATGTATTTTCTTTATGATTTTCTTAATAACATTTTGTTTTCTCTAGCTTACTTTACTGTGAGAAAAAAATATATAATACATATAACACAAAATACGTGTTAATCGACTGTTTCTCTGTATCGGTAAGGCTTCTAGTCAACAGTAGGCTATTAGTGGTTAAGTTTTTGCAGAGTCAAAAGTTCCATGCAGATTTTCAAGTGGGCAGGGTCAGTGCCCCTAACCTGTGGCATTGTTCAAGGGTCAGCTGTACTATTTTGCATACTTTTGTCTATGCTTGACATTTTATATAAAACAACTGCAAGTGATTAAAAGACATAAATACATTAAAAACTAAAAATTCACAAGAATAATTTAAAGAGAGAGCAGAGCAAAACAAAATCGTCAAACACCAAGTTGTCAGGCCATCAATTTACTACTTTAAAAGGGATAAATAAGGGAAGAGATTTAAGCATTCATCTTGCCATTCTGATATAAACTTTATTTTAGGGTAACCAAATAGTCCTAGAGGATGTGAAAAAGCTTTTCTGTATAGAATTAGAACTACTAAAAGAGGGCATAATAGCATTAGAAAAGTCATCATTTTGAAACCTCTAGTGAAATAACCGATTTATAAAACGGACACTAATGGATGTTAAAACAATCTGGCAAAAAGTTGACAGAAAGTTTATGATGCAGAATCGGGCTATCACCACCGAAAAATGGAAGGAGCCTGGGACCTGAAATGAACAGTGGAAGAGAGGAGTCTAAGCAGAAACACCTGTGATCCCCTGTAAGTGAAAAATAAATCTTTATTGTGTGAAATCACTGAAATATGGGGCAACTCATTAGGGAAGTTGGCTTATTGTAAAAGAATACCATTTATATATATTAAAACACATAAGTATGCAATTATATATACATATTTAAAGATACAAACATATCCAAACACATACTAAAACATTAAAGGGTATGCCTAGGTCAAGGAGAGGAATGAGAAGAGGGGTCAAGGATCAAAGAAGAAAATAAAGCAATAAAGGGGCTAGTATCAACTGAAAATGAGAGCTCACCATGCTCTAAGGAGCATGGCTTAACTTATTAAGGAATAAAAAATAATAATTTTAAAAGGTGACAAGGAGGAGCACCTGGGTGGCTCAGTTGGTTAAGCATCTACCTTTGGCTCAGGTCATGGACCCTGGGATCGAGCCCCACATCAGGCTCTCTGCTCAGTGGGGAGCCTGTTTCTCCCTCTCCCTCTGCCTGCTGCTCCCCCTGATTGTTCTCTGTCAAATAAATAAAATAAAATCTTAAAAAAATTAAAATTGGGATGCCTGGGTGGCTCAGTCGGTTAAGCGGCTGCCTTCGGCTCAGGTCATGATCCCAGGGTCTTGGGATCGAGTCCCACGTCGGGCTCCTTGCTTGGCGGGAAGCCTGCTTCTCCCTGCTTGTGCTCACTCGCTCTTTCTCTCTCTCTGACAAATAAATAAATAAAATCTTAAAAAAAAAAAAAAAGTAAAAGTAAAAGGTGACAACGAATCTACCCTTTCCAGAGAGATCCCGGGCTAGTTTGCTGGTAATGATCTTCTGCCCTGAGGATCACAGAATGGTTCTAGAGAGGAGGCAGTGTTGAAGACAGAACCTGCTGGAACCCTCCACCATGTTCACCAGAAAAGTGTCAAGCCTGAAAATTCCCTAAGCTGAGAATTTCTCCCTTCAGTCTCAGCTCTCCCTGGTGGCAATGATGCATTCTCCAGACAAGGGGCCTGGACCTTGGCCACCACCTTCCCACCACCCTTCACTCTGGGCCGAGGGAGGCTAGACAAAATATAGGGGCTCATTCTGGGCCTGGGTGCATCCATCCGCCCACCCTCCATCTCTTCCTTTGGGAGGCTGAATAATGGCCCTTCCTCCAAAGATGTTCATGTTCTAATCCTCGGAGCCTGTGAATATTTCACCTTTTATGACAAAAGGGACCTAGAAGATAAGGTTACATTAAGGATCTTGACATGGGGAGATGATCCTAGTTCATCCCAGTGGGCCCAATATAATTACAAGCAGATGCAATCACAACATAATCCTTGTAAGAGAAAGGAGAATTAGAAAGAGATGAAAGGTTGGAGCAGAGGTCAGAGAGGAGAGAAGATGCTATCTGTTGCCTTGAAGATGGAGGAAGGGGCCATGAATCAAGGAATGCAAGCGGCTTCTAGAAGCTGGAAAAGGCAAAGAAATGGATTCTCCCTTAGAGTCTCCAAGAGGAATACAGACAGGTCAACACCTTCACTTTAATGCAGACCAGTGAAATTGATTTGGGACTCCTGACCTCCAGAACTCCAGAACTAAATTTGTATTGTTTTAAGCCAAGAAGTTTGTGGTCATTCATTACAGCAGCAGCAGGAAGCTAGTACATTGGCCCTGCTGCTGGGCAGGGTAGCCTGTTCTAGAAGAGTGACGTCTGTGACACTGAGGAGTGGGGAATCAGAGAGGACTTTCTGGAAGCCCAAGCAGCCAGACTGACCCAGGTTCATCTTACAGTTGTTTTATTACCTATCTGACCTTGAGCAAATGTCTAAGCAACAATACATTGTTAATAATGCATTATTTATAGGGTTACTAAGAATTAAGTAGAATAATGTTTTATATTACCTACTACTATCTAATTACCCACTTTTTAACAAAATAAGTCACATCTCCTTGTGGGTTTACACACATTCATTCTTCCATTCATGCAGCAGGTGTTACTGAGTGCCCAGTAGGGCCTGGCCCCATGCACACAGTGAGCTTGTTTGCTACAAGCCCCAAGCATTTCTCACCCAAGCTGCCACTGAGCTTCCAGTCCGTCCAGTCCTCAACCTCACCGCCCCATCCTAAATGCAGGCCCTTCCTCGTGCCCACTCCCATGGTCTCATATCTCCTCGATGGTCCATCATTCTGTCAGCACCACCTCTACCCTCCTAGGCATTGTTTCTACCGCTGCCATGAGTGGTCTCATCTCTGCGTTTACCCAATTGTGCCTATCCAACTCTGCTGTATTCCCTTGACCTGTGGAGCTCCCCAACTCCACAGGACCCATCCGGATTTCCTCATCGCAAAGCTCCCCACCCCCACCCCACTTCTAATCTCCAGGTCTGAAATGCTGAGCTCTCTGCCACCATCATATCTAGGTCTACTGGCCCTCCCTGGAAAAATAGTTGGCCCAGGATAATTTTTCTTATATCTGCAGTCTAGATTCATGAACCCTTTACCCAATCCAGGGCCAAGGTTCTCTTTCCTCCGAGCCTATAGCTCTTTCTCCAAACACTGAGCTGCCTCTGTAGGGTGGGGTTAAGAACCCAAATATTAAACCAGAAAAATTGCTTTCGGTCCTCTGGGCTTGAGTGGTGTTGACTGGGTGGGGCAGGGCAACAATCAGTCTGGCCAAATGGCACTGCGGATCTGGGTTCTCTAACCCGGGCCACTGCCGAGGATGTACAGCGGGTGACACTGGGGAAATCTCTGCCCTCTCTAGGCCTGTCTCTCTAGCCCGTCTATGCACTGAGGGGCTGGTCTTCTGTAAGGCTATACTTAAACTTGGAGGTTCTATGCAGCTACTCCTGGCAATGGTGCATAAGGGCCACAAGAGGGCGCGCAAACCCTTCAGCTCGGAAATTTGTAGGCTAATCAAACAAGCAAGCTTCAAAAGGGATACAAGGCTTCTAAGTGAAAAGGTAGTTTACTCAAGAGCAAGCTACAAAATGGCAACAGAATAGGGACTGGAAAAGGGTATTTGAATTCCCAGCCTGAGGGGAAATCAGGAGCCCCAAGACCAGGAGAGGTGGTACGGAGAAGGCTGGTAGATAGCAAAGGAGGAGAGGCTAAGAATATACTTAAGAGATTTCAATCACTTTGAGGGGATAGGAGAAGGGAGGGTCTTTAGGGGAGAGCCACAGGCTGAATGTATTGCCCCAAAGGGACTGGAATGGTGCTTACAGAACAAAACTTGAGGAATTTAGGGGAAGTGGAGATGAACTTGGCTTCCTTCCCTTCCCCAGCATAGAATGAAAAGTAAAGAAATTGAAGGAGTTATTCTAGGATCTGGGGGAGACTCCTTCTCCATGCAAGACAGCACAGCAACTAGGCCAGGATTACCTGACATCCTTTTCTCTCCTTTTTGCTTTCCAATAATTAGTTTCAGGCCCCAGGAAAGACAAGGGCCAAAATATGTGCAGTTAGTTAAAGGGTTAATCTCCAAGAATTCATTCTCTGACTTCAGTTACAGCCCCCGCCTCTGACCTGTCCCCTCCTTGGGCCCCAGGTTGGCAGCTTCTGTGAATTCTTTCTTTGCTATAATTCACTAGGGCCCAAGGACCAAGACCCAGAGTCGGTCTCCTGCTCTCTCTTCAGGTCCCAGGAGTCTAGGGCTTGCTCTAAGGGAGGAAGGAAAGCAGCCTTTCCCTAGATCTCTCCCCCTCCCAGGACGTGGGCCCTAGGACCAAAGAGCCTCTGTCTTTCCCTGCCACACCCCCACTCCCACCACTCATTGTACTCAGACAAGGGGATTTCTTGTGTCTCGGCCTCTGGCAGGCATCCTTGTGACCAAATGGTGGAAGGTCCAGGGCAGGATGGGGGAAGGGAAATCACAGTGTCAGAGAAGATACCTCCCCCCTTTGGAAATTATGATACACCCCCAGAGCTCTGAGACTTCAAGCATCTCCTCCCTATGATTTTCATCAGCAGTAGGGAGAGAAGGGGGGTGGATGGAGGGCTCATCTGCATATAAAAGGCCTGTGGAAGTGGAAACTGAGAAGGTGTGGAGACACAAAGGCTGAACCTCCTGGCAGACAGATCTGGAGCCAGAATACAAGAATGGGGGCAACCCAGGGACAGCGAAAGAGAGGGGACCAAACAGGGCAGGCCAAATTTTGAGAGCCATGGGTAGAGGGCCCTGCCTTTCCCTCCCTAAAAGCACAGATACAATAGTGCTCGCATGGACAGGGATGTGGCCATGAGGAAGTGAGACCCTCCAGAATAAAATGAGAACACACCGTTTAAAAAGCAAGAATCTGGGGTGTCTGGGTGGCTCAGTCAGTTGAGAGTCTGCCTTCAGCTCAGGTCATGATCCGGGGGTCCTGGGATGGAGCCCCGCATCGGGCTCCCTGCTCAGCGGAGAGTCTGCTTCGCCCTCTCCCTCTGCTTCTCCCCTCACTTGTGCTCTCTCTCAAATAAATAAATAAAATCTTAAAAAAAAAAAAAGTAAGCATCTTTATGAAAAGAAGCACAATCCTCTGACAGTGAGCTTTCCTACCAGGAGGGGGGAAGGATATGTTCCGACTCGCAAGAAGCAAGAAGTAATGGTATGGAGAATAAATGGTATGGTCTGGCCTAGCAGCAGGTGCTCAGCCGCCCCGATACTGGCCTCCCACCCCTCAGAGACTGGCACAGAGGAAAGCCTAATCCTTCCTGGCAGGAAATGACATCACTCACGACAGGAAGGGACGGTTCTACCAACCCCAGAGGCTTCTGGGAGGGCCAATCCATGGAGGGCTGGCCCTGAATGTCCATGTCCCTCCACAGTTCTCCATCTTGGCCAAGAGGGGGGCCAAGACTCCTAGATGTTGGGTGAGGTAATCACGCCCCCAACTCTTCATCAGCAATCTCTTAGGCATCCTAAATCCCTCAAATCCTTACCTAGTCGCGGGAGGATGGGGAAGCTACAACCGTAGGGGAAGCTACAACCGTACGAGAAGCCACAGGTCAAACCTCCAGAGTCAATGTATCTATGGAAATAGCTCTAGGGTCCCAATAATTGAGGGATAAAGGCAGAGCCTCCTCAGGGACCAGAAGGATGATAAGGCCAGGTTTCCATGGTAACTGATTTCGATGCAGCCTCTTCCTAGACCCAGAATGAGGGAGAAAAGTTTCTAGGGAGACCAGGGCCTAGCGATGAAGGAGCCACAGGAACACAAAAGAGTGGGAGAGTTACTATAAGAAGGTCACATCATCCTGACACTGCCAGTACCAGTGGGCCTCAAAGCCCAGTTTGGCACTCTCATCCTCTAGAGGCTCAGGAGGTCCACCTTGGAGGCCCTCCCCTGGGGGCTTCCATACAGCCCTCAAGCTCCCTAGCCTGCTGGCTGTCAGGTCCACCTCAGTCCTGGCCCTGTCCCCACTGGGTATAACCTTGGCCCAGTCCATCTCAGGACGGGGAGCCCCGGGGGGGCCCTGTTCATCCAGCTCGCCGGGGGCCACCGTGTCTAGGAAGCTGCCAATGGAGAGACTGTCCACCCGGTCAGTGGAGCTGGTGTCCGGCAGGCTGTCCCAGCTGCCTCGCCTTGAGTGGCCTGGGCTCCCGCCTGTCAAGCTGTATTGGCTGCTGGTGAGGCTGCTGCAGTGGCTGGTCACTGTCCCCCTCTCCTCCAACAGCCAGCGCACAGCCTCGATGCCCTCATTCAAGGTCAACAGCTGCTGCAGGATCTTCACATCGATGGCTCGCAGGTAAGCCTAGGGGAGTGGGAGAAGGAATCAGTCCAAGGTTCTGAGCCATGGGTTTCCCAAATGTTTGCAGGAGCCCCACTTTGTAGTCCAACCAACCATGCTTCAGTTGCAAGAAGCTTGGGAATAGAAGCATGGTTGGTTTAGAGTGTGGGCTTTCGTAGCAGACAGATTGCTGATTAAAATCTCAGTTCTGGGGCGCGCCTGGCTGGCTCAGTCAGTGGAGCATGCGACTCTTGATTTTGGGTCGTAAGTTTGAGCCCCATGTTGGGTGCAGAGATTACTTAAAATAAAATCTTTTAGGGGTGCCTGGGTGGCTCAGTGGGTTAAAGCCTCTGCCTTCGGCTCAGGTCATGATCTCAGGGTCCTGGGATCGAGCCCCGTGTCGGGCTCTCTGCTCAGCGGGGAGCCTGCTTCCCTCTCTCTCTCTGCCTGCCTCTCTGCCTATTTGTGATCTCTCTCTGTCAAATAAATAAATAAAATCTTTAAAATAAAATAAAATCTTTTATAAAAAATAATCTCAGTTCTACCACTGGTTAGCTAGATGACTGTGGACAATCCTTGTTTGTGAAACAGGGCTAAATCACTCATCTCACAGGATGGCCGTGAGAATTTTGAGACGCTGTTTACTGAGTACTCAACACAGTGCTTGACACAGTCTCAGTAAATGCTTACATTGAAAACTGATCCTGCTGAGCTTTGAAATTAGGTAGTGTATTAACTATCAAAACAGTCCAGATTCAAAAGAATAGCCTGATAGGGAGCCTTGTGTTAATTACGAAGTAGGGCCAAAGGGAGGCAAGAGCTCAGGAAGAAAGAGGACGCTAACGTGGTCCCCCAGTTCCCCCAGTCCCTTCAGGGTGTCGGTAGCCGTTGTTCAAAGGGTCAGAATCCCGCTAGCTGGGGATTCGGGGCTTCTCTTCACCATATACCTGTCTCCCTTCTGTACCGGGAGTAAGTCTGATTTTCCGGGGAATCTCTAGGGTCCCTCCCAGCTCAGATACCTTAAGTTATCTTCCCCAAACACAAGTCTGAATCTGTCCCTTTCCTGCTCAAGAGCCTCTCTGGGCTTTGCACTGCTCTTGGAGAAGAAAATCTGAACCCTTCAGCAGCTGGCATTCCAAAGTTTCATGATACAGCCCTTGGGTTTCTCTCCAGCTTCACCTCTAGTTTACTGCCCCAGGAGACCCTGGTCTTGTCACACATGACTTTCTGATTTCATTTTATTTGGTTTCCTTGTCATCAAAGGAATGGACGCCCATGGCTTAAAAAGCCAAACAGTTCTGTGAGATTTATCATGGAAGTAATAGGCCTGCATCCTAATCCTAAATCTCACTTCCCACAGAAAACTATTATTCATTTTTTTAGCCATTTATTTTGGTACATACCTTTGAATCTCCAAATAACATGCTACTTAGTGACTTTTAAGTTTTAGGTGTTTTCTATTGACTTCCCACATGATGGAAGGTTACAGATTTAACTCTCATCCTACTACCCACTCCTCTGCCATATAGACACCTTTTCCATCTCCCAGTTTTCCCAACATATGCAATAAAATGAGCTGTTTGGTGATTACCTTATAAGGATTTGGAAATGCTATTCACAGCTAAGTTGTACAGTTTACTATTGTTACTTTTCATTCCTTACTTCATGTTTTCCTCAGAATAATCATAATAAAAATTTTTAATGATTTTTTAAGACTTTATTTATTTGTCAGAGAGAGAGAGGGGGCACAAGCAATGGGGAGTAACAGGCAGAGGGAGAAGCAGGCTCCCCGTCGAGCAAGGAGCCCAATGCAGGGCTCGATCCCAGGACCCTGGTATCATGACCTGAACCGAAGGCAGATGCCTAATGACTGAGCCACCCAGGTGCCCCTCTTCTTTCTTGGTTTACTCCTTCGTTGTGTGTGGGGTGCTTTTCCTCCAGTTCCTCCAGCAGCTTCCTGAGAAAGTCTACATAGGAGGTACATTTGTTGAAGCTTCACACGTTTTAAAATGCTATTCTTCTCACACCATTGACAGTTTCTTGGGTATAGAATTCTAGGTTAAAAATAATTTTTCCTCAAGATTTAAGGCATTGTTCCACTGTCTTTTAATTTTCAGTGTTACACTTGAAAAGTCTCATGCCATTATGATTCCTGGTCGTTCATATGGGACCATCTTCCTATTTTTTCTGGAAGTTTTCAGGATCTTCTCTTTGGTCCTGGTGTTCTAAATTATCCCAATAATTTGCCATGGTGTGGCATTTTCACATGGCACCCATTTTTCACATGGCACCATATTTTCACCCATTGAATTGGCCACTTGTTGGGCTCTTTTATTTTTTAAAGATTTATTTACTTATTTTGAGGGGGCAGGGGCAGAGGGAGAAGGAGAGGGGAGGCAGACTCCCTGCTGAGCCTGGACCCTGACACAGGACTTCGGTGGGGGGCTGGGGGAGAACATGACCTGAGCTGAAACCAAGAGCTGGACGCTCAACCAACTGAGCCACCCAGGTGCCCTGTGTTGGGCCCTTTTAAACTGGAGGCTCATGTCCCTCAGTTCTGGGAGATTTTCTTTATTTCTTTGATGATTATTTCTCCTCCACTATTTTTCTGTTTTTTGGGTTTTTTTTCTGGAAATCTTATTATCTGAATAGAGGGTGTCCTGGATGGATCCTTTTTTTTTCCTCTTCCATCTTTTTCTATATTTGTTCTAGCTTCTGAAATATTTCAACATCATCAGTGCTTCCGTTGAGTTTTTCATATTTTCCTATCACGTTTTTATTTCTAAGAGTTGTTCTAGTTCTCTAAATGTTTTCCTTTAAAAAAATTTTTTTTAAAGATTTATTTATTTACTTGAGAGAGCAACAGAGTTCGGGCACAAGTGAGCGGGGGTGGGGCGGAGGAAGCACAGAGGGAGAGAGAGAATCCCCAGCAGACTCCACACAGGGGCTCAATCCCACAACCCTGAGATCATGACCTGAACCGAACTCAAGAGTTGGACGCTTAATGGACCGAGCCACTCAGGCGCTCCTGAATGTTTTCCTTTTTATAGCTTCCTGCTGTGGCTGCAATATTACCTCTTAACTCTTTAAGGATGTAATTAATGTTTTTTATAAGTTCTCATCTCCCGGTACTATCTCCATTTCATTCAAGGTGTTTTTTCTGTTCATTTATGTCTAAGTAGTCGGAGGGTCTCATCAGATGTCTTACAGTCTCTAGCAGCTGCTCATACTCCAGAGTGGTCTCTAAAAAGCTGATTGCAAACTTTACGTACGTACATGAGGCTTGCCAACTCTGAGCCTCACTAGGAATTATCTGGCTAGGTTATTTGGGTTAGCCCTGAAGTCAGTATCTCTTGTGGCATTTTTCTCTTGGGTTCATCATGTTCACCATATTCTACCCATCTCAAGAATATAACGCAAGCAAAGCTTCTAAGTAAGGGGAAAGGCTGGAAGGGTATTTAAAAACACTTAGTACATTTTTACTTAATCATTCTTTTTATAAAAGATTTATTTATTTCAAAGGGAGAGATGGAGTGTGTGTACGAGGGAGTGGGATTAGGGGAGTAAAGGTGGGGGTGGGGTGGGGGAGAGGCAGAGGCAGAGAGAGAGAATCTCAAGCAGACTCCCCACTGAGCATGGAGAGCCCCACGTTGGGGCTTGATCTTACCACCCTGTGATCATGACCTGAGCTGAAATCAAAAGTTGGATGCTTAACCAGCTGAAGCACCGGGGCACCCTTACTTAACCCCTCTTGCTCTCAACTTGTTGTCTCTAATCTGGAGACCTTTGGTTCGAGTTTTTTAAAAACATATAACAATTGGGGCGCCTGGGTGGCTCAGTCAGTTAAGTGGCTGCTGTCGGCTCAGGCCATGATCTCGGGGTCCTGGGATCGAGCCCCACATCGGGCTCTCCACTCAGTCAGCAGTGAGTCTGGTCCTCTCTCTCCCTCTGTGATCTCTCTCGCTTTCTCTCTCTCAAATAAATAAATAAAATCTTAAATATATATATATATACACATATATATATCAATTGATAAATGTTTATTAAATTATTCAGGGCATAACTGTCTTACAACTAGAATGATAAACCAGAATATGACCAAGTATTTGTACATTGAAAAAAATACAGGCACTGGAATTAAACAGACCTGGATTCAAATTCCAGTTATGCCATTAACAAGCCACAGGAAATTAGAATTTTTCCCCCTTTAAACTTCATTTCTTCATTGTAAAATGAGGATACTATCTCATTTAAAGATTTATTTCAAAAAAAAAAATGGAAGGAACATATTAACATGCATAGGATAGTGCCTGGCAGGTATCAGTTTATGAATGGTAGCTATTTGGCTTTAGATATTACTGTGGTCAACTTATTCACCATGGCATAAGCACAGAACAAAATTCTGTACCTGAAATTATTTGGAATAAGATCACAACTCTAATTCAATTAAACAAATGATTATTTGACACCTACGTTGTCTAATAATAACAAAGATCATGAAGAAACTATCCATCCCTGCTTGACAGAAACTCGCAGTTTCAATAAGGAGATATGGACATAAATAACCGAAATATTACAGACTATACAAATTATTAATGGCATGTAATAAAAGATGATCTTCAGTCATTTCATACTGGGGAAAAATAACTTTTTTTTTTATTTGAGAGAGAGAGAGCGCAGGGGGAAGGGCAGAGGGAGGAGCAGACTCCCACTGAGCAGGGGGCCTGACACAGGGCTCCATCCCAGAACCCCAGTATCATGACCCCAGCCAAAGGCAGATGCTTAATGACTGAGCCACCCAGGCACCCCAGGAGGGACAGATAAATTAACAGTGAAACCAACAGTCCTAGTCCATAACCAAACTAAATGTATTAAACAAAACTTCTCATACTAAAAATGCTTCTCCTGCTATATTGTCTCCTTCCTTTCTTCCCTCCTTTCTTCCCCTTCCTCCATTCCCTCTGTACTATTCTTTTCCAAAACTTACATCTCCAATCTTCTGTTAGGATAAAGAAGTGGCTGGCACCGGGTTGCCCAGTTAGGGAGGGGATCTCAGAGTATGATTCTTAAACAGACATGCACAAACTCTTTTGTTTTCAGCTTCACTTGTGTCCCCAGTTCCTCCTCTAGGAAGTTTCCCTGCTCTTCCTTAAGACAGAATTAATCCGGAGCGCCTGAGTGGCTCGGTTGGTTGGGCGACTGCCTTCAGCTCAGGTCATGATCCTGGAGTCCCAAGATCGAGTCCCATATCGGGCTTCCTGTTCAGCAGGGAGTCTGCTTCTCCCTCTGACCCTCACTCCTCTCATCCTCTCTCTCATTCTTTCTCTCTCTCAAATAAATAAAATCTTAAAAAAAAAAAAAAAAGATAGAATTAATCCATTCAGTTATGAAACAATATTTAGTGAATCTTTCCTACAGGCATCGCACTGTATCCAAGGAAGAAAAGACGCCATTTCTTAACCTCAGAGAGTTCACAGTTGATAGGTAAGATAAGACAATGATACAGGCACTTAAGATTCAGCATGGCAAATGCTAGGGGAAACAAATGCTATCCAGAGGGTCAAGGCTATCTAGATGGCCATAACCCAATCAAAGCAGGTAAGAAAATACTTCCTACGATAAGGTACATGAGCTGAGACGTAAAGGTTGAATAGGACTTAGCTGGAGTAAACAGTGGAGAGAGGCATACCAACTAGAGGACTCAGCATGTATCCCCTCCAATTCAAAGTGCCCTTTCCATGGGTGCCTGGCTGGCTGAGTTGGTAGAGCATGTGGCTCTTGATCTAGGAATTATAGGTTCGAGCCCCACATTGGGTGCAGAGATTACATAAAAATAAAATCTTTATTTTTTTTAAGAATTTATTTATTTGAGAGAGAAAGAGAGAGCACAAGCAGGCGGAGTGGCAGGCAGAGGGAGGGGGAGAAGCAGACTTCCCACTGAGCAGGGAGCCTGAAGCGGGGCTCGATCCCTAGACCCTGAGATCATGACCCAAGCCAAAGGCGGGCGCTTAACCAACTGAGCCCCCAAAAATAAAATCTTAAAAAAAAAAAAAGAAGAAGAAGGAATAGTCTTTTCAGAGCACAAATCTGACCGCGTCACTCTTTGATGAAGACTCTTCCAAGAAGAGTCTTATCATCCTGTACCAGAGTTATTAGTCTGTCTCCCTCCTTCCCGTGAACTCAGCCTGTGAGCTCCCTGACAGCAGGTCCTGCACAGTTCGTTGGTGGCACTTAGCTTCAGATTGGATAGGTCAGATTCAGCGTTGTGATTCTCTTGCCTTTACTGTCTTTGGCCGCTCTGGTGGTCTCCATGATTCATCAGGTTGAGTTTTACTGTGTTGATGGGAAATGAATCTGAGAACTAGATTCTATAGTCCTGTGACAGTGGGATTCCCTGGCTGTGACAGCAACACTTCCCAGAATAGAAAAAACCAAGGCTTTCTTGCCAGAAAAAGAAACACTCGTTCCATACCATCTCTTTGGAAACAGAAAGGGGATAAATCCTCAGGAGAGATGCAGCCTCAAAGACCACTCCAACCCAATTCTCTTCCCAGGGGGATTCAGGTCCCCCACTACCCCTCTCAACACATACACATCAGACTCTCTGCCCAGCCCCGGGGTCACAAGTGTGGCTTCCTCGTTGCCCAGTCCCAATCAGGCCCTGGGGTAAAGCCCAGAGATCCTAGGCCCAGCTCCCTGACCACAGATTGAGATTCTCAGACTACTGTTAGTAGGACTACCTATTCCACAAGCCCCTGTCCCCTCATCCTCCAAGACGCAGAAAAACTGAGGCCAATAGAGAGTCAGGCTCTGCTCCAGATCTCAAAATGATTCAGGAGCTGAGCTAGGACTTGAACCCATGACTTCCCCCTTCTTGCCTAAAGCTCTTTTTTTTCCGAGCTGCTCTGTGCGGGTGGGCTGTCTGCAGCAACAGCTTTTTGGGTGGGAGGATTAAGTAGGGGAGGTTGCCATTGTTTCCCCTTCCCACAAATCCCAGAGTCTGGCTGGTTCACTCAACCTGTGAGAGGGGGAGGGAAGCAAGAGGAAAGGAGCCTAGAGGCAGGAATAACCTTGGCCTTAAGAGCAGGCCTGGCCCCTCCCTGCAGGATTGCTGGGAGAGGGACAGTTGAAGGACTGTGCTTAGAGAGCTAGGACCTGTTCTGCCACCAGTGGCTCCAAGGGAAACCATCTGTCCAGCTCCACCCCTCCACCCCTCCCCTCCCCCAGCAGTGGGCAGGGGTGAGTACACAAAGACATCAATGACATCTTGGCCAAGAAAGGAGAAAGGAATGGGGGTAAGGAGCCTTTCCCTGTTCTGGCCCCCAGGAGGCTCCCTCCTTTGTGCCTTTAATGGGCAGCTTAGGGTCCCAGGCCAGGCTAGGTCAAGAACGCAGAGACCTAATCAGAAGTGAAATAAATGTACTCCCTTAAAGTTTACAAACAGCTAATCTCCATCAAAGGCAAAAGAGTTAGAGCCAGAGAAGAGGCAAGGCTTCTCCACTGGCTCCCTGTGTGAGCCACCCTGAGCCCCTTAACACCTGCAAGCATGCTTCATCTATGGGACGGGGAAAAGATGACTGCTTTTCTCACTTCAATGACATAAAATGTCTTTAAAGCATCTGGCACAAAGCAGATCTCAATGGTAAAAATGCAAAGTGCAGGCAGATCATCAGAGTTCAAAGCCTGGCTCTGCTTTTTATTTTTTGTACGACCTTGGGCAGTTACTTAATCTCTTGGTGCCTCTGTTTCTTTATCTATAAAATATCATCTGCTAATAGGGTTGCTGTGAGGATTAAGTGAGTATTTTGTAAAATGCTCAGCATGATGCCTGGCACCACTCTGTACAAAGAATCGAAGTCAAGCCCCTCCCTTAGGTGGGCAGTCACAGCCCTGCTCTGAAGAATCTGGCATTCACCTCCAACCTGCAGGGCCCAAGTGCACACATGCCATTTAAATCCTTCCCCCATGGAGCCTTCCCTGATTGCTCTGCCCAGAAGGCTCTCCTCCTAGCCTAAGAGCCCCCATGCCCTCCTTCTCTGCTCTCTCACAGCCTAGCTAGGCAGATGGTGGGCTCCGGAAAGACCTATTAGCTGACACACTCACTGTGGCCTCCTGGTTCGGAGCCAAAGAGAATTCTTCAGTTCCCCAGAACTGGCTGCAAAGTGGTGGCAGGTGTAAATTACCCCCTTCACCGGAACCAGGGCCTTGGGGAGCCTGGGCAGCCCCAAAAGCCCTTCTGGCTCTGAATCTAGACCAGCAGCAACAGGGGAGGGGGAGGGTGCCTATTTCCTCCTCTTTTCCCCAAGAAGGTACAGATGAGATGCAAAAATCCAGTATACCTGGGGGGTTCAGAGGTGATGGAGACAACAGTGATGCTGCTGCTACTCTGACTGCCCAGGTTCTAAGGACTTCCAAGTACTCTAAGTGGGGGTTAGGGGGGCTGGGGAAAGGGAGGATGTTTTTAGTACCTCTAGTCCAGGCGGTTTTCACCCAGATCTCTTCTGTGCTGAATCCTATCATGTACACCCAGGCCTCAGACGAGCAAACCCTGGGCCCAGTTTGCAGTAGGAGAAGAAACTGGGAGCCCTATAATGGTGGGCAGGGCATAGATGGCTCAAGATAGGGGGGTGGGGTGGGGGCAGATTTGTGCTGTGCTAGGTTCTCAGTGCTTCCCAGCCTCACCTCCCCCCCTCCCTATTATTTGGCAGGAAAAACTTCCAAGAACTAGTGCCGCCCACCTTAAGTCTTCAGGACCCATTCACCCTTGGAGGGGCAATTAATGGACCCCAAGGTTTAAGGATTGATCTGGGAGAGATCCTGAGGAGTTAGGTAGGGAGTTTTAACTCGCTCGTCTCCAGTCCAACTCTGGAGGCATAAGTCTGTCCCTTCCAACCCTAGCTGGGGACTCCGTCCTCCTGGTCCATGGAGCCCACACTCACCAGCTCCATCTTCAGCGCCATGATCTTGTCCCCCAGGCCGTGGCCGTGGCCCGTGCTAGGCGCCCCCGGGAGCAGCAGGGCTCCGGAGGTTCCCGGCTCCCATTCGCCTCGCAGCCCGCGGAGCAGCCCTTCAGGGGTCTTCCTGCCCACCTTGCCCTCCACATCTCGCAGGTCAGGCGTGTGGAACTCCGCAGTCCCCTCCATGCGGGCCTACGACTGAAGAGGACTGGGCGACCGGACGGCGGGGTCTCGTTCCCGGGGTCCTCCTTTGCCCGCGGCTGGTGCGGAGCGGAACCGGTGGGTCCCCGCCCGCGCCGCGCGGGGGCGGGCGGAGAGCGCCGTAACACTTAGAAAAGCCGCGCAGAGCAGTTCGTGCGTGTGTTCGTGTTCGTGTTCGTGTTCGTGTTCGTGTGTGTGTGTGTGTGTGTGTGTGTGTGTGTGTGTGTGTGTGTGTTTTCGAGTGCTGCGCACACAACGTCTGTACCTAGAATGGGTGGGGCTGGGCGATTTGTACTTGAAGGAGCACCAGGAGAGTTCAGTGCCTTCTCCCCACTTGGCCAACTGAATCCAGCCAGTCACACAGCAGGCGCCCAATAAGTGTTTGCTGGAAAAAGCTAAGTAAGCATCCTCAGGGATATGGGAGTTTAAGGAACAGTGGTGACAGAAGCTGCAGAGGATTTTGAAAGGTTTCCTGAAGTAAAGGGCCTGGGTCTACAACAGTGGTTAGAATTTAGCTAGCTACTGACACACACACATACACTTTCAGTGTAGCACTGGATTTATTTTTTTAAGTTTATTTATTCATTTATTTTGAAGTAATCCCTACACCCAATATAGGATCTGAACTCAGCCCAGAGATCAAGAGTTACATACTCTTCTGACTGAGCCAGCCTGGTGCCCTGCCACTGAGTTTAGATAAAAGAAGAAAATAATTTTCTTCTGGCCAATGAGAAGCAACCAGTATTGAAGATGAAAAGGTCTACGTGGGCCAGATCATGCTTGATCCTGCAGACTGATGCTTTTTTTTTTTTTAAGATTTTACTTATTTATTTGAGAGAGAGAAAGAGCACACGCAGGGGGAGGGGCAGAGGAAGAGGTAGAAGCAGGCTCCCCACTGAGCAGGGGGGCTCCCTTGATCCCAGGACCCTGGGATCACTACAGGAGCTGAAGGCAGCCACTTAACCGACTGAGCTACCCAGATGCCCCTAGACTTATGCTTCTTAATCTTGACTGTGGCTATGAATTTTCTGCAAATCTTGTTAAAATGCAGACTGTGATTCTGTAAATCTGGAATGGAGCCTGAGGTTCTTTTCTAACAAGCTCCCAGGTGATGGCCATGCTGCTGGGCCAGGGACCACACTTTGAGTAACGGGTTTATAGAAGATGGTCCTATGGTGCTTGGATTATATTTTATAGGCAATGGGGAGCAATGAAAAACTTTTTTTGTTTTGGCTTCATTTGGATGTTTTATCTAAGTAATTCCAGCGCATGGTCACAGAAGGATTTACAAATGTAAAGATAATTAACCTGTTCTATCGTTTTCCACCTCTAGCCCCACTCCCTAGAGGCAACCACATTCAACTACTTTTTCTGGTGTTTATACATATAACTCCACATACACTTATACAGGACTACTATTTATTAATTTTAAATATTGTCTACTGACTTCCTGTTATGATAAATATGACTTATCTCACACTCTGTGCTTCCCCTCTTTCATTGACTCCACTATTTCTATCACTATTTTTAGTTCATTTAATGGTAACCTTAAGTAAAATATTTTTCCTTAGTATCTCTTGGTCCACAGAAGGGTTATCAGAGGTTAAAAAAACAGATTTGTCTTTTTGAACAATTACGCTGGATTTTGCAAGGAGAAATGATTGGAGGGGTACAAATCTGGAGTCAAGGAAACTGATTGGAAGGCAAGAAACTGAAATGGCCTGGACCAGGGGCTGTTTGTGAGGTTGGAGAAGAGATAGGCCAGAATGGAGAACTCTTAAGGAGGTAAGATTGACAAAAGTGGTTACGTTCATTTAATTATAGTGGCATTCATGATGGCTTGTTCAAGAAAACAAATGATTCCAGTAAATATTATGAAGAGTCTACTATTTGCTAGCCAGGGTGTGTGGCACAGAGAATACAGTGATGAGAATGAGCAAACAGACCTGGACTGGTTCCTGGAGAAGAGGATTCAAGGGTGACTCAGCTGTTTGGCCTGGTGTCATTCAAAAAGGAAGGAAACCCAAAAAGAGGACTGGGAGTGGGAAGAGATGATCACAACAGGGGTTACATTGACTTGGAGGGGTCTGTGAAGATGTCCATCTTCCTCTGCCACCTCAGAGTGAGACTGAGCAGCAAAGATCAGGGAGGAGCCCTGAGGAACATCTTTTTCAAATGCTAATAAAATGTGCTGGGTTTTCTTCTGTTCTCTAATACATACCTATTAGGAAAAATCACCCCCTCCCAATAAAAACAGTAAAAATCACCCATGTTAACAGTTTGGGGAATACCACCCCACCATTTAGGAAGCACGTGGAATATGGAGAGCTCAAAAAATCTTACTGGTCTTTTGGCTTCTTCCATTTCCTTTTAAAACATTCTCCACTAAACAGTAAAGTTTCTCTTAAATAGGACTATATCACTCTTCTGCTTAAAACTTCCCTGTCTACCTACTCACTTCAAATAAGCATCGCCATCATCTAGAAACTTGTTAAAAATGCAGTATTCTGCTCTGCCCCAGACTATAGAATGGAAAACTCTTAAGAACGGGGCCCAGCAATTTGTGTTTTAAGACACCCTCCAAGTGATTCTGATGCAAGGTAAAGTCTAAGAACCACTGTGTTAAGCTAAGTGCTTTGTATGTATTATCTCATTAAACCTTCAAGACAAATCTGTATTATTCTTGTCAGTATAGAGTGAGGGGGGGGTTATAAGAGGAATCGAGCTGGGATACCTCGGTCTGGATTCTAGCTCCCAGCTTTGTGATATTGGGTCTCATTACTAATAAATAGTACCTATCTCATGGGGTTGTGGTGGAATTAAATGAGTTGGTGTAAATAAAGTGCTTGGAACAGTGACTGGCATAGAGTAAGCACCATATAAGCATACCCCCATTTCACAAATTAGGAAATCCGGGCTGAGAC
>CM052900.1:134182715-134248514 GCA_028534135.1 Potos flavus
GGTGTAGTGTCCCTGTATTCTTCTCAGGGTGTGGTCCCCTGGCTCTGGGATCCACGGCCTGAGTGGGTACTGCCTCTCTGCCACTTTCGAGCTATGCGGCTCTGGAGGCCTGGGTTCCTTATCTGTAGGCTGGGACTAGTGATTTCTACTTGTCAGGATTCAGTGAAAAGTGTCTGAAATGTGTTACATGTAGTGAGATCTTATCAAAAGCGAGCATTAACACTAGTAGGCAGATAATTCATTGATTGATTTATTTCATAACTATCTTCTAGTCCCTTCTTTGGCTTCAGCCTTGTCTCGGGCATTGGGGACCTGGGGGTAGTCAGACCTGATTCCACTGAGGGGCTCAGTCTGATGTATTATGATATCTCCAGCATGAGGAAGAGACATTCAGGGGCTCTAAGAGCCTGAAAGCCGTGGAAAGGAGGGTTGTAGAAAGATCTGATCTCTTTTGATGGGTAAGTTAAGGAGGTTTTCCTGAGGAGGTGGCCTTCAGGCTGGGTTGGAAGCATAGGCAGGAGGGAAGGTTTCCTGCAGCTAGTTTTTTGAGTTCCCATAAGACAGAGAGGCCTCGAATGCCAGCGTGAAGAGCTGGACTTGGTCTCTTGCTGTCCGGTAGGTGCTGGAGGACGAGGCTCGGGAGCAGGGCCGTGGCATCCACGTCATCGTTCTCAACCAGGCCACGGTGAGCTTCTAGGGGTGGGGGGCCCGGAGGGCTGAAGCTGAGCCCTCCTTGCTGGCGCCGCTAACTCACGAGAGGTATGTCCCCCGCCAGGGCCATGTGATGGCAAAGCGTGTGTTTGACACGTACTCACCTCATGAGGATGAGGCCATGGTACTGTTCCTCAACATGGTGGCACCTGGCCGAGTGCTCATCTGCACGGTCAAGGTCAGTGACTCTGCCCCGATCCCTTTGTCTGTGCCCCCAGCTCCAACCTTGCTCATGGCCTTGGGTTCTCTACCCCTAAGAAAGCACAGTGGGAGGAGCCTCTGGAGGAAGGTAGTACAGGTTCCAATCTTAGCCTTGTCATTTGTATTCGGCAGGTAGTTATTAAGTACCTACTGTGTGTCAGGCACTGCTCTGGGTGTTAGCGATACAACAGGAAGCAACCTTTATGGAGCTTACATTCCTCAGGGCAAGATCAACCACAAAAAAGGCCAATACACGGATGATGTCAGGAATCGATAACTTAATGAAGACAGTAAGGCCAGGGAGACAGAGTAAAGGGTGGTGCCTTAGAAAGAGAAGGTCTCTGTAAGGAGGTGACATGTGAGCAGAAAGCCGCAGGAAGTAAGGAGAGGGCCCAGCGAATACCTGGAGGAAGAGTGTTCTTGATAAGAATAATGGCGAGGGGCAGGCCCTGAGGAGGGAAGGTACTGGCATGCTTGAGGAGCTGCAGGGGTGCCGGTCCAGCTGGAGATTCAGGGAGGGGAGGGAGGTGGTGGGAAAAGAGGGCGGAGAGGTGCAGATTGTGTGGGATCCTAGTAAGGATTTACTAGCCTGGTGACCTTAGATGATTCTCAGAATCTCTCTAAGCCTTCAGTTTTCTTATCTGTGAAAGGAGAGTAACCGCAGAGGGTTGTCGTGATGGTTTAATGAGCTAATGTAAAATAAAAGGTTTTGCATGGTGCCTGACCCAGAGTGAGCGCTCCATGGAGCCAGGTCTCCCAGAGCCATGCCCGTCAGGCTGACCGCCTTCCCTGGTCTCCCAGGACGAGGGCTCCTTCCACCTCAAGGACACAGCCAAGGCTCTGCTCAGGAGCCTGGGCAGCCAGGCCGGCCCTGCCCTGGGCTGGAGGGACACGTGGGCCTTCGTGGGACGCAAAGGAGGTACCGGCACGATAGGCCATCCACCCTATAGTATCAGGGGCCCGGGAGGAGCGGAACCTCAGGAGATGGGATGGGGTTGGGGGCAAAGAGGAGTCAGAAGCGGTGGGCTGGATGAAGGTGGGCAGAGAGCCGGGAAGAAGCTTTAAAACTGGAGCCCGGGCCCCCATTGCACCTCATTCCTGTCCCCTGCTAGGTCCTGTCCTTGGGGAGAAACATTCTAAGTCACCTGCCCTCTCCTCCTGGGGGGACCCAGTCCTGCTGAAGACAGATGTGCCGCTAAGCTCAGCAGAAGGTGGGGTTAGTGGGGACTGGGCTGCAGGGCAGTGCCTGGGCTGGAGGGGGGCCTTGGGTCCTATTTATGAAGCTTTATTTTCTTGACTGGGTGCCTGGGGCTCTGTAAACCACACTAGCCTCGAGCCCTCTCACGCATCATCCTGTTGACCCCATCCCTCCGTCAGAGGCGGAGTGCCACTGGGCAGACACGGAGTTGAACCGCCGCCGCCGGCGCTTCTGCAGCAAAGTGGAGGGCTATGGGAGTGTGTGCAGCTGCAAGGACCCCACACCCATCGAGTTCAGCCCTGACCCAGTGAGTGGGGCCTTAGACAGGGAGGCTTAGACCCCTTCTCCGCCTGGGAGGGGGATCTAGGAAAGAACCCAGCTGGGCTCTGCCGATCCCAGCCCGAGAGGGAACCAGGACCTGGGGATTTATGCTGACCTCGGAAAGATGGGTTGGGGGGCGGGTTAGGCCGTATGAACAAAGGCCCAGAGTTAGACTTGGGTTGAGTGTGTGGAAGGGCCCGGACAGGGAGACCCTCTGCCATTTCCCTCTCTACTCCGGAGTCGCCTTCTCCCTAAAGAACTCTTCCCTAGGTGGGAATCCCGGTTTGAAGAGGGAGTGAGGCAAGAGCTAAAAGCTGTTTCTCCCTCAGCTCCCGGACAACAAGGTCCTCAACGTGCCTGTGGCCGTCATTGCGGGGAACCGGCCCAATTACTTGTACAGGTGAGCCTGGGAGTGGGCTGTTTCAGCGCTGAAGGGGAGGGTGCTTAGCACGGGGGACCCTCGGGCTCATCGGCCTGCAGGATGAACTCTTGAGGTGGGAGGAAAGGCAGCAGATTCTAGGCCCATTCACCCATGTGGGTGGACAGGGGGAGTGTGAGCCCATCCATAAGCACAGGAGGGCCCTGAGTTGGGGGGACGGAGAGGCCTAACCCATCCCTGGGTTCCCCAGGATGCTGCGCTCTCTGCTGTCAGCCCAGGGGGTGTCTCCTCAGATGATAACAGTTTTCATCGATGGCTACTACGAGGTGAGTGGGGTTTGGGGACTATGGGAAGAGCAGAGGCCAGGGCCGCGGGTGCGGAGTAGCAGTGATTACAAGAGAGACAGCCCGGGCAGAGGCTGTGCAATGAGGACGGCTTGGCATGGCAGAGCCTGCAAGGTGGACGGGGGGCAGGTGGTTCACATGGTGACCAGTAGCCGTCCCCCCCAGGAGCCAATGGACGTGGTGGCACTGTTTGGTTTGAGGGGTATCCAGCACACGCCCATCAGCATCAAGAACGCCCGTGTGTCTCAGGTACTGCCTAGTCAAGGATGGAAGGGGTAGACGCCTGACCCCGCTGTCCACCCCAAAGCTCATGTGCCCTCTTTCCACTCCCCACCCAGCACTACAAAGCCAGCCTCACTGCCACTTTCAACCTATTTCCGGTGAGTAGTAAGGACAAAGCCCTTGGGCCTGGGGAGGGGAAATGTGGGCATAAAGTGTGGTCTTAATAGACAACAAGCTCTTCCCCTCTCTGGGCCTCAGCTTCCTGATCTGGAAAATGGGGGGAGTGCTGCCTGAGAAGTGAGTTGGGGGTGGAGGAGGCACAGGATGGGCAAGGCCCTCTTGGGGTCATGCTGTCCCACCTCCTCCTGCAGGAAGCCAGGTTTGCCGTGGTTCTGGAAGAGGACCTGGACATTGCTGTGGATTTTTTCAGGTGAGGGGAGTGCCCCTCCATAAATGCCTCACCATGCAGCCTCTGTGAGCTGCCTCGGGCCTCTTTGCTTAACTGGCTTTCCAGGGAAGAAGGCAGTGGGATATCTGGGAGAGCTCTGTGGGAGAAGTCAGCTCAAAAGTGGGGGAAAAGCCTGAGCACAACGGTAGGATGACAGGTGTTGGGGTTGGAGGAGAGCGTAGAAAGGATGGGTGAAGACAGTGGGGATCTGGGGGATGGGGCAAGCAGGCATGACTCCTGAGTCCCATCTCCAGCTCTTCCAGCATCACTGTGTGACTGCGTTTGTCCTTGTCCTTCCCTGAACCCTTGGACCCTGTCTCTCTCAGTTTCCTGAGCCAATCCATCCACCTGCTGGAGGAGGATGACAGCCTGTATTGTATCTCTGCCTGGAACGACCAGGTAAGCCCAGGGGCCAGGGGTCAGCTGGGGAGTTGGTACAAGCCCCAACCTAAGACCTCCCACCATGGCTCCCCCCTGTCCCCAGGGATACGAACACACGGCTGAGGACCCAGCGCTGCTGTACCGCGTGGAGACCATGCCTGGGCTGGGCTGGGTGCTCAGGAAGTCCTTGTACAAGGAGGAGCTTGAGCCCAAGTGGCCCACGCCAGAAAAGGTTCCCTGGCAGGGTAGGGGGAGTGGTCTGAAGCCAACCCCCCCCGCCCCCCCCGCCCCCGCCCCCCCCTCCGCCCCGCCAGCTCCAGACCTCTTCACCCTCATCATCTTCCATGCCTGCAGCTCTGGGACTGGGACATGTGGATGCGGATGCCCGAACAACGCCGGGGCCGAGAGTGCATCATCCCTGATGTTTCCCGATCCTACCACTTCGGCATCGTTGGCCTCAACATGAACGGCTACTTCCACGTGAGCGGGAAGCGGGCTGTTGCGGAGGCGGGCACCGCGTGGTAGGCGGAGCCAGAACGTGGACTCCAAAGCCGTCCCAGCTCTGCCACTGAGGAACCTTGGGGAAAATCCCGTATCCTCTTTTGCCTCCGTTTCTTGATTTGTAAAATGAGGATAAAAATCCTACCTACCTCATCAGGTTTTGAGGTGATGAGGTTTAAATGAGTTACTATATGGAAAAGGCTTTGAACTGCAAGCATTATATAAGGGTTAGCTGGTATTATTTTTATTACTATTTTTAGTGCCAGACTGCCGCTATGGGGAGGGTATTTCTGCCACCAGGCATTTATGCGGCCCTGCCAGCTCTGCCCTCTCCTGTCCTTGCAAATGTGGGGGCCCAAGCCTCCACCTGAAGTGAACAGGGACGTCCCCAGGCCCCCATGCCTTACCTGGCTGTGTCCAAAGGGCCATTCCCCAGTTATAGCAAGAGTATGCCTTGAGATAGCCGGGCCCAAAGGAACAGATGGACAGCTTGGAACCTCCTAGAAGCCAGAAGGACCCTGAGAGGCTGGCTTATACAAGACCCGAGTCGTCTCCTAGAGAGGGGCAGGCGTTTACCTGATGTCACTGTCAGTACCTTGGTCACAGCACTTTCCTCCCTCTCAGCACAGCCTGTCCTTTTGCCCACCAGGCCCAGTAGGGCCCGTTCTGGCTTCTGGGGCTCTACAGCGGCAGACCCTAGGACAACCACTGGGAGCAGGGACTAGCTTAGGGGTCAGTAACATGAGCTGCCCGTGTGGGCATGGCTCTCTAGTAATGGTGGAGCCCAAACTAAAGCTAGTAAGAGCCTGCCGAGGATGCACAAAGAAGAGGATGGGGATGGGGAAGACAGGGGAGGCTAGGAGGGGCGTGGGTCAGAGGGACCTCTCTGGGTCCAGGGCTTCATCCGTGCACCTTGCGGATATGTGGTGGGTCAGTGGGCAGGTGTGGGCCTGACAGTGGAAGGCCTGATGTTCACCCTCATGCCCACTCCAGGAGGCCTACTTCAAGAAGCACAAGTTCAACACAGTTCCAGGTGTCCAGCTCAGGAATGTGGACAGGTGGGGGCTGGGGACAGGGCAAAGGGGAGGATGTCTAGGAGCCTTGATGACCAATCCCCAGTATTCCCTTCCAGCCCTGGGGCCTGTTTTTTTACCCCCAGCCCTGCTGCCACCCAATTTACATGCGATCCCTTGCCTTGCCCCTGGAACCTGAAGGGTGACTTCTCCCCCTGACCAATTTTTCCTTCTCCTTCAGTCTGAAGAAGGAAGCTTATGAAGTGGAAATTCACAGGCTGCTCAGGTATGGCCTCTGGCAGTAGGGATATATGGCAGGGAGTGAGGAGGCAAATACTGGGGGTCTTGGCCCCATAACTTTTGGGGCCCACTGCAAAATGAAAATCAGGGCACCTTGTTCAAAGATTAAGAGTTTCAAGACAGCAATAACAGAGCATTAAACTAAGCGTGGGGTCTTGGGGAACCCACCTGTGACACAGGCTCCGTCTTGGCCTTTCTCCCCTATGCCCTGCTACAGTGAGGCTGAGGTTCTGGACCACAGCAAGAACCCTTGTGAAGACTCTTTCCTGCCAGATACAGAGGGCCACACCTATGTGGCCTTCATCCGAATGGAGAAAGATGATGACTTCACTACCTGGACCCAGCTTGCCAAGGTGCCCCACCAATACACCCACCCCAGGCTTACTCCTCCCCACCGGATACAGGGAGCCTTTGTTCTGGGATCTTCTATCTGAGAACCTTCTCTTCAAACTCTGGGAACCCCTCTTCCAACCCCTTTGTCCAATTCCATATTCTAGAAGATGCTACATCTTGCAAATTGAGGAGACTGCTGAGGATGGGCGGGGGCTGGGCCAAGGGTCCTCCATAATGCCCCCTCCCTGGAGCTCTCTGACCGCTGCCTCTTCCCCTACCCCACTTCTACCAGTGCCTCCATATCTGGGACCTGGATGTGCGTGGCAATCACCGGGGCCTGTGGAGATTGTTTCGAAAGAAGAATCATTTCCTGGTGGTGGGCGTCCCAGCCTCCCCCTACTCGTGAGTGACTCTTTCCTGCCCTGGGAAATGGGAGACTAACGGGATTGGAGGACATAGCTAATTACCTCTTCCCTATACATTTTCAAATTATCTTCTCAGGGTGAAGAAGCCACCATCAATCACCCCAATTTTCCTGGAGCCACCCCCAAAGGAAGAGGGAGCCCCAGGAGCCGCAGAACAGACATGAGACCTCCTCCAGGACCCTGCAGGGCTGGGTACTGTGTACCCCCAGGCAGGCTAGCCCTTCACCCCATCCTGTAGGATTTTGTAGACACTGGTAGGGGTCAGGGTTGGCTTGTTTTTAACATGAGACTTAATTACTAACTCAAAGGGGAGGCCTCCCCTGCTCCAACGCCCCTGTACCTGAGTTGGAGGTCTATTTATTTACTTCCCTCTTGGGAAGGGGCAGGATAGTACCTGGGAATCATTGGGGTCCCTGGGCAGCTGATCCTGCCCTTTGCACACTCCCTCCTCCCAGGCCTGGCTCAGAATCTAACCTATTTATTGACTGTCCTGAGGGCCTTGGGAACAGGCTGAAACCCAGAGGGCCTTGATTCCTTTCTTGGCTGGGGTGCTGCCCTGAGGGTGGGGCCGGCTCTTACTCAGGAACCTGCTGTGCCCAACCCGGGACAGGCCGGCTAGGGTCCCGCCTGCTCACGCAGACTCACTCAGAGACCCTCAGACACGGAACCAGGCCTCTTCTCAGCCTCTGCTTTGTCCAGGTTTCCAAAGCTGGATAAGCTGGTCATTGATTAAAAAAGGAGAAAACCTCTGGGGATGTGTTTTATGATTATGTGTCAGGTGGTTTGCGTTGGGCGGGTTTGTGTGAGAGAGAATAAGTAGGAGAGCAAATCTCGTGAGAGCGAGTTTTCCTTACTGTCCTCCACGGGGTTTAGCTTCCTTTGGGGCCGCTTGGCCACCAGGGGATGCCCAAGTATCAAACTCCCAAGATTTTTCCCTAGCTCCACCTTAGGTAACTGAGCCGGACCTTAGCCCCACCCTACTTGGGGCTGAGCTTACAACAGCCGCCCCAAACCCCTTCCCCACGGAGCTTTTACCCTGCCTAGCTTGTCTGGGCAGGCACCTGTCCCCAAAGATGGAGCGAGAGAGCAAAAAGAGATGCTTGGGGGGTGGGGGAGGTGATGGGCGAGCAGGTGAGTCTAGTGGGGATAGGAAGGAAGTGAGGGAGACAGAACTGGGAGGGCGTTATTCAGGAGGCTGGGACTGGGCTGCAGATAGTTCCAGGAGCAAGGACCTGCGACCCTCAGGGTACTCTGTGTGCAGATTGCATATCTAGGCATTTTTCCGGAGAAAAGCCATCATTTTCATCAGATTCTCACCCAGCCAGTGACCCAAAGAGATGAGGAAGATCTAACTGAGATAGTCCTCGAAGCACCAGGAAATGAATGCGATTGTCTGGATACGGTAGTGGATGAGAAAGCCTAAGGCAGGAGGCAGGACATTTAAGGGATCTGTCCGAGAGAGACTTAGGATCAGGAAGGTGAGTGCAGAACACGCCTCCTGAGAAGGGATCAGCCTGCAGAGTCCTTTCAAGGTGAGCCTGGTGAGCTCCTTATAGAGCCTTGGCCGGGGAGCAGGAACTGACTAGAATCCCTGCCTTTTCACCAGCTCCACCTCTCCCTCCCCCGAGGGTGCCTGGAGCTCAGCTCCCCGATGGCACAGGTGGCACAGGTGGTGTGTTGCTTGGACCATTTGTCGCCACACCGACGCCTTCAGTGTTTGCTGGAGATAGAGGTAGTACTTCGGGTGCCCCAACAGGCAGGTTGAGGGGAAGTTAGCCTATGACGAGGTGGAGTCCCCGCCCTGGGCAAACAAATCCCCTACAGCCTCTGTGTAGGCACCTGGTGTGTGAGAGAAGGTCAGGTGCTGAAGTGGGGAGAGGGACTAGTGGGGACTCGCTCTCCCTGCCCGCCAACCCCCCCCCTCCGCCCCAGTAGGCTCCTGACCTTGGCCTCAGACTAGCTCTCAGGCGCTGTGTGGCCCTGGCCAGGTTGTTGTTCCTTCTTGGGCTCTGCAAGGGGTAGTAAATAGTTCTGGGCTGCCCTAGAAAAGCCAGGGAGGAAGAATCAGGGGTCAAAGGGAAGCAAGGAGGAGCACGGTCTGCCAGCCTGGGCCTTGTTGGCCGTAGCTTCCCTCGTTAGTGCTGTCAGTCCTGGTTCAGCAGCAATCAGATCTATGTGTGGGATCTTCTGACCTTCAAGTAAATCTGACTCCATGCCAGCCACGACCCCACCAGGCTCTGGAGTCAGACAGCCTGGGCCCGAATCAAGGCTCAGCTCTTCAGGGAAGGTTGTAGACATGGAACAATCATTTGGGCTTTCTAGGCCCAGTTTCTGGAGCATGGAGTGGTTAAAATTAAATAAGAGATCAGATCTGTAGAGTCCCAGAGGCAAGCCAAGACCAAGAGTAAACAAAGTTCAGACAGGTGTGGGGCTTTGCCCCAATGAGAAGGGTGGGGAGCTTGCATCCTCTGATGGGGGCTTCTGGAGGGCTTCCAGAGCCTAAGTGACCCTCTCCCATTGCCTTGGCAGTATTTCTGGTCTCTCCGCCCCCACTTGGGCACAGCCTTGTTATTTTCATAGCTTTCCAGTCCATTGCCTCTACCCAGGAGGGGAGTAGTTTCAGGCCAAAGTCCTTGCACGATATAGGAAGGCAAACTGGCCCAGCCCCCACGTCCTCCCTGATTGCCCTCATAGTCATCCCTGTTACGCTCCCTCCCAGGCCTGGAATTCAAGGGAAGGAGAGATAGGCACCCACCTCCACCCTACCTCCCTTCTGTGACCTTTACAAGGGGCCTCGTGAGTCACCGGCCCCTCAGGAATCTGAGGCCAGGTTAGGCAAGGCATCCTGTCTCTCCAAGGATACAAGGAAAGTTCCGAATGGAGACATTTTAATTGGGTGATGAGTTCTGTTGTGCCTTCTACATCTCCGCCCGGTGCCTGCTGGTTTTACATATGCCTGCGCGATGGGGTGTCTTTCTCTCATCCCCCAGGGGCTGCTGGGATCACCGAGAGCACCCCTGTGCCTCGGGGTGTCAAGGGCTTGAGGGACAGACTGGAAGTATGGGCAGGAGAACTGGCGCCTTAGAGGTTCTGGCCCCGCCCCCACCCATGGAAGGGAAAGTCAGGCACAGCCTGAAGGGGGCTATCCCGTTTGGCCCCCAGTCCAGAGCAGCAAGCCCGGCCCTCTCTGGCCCAAGTGACACTGCTGGATCCTGTCCCCACCCCAGTCACTGCTGCTTGGCAGTGCCAGGGTGCCCTCCCCGGTTCTTGAGTGGCAGCCACGGCGGCGGAGGTAGAAGCAGACTATTTCAGGTTGCAGTACAGATACATGGACACGATCATGGCAGCCAGCTGGTGGGAGAGGAACGGGCAGAGGTGAGGGATGTGATCAGGGCCCTTACGCTTTAGTCCCCCGCCTCCCGGACACCCTGCCGGAAGCTCTGTTAGAAGTCTGTCTCCTCCAGCAAGGCCTCCGAGATGGGTCAAGCACCCTGGTCCAGTGCGGTTACCCTGCCCCACCCTCCTCACCCCCTTACCTCCAAGCCCCCAATTCCGGCTGCCACACCACCCACAGTGCGGGCGTTGGTCCGGATGTCATACAGAAGCTGGTTGAAACAACCCTTGGGGGGGGAGAGCATCCACAGTCAGCCGCTGCACCCTTCCCCCATTCAGCACTTCAGGGCCATTAAAGCAGCCCCCAACCTTCCATACCACACCTGTACAGTCTTGTCCTTGGCCTTCTCCTCAGTGCAGGGTTCCGCGGCTGTGCCATTGCCGTCGTCGGAGCAACAGTAGGGGGGAAAGGTATGGTTCTTCATGAAGTAGGGAGAGCCCTCAAAATCCGTGTAGTTGTTGAAGCCACAGCACTTGAGCTGAAGAGGAGGGAAGGGTGGTCAGCGGGGCCTTGCCTCTTTCCCCCCACCCCAAAATCTCCCCCGGCCCCCCTTACCCCTTCCATGGTGGTGTTCCACACTTGGGTGAAGTCCTTCTGGGAACCGTAGTCCTGCTTGATGGTGGGCACTACCAGCAACGTCAAGAAGTGCTCGGCCTGGGTGGGGCAGGCTGGAGCTCAGGGCCCGGGAGGGAAGGTGGGCCCGGGAGGGAAGGTGGCCCCGAGAGGCCCACAGCCCGCCTGCAGGGCTCCTCCCCGTCCTTCCCCTTCGCCCCGTCCCCCACTTCTCACCATGGTGGTGTACACCAGGGCCACCACAGCAGCTGCCACCTCCGCGGTAAAGATGAGGAGGAGGATCAAGAAGAACTGAATGGGGAACAGAGGTCTGAGTTTGAGAAAGAGACGGTCCCTCTGCCTTACCTGTTGTAACCCACCACCCAGTAAGACGAGGCACGGCCCTCTCTGCCGAGGGCCCTGGAGTCCAAAGCATAGTTTGGGGATCCCCAGGGCCTAGATTCAAGGGTGAGGGGACCCTGGGTCTTGGTTATGGGCCCGGGGAGCTGGGTTTGACACACCATCATGAGGGCACACTTGTTCTCAGTCTGAGCACCGTAGCAGCCCAGGAAACCGAGAGCAAAGAGCACAGCACCAGCGGCGATGAGGAAGTAGCCCACGTTGACAAACTGCATGGCACTGGACGACAGCGGCCCGAAGACCTTCAGGAAGGACGGCCCGTCGATTGACACCCAGATGCCCACGGCCAACAGGGCGACACCACATAGCTGGGGACAGAGAGGCAGGCCTTAAAATGGAGCGGGCAAGCAGCTCCTTACCAATCAGTTGAGTCAGGAAGATGGAAAATGAGACATTTCTCCCTTTATTGGCCAAGGAGTCTAAAAACTCATCCTGTAGGGAGGAAAAACATTCTGTAGAGCCAGAAGGATGGGAGCTGGGCCACCCGTAGCCAGCACCAGGCTGCACACCAATGCAGATATAAATGGAATCGGGGTTCTAGAAATATCCACAGGATGGGGGAGGGCAAGGCAAGACTTTTCCTCACTGCTGTCAGGGTCCTGCCACATAGCTAGGAGTGAAGACAAACGGGTGAGGCCAGCGGGGGGCCCCACCCCATTTCTGTGCCCAGCTGACCGCCTCTGTCCTGGGACGGGTGAAACAGTGGGGTGGAAACCACAACAGGCTCAACAGTCACCATAGCAACAGAGGCCGGGCTGAGGTTTACACCTGGAGAGGGACTCGGTGAGAAGGGACACCTACCTTGGGGCCTCTCCAGGATCAAACTCCAGGTCTGCCCTTCATCTAACCTAGACCTCTCCTTGCCTCACAAGGAAAACTGAGGCACAAGAGGGGGAGTACAGCGGGGGCTGCTTTTAGAGGCTCTCTGGATCAACCCCAAACCTCAGGGAATCCAGAGGCCCAGACGGGGGAGGAGGTACTGTCCAGACGCCACAGCTCTTAGAGAAAAGTCTCGCGGAGCCAGGCACCAGTGGATGAATCAGCCCGATTCCACCTTGCTGCCCAGTCCCCAGCTGTAGAAACTGAGGCTAGAACCAGGAGTGAGATGGCAGACTGTGGCTGGATCCCAGGCATGTTTGCCCAAGGATAGAGCGCTGGGCTCCCAGCCTCCAGGGTCAAATTTCAAGGAGCCCCAGACTTGCCCTGCCTTGCCCTGCCTGGCAAAGCCTGAGCAACAGAAGCCAGAAACCACACCGGATTTGCCTTTAACCCCCTCGGACCAGAGCACCTGCTCTCCATATTGCTGGGATCCCCCTGCCTTCTCCAGATACAAAGGCTACTTCCCTGAAGTCAAAAGAAGCCCAAGGCATGCACCATATCGGGAGTCAGAGAGGTAACACACCTGCAGCCCAATTTCTCCAAATCCCTCTACACGTCGTGTCTCCACCTCCTCACCTTCCACTAACTCTAAGCCCCTCTTTTGTGGCTCCAAGGTCCGTGGTGCCATCCTGCGCTAAATCGGGTGGACACTTCATGCGCCATACCCTTCTGACCTCTCGGAGATCGTGGTCTCCTTGTTTTCCTGCTGTTGCTCTTTCTCGAGCTGCTTCCTGGTGGCCGTTTCTCCATATACTCCTCGTAAGTTGGGTTTTGCGGAACTCACTCGGCCTGAGTGCTCTTCCCCACTCCCATGGTTTCGCTGACCGTTTGCGGTCCTGCGACTTCCCAATATCCATGTCCAGCTCCAAGTGGAGCTGCAACCCCACTGGGTTGGCTGCTGTCTGGGGGACATCTCCTGGGTTGCTCAGACCAGAGACACGGGCTTTATCTCCAAAGCGTCTGTTTCCCTTGCCCCTCCTTCCGTCCCTCAGCCGCCATCTGAGGGCTTTGTCCTTCATCCATTTCCCCCCAACTCCACCGTCAACTCCAGGGTCATGCCTCATTACTCAGCTTCCTCAGACATGCCCTATACAATCTGTTCCTGGTTTTCTGAACAATACCTGATTTGATTGCCTCTGGGCCTTTTTGCATACTTTACAACCCCTTCACCCAGTGCAAATGCCCAGCCTCAGCTATTTCCTCCAGATAGTCTTCTCTGACCAGGGTTCAAGCCCCTCGTGGGGGCTCCCGTAGCCCCTGTGCTAAGGCCAGACATTGTCTGTTGCAACTGTCTATCTGGCCTGCTGGACCTGAGATCCTCAGGGGCAGAGAAAGGGCTCACTCACCTTTCCCCCAGCACTTAGTACAGTCTTAGGCAATAAATGTTTGTTGAATGAATAAGGGTTGCTTGATCTCTGCCCTGTGGTCTCCAGGTATCTCTCCTTTCAACTCCTGGTCCGTCCTACAGAGGCCACTAAATTTCCAGGTTTGCCCAGGTAAGCTTGGGCAAACCTCTTCCCCTCCCTGGGCCCCCAATGCCTATGAACGGTGACAATCAATCCTGTTAGCGTATCCCGCCCTGCCCTAATTCAGGTCTGAAGCTTCCGGGAAGGGAGGAGCTTCTCCTAAGCTTCTCTACCCCAACTTGTGTGGCAGCCAGGCTGCTCCTGAGACCAAGACTCAGCATGTGGGGAGACTTTTGCACCCTATCTGAATGGGAAACATGTGCGACAGAGTCTGGGCCCAGCCATCTCCCATTTCCCAGCTGGGCCTCTGCTGAGGTTGTGACCCACTCCCGGAGGGAGGCCCGAACTGCCCACAACCCCCATACTTACAAAGATGAGGAAATTGAAGAGGATCATCATGGTCTTAATGAAGCTGAAACATTGCATGGTGGCTCCTGGGAGGCAGACAAGTGGGAGTTAGGGATTCGTGCTGTCCACCTCTGCTGCCACCTGGGCCGGCCCCGGCACTGGGACCCTGCCATACCAGACTCCAGCATCCAGGACCCCTAAATCACCCCAATTCCCCCGCATCTAGCCTCTGACCCCTCGGGGCTTCTCCTAAGTCCTATCCTGACACCCCTGCCTCTCTGTAGGGCCCAGGCCCTCTCCCAGGACCTGACACTGGGATACCGACACCCCAGGTCTCTCCACCAGCACCCCAAGCCCAACCTCACACCACAGGTCACTCCACGCCCTTCCTGGCAGGAATATATCCTGGATCCCTCCACCAAACCAACCCTAGACTCTCAGGACCCTCCCCATTGGCCTTCCAGCTTCCCAAACCGGTTTCCAGATTGATTTTACGTCAGAGGATGATCTCTATCCTGTGCCATCACCTGTTCAGGGCTCTTGGTAGTGAGTTCTGAAGGAAGGATCTGCTGAGGCTCCAGAGGGGACAGACTACGCCAGGGATTTGCCACTCCAGTGGGCCGGCAGTGAGACTGGACTGGCTCTCCGGCTCCACCGCTCACCTGAGGCGGGGCAGCAGTTTTAAAGGCCTCTGCTCACCTTCCCACCCGCCCCACCCAAAGCCAGCCAGCCTCTTCCTTCCCTGCTGCCCCCTGCTGCCTGGAGATCTGTCCCCATAGCCACGGGAGCAGCAGGCCTCGTTGTCGTCGGCCTGGCAACGCCAACCACAGCAACACCCTTCCTGATCTGAAGGAGGAAGAGAAGTCGGAGGGTAAACAAGTGGCCCCCAGAACCTCTGCGTGCCCTCCGCCACAGTGGTGCTCGCCTGCAGATCCATTCCTCCCTGCCCCGTGCGCTCCCGGGCACACCCATCTGCCCAAGCTGCCGTCTACGGAGCCACACGCAGATCCACACACGAACACGTAGCCGTGCTCATGAGTGCACATGCACGTGCGTCACACGCACTCGGCGCCGCGTGTGGACTGACTCCCGGGAAATAAGAAACCACAAAGCAACCTCGGAGGGACATACCTAAAGTCTCTCTGTCCCCCTGTCTCTGTCTTTGTCTCTCACACACACACACTCACGCACACACACACTTTCAAGGAAATGACCCAGGTTTAGCAGCTTCTACCCCCCTCTCTGAGGGGCAAATGACTCCTAGTCCTTTTCCTCTCTACAAAATCTCAATTTCCCCATCGTTCTCCTCCCTTCGTCTTTCCTTCTTACCCATCTCCCTCCCCAGGCTTTACTTCTCCCCATCCAGTAGTCTTAGCAATCGGTGTCAAGCACCCGTTTCCTTTCTGCCAGCAGGTGGCGCTATGATCCCACAAAAGCATCACCCCCAATTCTAAGATTCCGCAGTCCCAGTCTACATGAATCCCTCAAGGGCTTCATTTGAACCCCTGCCCGCCTCTTTCCACTGCGGGTTCTCCTTTCCACCCCAATGCTCCCCACATGGAGGTGTTAGGGAAGTTCTGGCTTTGGAGTCACTCAGACTAGGTACTTCCATGTTACTTCTGCAGCTTCTTAGCTGTCTGACCCGGGGCGGGGCGGGGCGGGGCGGGGGGGGGCACGGTGTGGATTTCTTAGGCTCGGTTTTAAGCTTAGGCTGGTCTATATAACGGAATAGTTACAGGGATTTTAAATAAGATTTTAAATAAGATTTTCTCTGGAACAAACGAGAATGACCACAGAGTGGGACGGTCAGAGTGCGGAGAGTCATAGCCAGAGGGGATGTGGGATGGACGAAGTGGACTTTAATTTTTTTAGGGGCGCCTGGGTGGCTCAGTCGTTAAGCGTCTGCCTTTGGCTCAGGTCATGATCCCAGAGTCTGGGATCAAGCCCCAGAGTCCTGGGATAGAGCCCCAGAGTCCTGGGATAGAGCCCAGAATCGGGCTCCCTGCTCAGCGGGAAGCCTGCTTCTGCCTCTCTCACTCCCTCTGCTTGTGTTCCATCTCTCGCAGTGTCTCTATTCTGTCAAATAAATAAATAAAATCTTTTAAAAAAATTTTTTAATGTGAATATAGTTGACACTAATTTTTGTTTGTCTTTCTTTTTTTGTAAGATTTTATTTCTTTATTTGACAGAGAGAGACAGCAAGAGGGAGTACAAGCAGGGGCAGAGGGAGAGGGAGAAGCAGGCTTCCCGCTGAGCAGGGAGCCTGATGCAAGGCTTGATCCTAGGACTCTAGGATCATGACCTTAGCCAAAGGCAGACACCCAACGACTGAGCCCCCAAGGCGCCCCTAATTTTTGTTTCTTATAATGGGAGGAAGCAGCTGAAGAAACGGGAGAGAAGGGGGCTAATAACACTAATATCTATGTAGATCATATTTTAAATGCATTACGTATATGGTCTTTTCCCCTCTTGTCACAACAATCCTATGAGATAGATACTCTTTTCTCCGCTTTTTAAATATGGGGAAACAGAGTCACAGGAGGGTTAAGTACTTCCCGTGATCACACAGTTTGTAAGTGGCAGGTCCATGATTCACCCCTCGTCGGTCTGGTGCCAGAGTCTGTATCTTAACCACCAAGCAGACTGTCTATAGCAATGGAATCTCTAAGAAGTGAGGAGGAGCAGACTTCCAGAAAGAGCAGGAGAGGAGGCCTTGGTCTGGGACTTGAGGAAGAAAATGGCCAAGGCCAAATGGGTTTATAGGTGTAGTAGCTAGAAGTTGATGGGACCAAGGACCATTTTCTAAGACTGAGGATAACAATAGAAGATGGAAGGGGAGGAGGTGTGAGGACTTTTAGGGTGGTGCTGAGGACCCCAAAGTCTCCTAGCAGGTTCCTACAGGAACAGAGAAGATGGAGGCTCGGAAGGAGGGCTGGAGGTGGAGGAAGAGGGAAAAAGAGAGGGGGCTGACGTCCACCATTCCACAACAACTCAGTGCAAGGCCTGGCAGAGCCACTGACATTCCTGTCTGCTACAAGAAAGCGTTGACACAACTTCCATTCTCCTAGGGACCTTGCTGTTCCTCCACCTGCACTAATTCATGGCTTTCTCTTTTCCCTCAGGCAGAATGGGAGCCAGGTCACCTCCATCTATGACCCCAGCGCCCAGCACATATGAAGTTGTTCGTGAACAATTCCTGAATGATTGCATGAATAAATGAGTGCAGAACAGCAAGAGTTAAATGTCTGGACTTTGGATCATAGCCATCAGGGATCGGAACCCCTGCCTGCCTCTAATTGTGCGACCTCACCTAACTGAGCCTCAGTTTCCTTATACAGCTGATCCTCATTATTTATGGCTTCCATATCTGTGAATTGACCTACTCACTAGAATTTATTTGTAACCCCATGCCAATCCTCAGATCTTTTGTGGTCATTCGTGGACATTCACAGAGCTGCAAAAATATTGAGCTGCCTCCTTCCCATGTTCTCAGCTGAGGCTGAACAGGAGGATTCTCTGCCTCCTTGTTTCACCTCTTAGAACATACACCTATTATTCTTGTGGTCCATTCAGTGTCACATTTTCCCCATTTTTGTGCTTGTGGTTGGTGATTTTGCTGTTTATCAAACAATGCTGAAGTGCTGTCTAGTGTCTCTGAGCACAAGAAGGCTGCGATGGGCCCTTCCAGCTGCGCTATGTTAGATCAATGTCATCCAGGTACGAGTTAGAGTGCCATTGGCTGTGAGTTCAATGTTAATGACTCAACAACACTATAGTTTAAATTAGGTATCTATAAACAGGAACACACAACAAACAAGGTCATGTTCTGATCGATCAGTTGACAAAGATGATGTGACCAGAGGCCGGTAGGAACGTAACCATGTAGGAGCTTTGGCTCCATTTGCTAATGCGCTATTTGTGGTGGGGACTTTATTAGACCAGGACTACTGTGAATAATGAGAACTGACTGTGTATGAAATAGGAATAATGATAGAGTCTCCTTGTAAGCTTGTTGTGGGATTAATGAGTGTTTGTAAAGTACTGGGCGCTCTTTGGCACACAGTAAATGCTTAAGAAACATTGTTAATATTGTCAGTGTGGGTAAATAAGAAAGCCAGGGAGTAATTTTCCCCTCCTCAGAGTTCCTTTTCCCTAGGGGCCAAGCTGAGGTTTTTCTGGCCCTTAGGCTGGACCCATGGAGAGCACTGTGACCCATGGGGTGGGGCAGGGGACCAGGACCTATAATAAAGAGCACCCCCCTTATGCGGACTCTATGTCATAGAGGCCCCAGCTGCCCTGGCCAGGAGCACCCTCGGGCACACTACAGAAGCTCCCTGTGCCCATGGGGCCTTCTCAGCCTGTCCGTGCCCCTCGGCCCCGGGGCCTAAGCTCCCCCTACCGCAGGCCAAGGCTAGGCTGGCCTCGGCCTCGATTTCCCAAGATGTTCAAGTGTAGCCGCAGAAGGTACCGGCAGAAACCCCAAGGCCCAGCTGCCACCCCTGTAGCCACCAATCCTGCCACCGTGGCCACAGATATCAACAACACTCCTACCGCCACCACCAGTGTGTGGATCCTTCCGCCACAAGGTTAGCCAAGGGCCCTGAGGCGGGGTAGGGGTTGGAAACACGAGGGCCATTCGTTGTCCGCCACCTTAGCCCTGCAGAGTCACTCTAGGGGGCACACCCTGTGTGAAATACCACCCCCAAAGTATGGTGGGGTCTTGATGGGATACGTGCTAAAGGCTGAGAGCCTTAATGGAGGGTGTATTGGCTGAGAGTGGAGGGCCTGGGGAACTGTGACTCTAAGAACAGTGGCGCTTCCAGAACTGCTGTCTTCCTCACACTCTTCCCTCTCCTTCCTCTCCTCAGTTCTCAGACACCTCTGTCAACCTGGCAGCTTTCTGATCTTCTAGAAATGGCCAGAAACTAGTCCAGAAGCTTGGCTGGCTCCAGACCTGCATCTCCTAGGGGCCATGGGTGGTTAACAGCAGGCAAATACAATCATTTCTGCTCCAGCTGCCTTACTCCACTCCAAGGTGTTTCCAGACAACTATGCTGGGTAGGAGGGTGGGGTGGGGACTGAATGCTCCCAGGGACAGGCTTCAGTGAGAACGGCCGGCCGGGATCCCACTTAGACAATGGAAGGACAGGACAAGGTCAGCAATGCACATCATTTCTCCATCTTTGGCCTCAGCTTTTGGTCAGCCCCATGAGGTAGGGGGCATTTCCCGCACTGCACAGGGAAAAGGGTCTCCACAGACATCTTGGAAGTTCTAGCGAGGTCCTTGAGGAGGGAGGTAGAGGCATGGGTCAGACAGGGACGGGATGAGCGATTTCAGGGCTTGAGCCTAACTCCAGGAGTGCGTCAGTGTGAGCTGTATGTGGCTCTGTGCCTGCGGCGGTCAGTGTGCAGATGAAGATGTTGGTGTGTGTGTGTGTGAGGCCAGGACAATGGGAGTGTTAGCGGACGTGTGGCTGAGTGTGGCTCTGCGGCGGGCATTGAGGTGTGTTTGTAAGGGTATGCGTGTGTCAGAGGGCGGCATCTCTGAGAGGAATGAAGGTCAGGAATGGGGTGCGGGCAGCCTGAGGCAGGAGAGGGTTGCTTCTGGGGAGGGCAGGCCACCTTCAGCCCCTGAGCTATTCCCTGAGGCCAGTGTGTTCCAGGACTGTCAGCTGAGCCGGGCGGTTAGGGGTGGGGCGAGACTGAGTCGAGTCCAGAAAGGGGGAGGGTGCGGAGCACTCCGGCCTGGGGATTTTCCATTTGGATTTCTGAGTGTGCCCATGTGTCATCAGGTGTAACTGGGTTGCTGTGGGGTGTGTCTCCATGGAATTGTGTCTTAGTGGTGCAAAACACTGTGAGGGACTCTTCTCCAAGGTGTCACTGTATGCGTAGGTGTGTGTCCGGGGCTCCCCTTCCCTGAGGGTTGGGGGTGGGAGTGGGAGTGAAGCCTGAAAGCCTTGGCCTGGCCCCCTGGGGGTTCAAAAAGCCTGTGAGGAGAAAATGAATTGTGTCTGTGTCCTTCGATTCCAAGGCTTGCCAGACACCGGGACCCGAGAGGCGGGACCAGGCGGAGACATCACTGACACACTGCGCCCAAACTGTGCAGGCTGGGGGATGAGTCTCCTCGGGTATGGGGGAAGTGGTGTTGAACCTCAGTCAAAGCATGAAGGCGGCTGGGCTGCTGCCCAAGGCCCACAAAGGGGCCCACACGTTTAAAGACACATGTCACAGTCCCTGAACATATGCAGATGTGTAAACAGAAGTAGACTCACAGACACACAATGCAACAAACACAGATGCATGCCATACAGACTTATAAGCAGAGCTACACACTGCCACTAATGCACGTGGACCTCCCTAGCCGGCATATGTACCCACACATACACATGCCTATGAAAGAACACACACTGACATAAACAAGCGTGCATCTCGAACAAGCACCTAAGCATATAGACGGACACATGCAATCACACTCATGCAAACCCAGGCACACACAGACGCACGCGCACATGCAGACACACTCACCAGACTTCCCTGCCCCTGCGGCCCTGGAACCCAGAAGCTTCCCTCCCCTATAAGAGTGGGTGTATGCGTGTGTGTGTGTGTGTGTGCGTGCGCCCACACTTCTGTCTGTGTGTATCTGTGTGTATCTGAGAATGTGTGTGTGTGTGTGTGTGTGTGACTGACGGGGGTTGCTGAGCTGTGGGAACCTGATGACATCATCTCTTCTGGCTATTTTTAGCTCCCTCTGCAATGACGGCTCCGCCACAGCCCCTCCCCTTCCAGGCTCCCAGAGGCAGCCACAGCCAGAGGGCACCCACCATTCCAGCCTAGGTGACCCCTGGATGACTGGGTAAAGCTCCCTCGTTCCCACCCCACCAGAGCTCCCCGGAGGTTGAGAACACCAGAGGAAGGGGCATGGGCCATGTGGCAGCCTGGAGCAGGGGCCTGGGCTAGGTGAGCAGACCTGGCTGGTCTCCAGCCCCTAGGGTGTCTCCGCTTCTGCTTTTCAATGTGAAACTCATTCTCAGTCAGTAGTGGCTGCCATGTGCCAGGGAGGGTGCCAAGTTCTGGAGATAGAGCAGCGTGCAAGACAGTAGGAGTCCTTCCTGGTGGGTGTTGCAGCTCGGTGGGAGACAGACATGAAACAGATCACACAGGCACTGCACCAGTCTGTGGCAAGGACTCCGAACACTGGTGACAAGGGGACCCGATCTGGGATGATGTTCTCTGTCTCTTTCTAGCTCTTGGAGATAACCTGAGGAAACCAGAGGCGCACCCTCCCTGACCTTGCACCTTCCACCCCGACAACCACACTCCAGAATTCCATAGAGCAGAGCTTCCTCCTCACACCCCAGGCCACCCCAAGTGCTCCCAACATCGCCCCAACCTAGCATCCAAGTGGTGGCCCCCCCACGTTTCATGGCGTGGTTCTTTGGAACCCTGCCACGGTTGGTCCCTGGGACCCTGTCCTTAGTCCTCCATTTGTAGATGAGAGGGGCAGGGGTGGCCCACACCTCCTGGTGCCCAGGCAGGAACACGAGGAGATGGCAGGCTGAGGGAGGAAGCGGTAGGCACAGGTGCGGGAAGAGCAAGGGGTGGGGTCTGGAGGGGAGGAGGACAGTGGCCCCAGGGGTCCTTGCTCAGAGAAGGCTTCCTGCTCCAGCCAGCCTCTGGGCAGCCACCGGAAAATCGGGTTTGGCAGCTTCAGCCAAGCGCCCAGAGGCTGGAAGAGGGGTCCAGACAGCTCTGGGGAGGCTGCCTGGGGGCAGGCTCATCCTCCAACCCAGAGTCTGGCCAGGCCCCAGGCTGAACTGTCCTGTTGGGGGAGCATTTTGTAATACTGGGACCCTTTGGAGTGTGGGGGGAACAGCTCTGGACTGGAAGCGGGAGCCAGGAATTCCAGTCCTTGTCTGCCCCAAACCCCAGTGTGATCCTTGGAAAGTCCTGCCCCCTTTCCAGAAAGGAGTGCAGGAGGACATTTCCCCATCCCCAATTCCTGCCCTCTGGGTTTTCCTGGGAGTCTGACTCAGGCAAAGAAACACAAAGTTTGTGCTTGGGACAATGGGTAGGGACGGGAACAGACCGCCCCCAGGGCGCCAGGCTGGAGGTCCCTTGTCACCAATGGGTCAATGGCCGGAAGCCTAGCTCCGACCCTACAATGCTATACAGGTCACCCCACCCTTACCAGTACCCTCACCCACACCCCTACTTCCGTCCTCTGTTCCTTCCTCACCTTCAGAGAAAGCTACAGGGCTCCCTGGGGAATCTCCCATACCTACTTTGCTGGCTCCCTGCCCTGTGCTCAACCCTCCCTCCCCCTCTGCACACTTGACCGGGGCCAGTCTCCCAGTTAACTTTCTGGCCCTGGATCCTGGGGCAGGCCCGGGAGGAAAGGAAGCTCGGAGGAAGGCCTGCACAGGAGCCTGCTTTTCCTGCTACCGTCAGATACTCGAAGCCCCAGTGAGGGGCTTGGGAGGAGGGGGGTGGACTGAGTGCCGGGGTCTAGGACTGGGTTGTCCTGGGCATATTCCAGCCCCAGGGAAAGTGGGAATGCTACCCTTTGCCTATCCAAAAATCTTCCTGTGCCTTCGGCGAACACAGAGAAGAGAGCCCAGAGCTAAGACCTGCTTCCTCTGGAAAACAAACACAAAAAACCAGGACAAGTGAGTCCTGGTTATGGTCACTAAGTCAATGATGAATTCATGAAAACACAAAAACCATAAAATTCTAAATACATAGAATCCACAGTCATGGAATCTTAGCATCACCGAATTCTAGCATGGTGAAATCTGAGTTACAGAGTCAGAAATATGGAATTCTGGCATCACTGATTCCCAGATCACAGGGTTAGAGTATCCTCGAGTAGAGAAATCTTGAGAAGTCAATTAGTGAAGCCTTTACCTTCAGGTCGATGTCCAAACTAGAGGATGGGGATTGGGGACGGGCAAAGGAGTTCACACATGAACACTAAGGAGGAGGCAGAGCGCTCAGCATACATGAGCTTAGGATAAGTTAAAGAACCTGCAATAAACCAGACAGAGGACAGACATCTTCCATCAGGACACATTCTCGGTTTCTGAGGATGAGGGGAGTGGGGCGGCAGGAGAGGGACACAAGAGAGTGGAACGATGGAAACAAAGAAAACACAGCCCAAAGAAAATATTATCAAGTAGCCTAATACACAAGCAGCAATGCCTCCCGATTTCTCCATGACTGGGATTAACAGCAGCCCAGGACATTTTTAAACGTTAGTAAGACTCCTTATCACATTGGGATGGCAAGCCACATCTGGCTTTTTTGGGAAGAAAAGTACCAAGTAGATAATATTCTGTATACCGCGATTTCTTGGGGCTCCTGGGAAGAGCAGACTCTCCAAAAAGGATGCTGAGGGGCGCCTGGGTGGCTCGGTCGTTAAGCGTCTGCCTTGGGCTCAGGTCATGATCCTGGGATGCTGGGATGGAGCAGATCCTGGGATCGAGCCCCGCATCAGGCTCCCTGCTCAGCAGGAAGCCTGCTTCTCCCTCTCCCACTCCCCCTGCTTGTGTGCTCTCTCTCCCTGTGTCTCTCTCCATCAAATAAATCAATAAAATCTTTAAAAAACAAAAACAAAAAACCAAAGAGGATGCTCAGCCATGACCAACAAAGCCACGCTGTGGGGTGGGGTACGGAGCACCTAGCAAGGCCTTGGTAAGGGACCTCGTGGGGGGCATCTGCCTGGGGTTGTGCCTGGGAGAGGAATCTCTACAGAAAGAGCCAAACTGGAGGCAGCACTTGGTATGGGGACTCCTGCCTGATTATGGGGTTGGTTACTCAGTAAACAACACGGATATTTACCTAGCATTTCTGGGAAACTACTGCAAACTCAGGAACCCAGAAGGAGCAGTTCCAGAGACAGGCAAATGCCAAGCTCTTCTGGGCATGGGGAATGGGGCAACGTCAGCTGGAGATCCTCTTGCTCGGCTGCCTGTCCTTGGATTCAGCTCAAAACCTCGGCCCCGACCCCTACCCACATCCTCATTTGCCTCCCTCTCCCTGCTTGCCTGCCATTCTCCCTACCTCCATCTGCTGTGTGACTTTTGGCAAATCATGTCCCCTCTCTAGGCCTCACACCTCCTTTGCTTTCTTTTGAAGTCGATAATTGGGTCCTAAGCACAGGTTTTAGTATTTTATAGTCCTGGTTTTGTCCAGATCAGTTCCCTTTCAGATGTCTCCATGCTCAGCTTTCAGAGAAAGTGTCAGGAAGCTTCAGGGGAGAAAGGAGGGCATAAGGAATATAAATAATGCTCACATTTGACATCCTATATATGTCAGTTCCTATGACAGTTGTTTTATAAATCTTGCATGATGCCCGCAAACACCCTGTGTATATAAATCATTGCTCCCATTTTATGGATGAAGAAACTGAGGCTCAGGGAGGATAAATAACATGCCCAAGGTCATCAGGCTAGGGAGAACTGGAATCTCGGGGAAGGTCTGTCTTAATCTGAGGGCTATGGTTTCAGATTAGCATTAATCCATGTGGCTTCAACAGATCAAATGAAAACCCCTGAATGGGAGTTTCAGGGAGCAGTAGTCCGTGTGGCTGGCCCTAGGTAGGTACCTAGGTAGGTAAGGAGGTCCATTTAGGGAAGTGTGCGTGCGATAGCGGCTGTCTGCGCTGTGCGAGAAAAGCTGAATTGAGTCTCTTCCTATTGGGTGTTCTCAGCTCAGACTGGAGAGAGCTGGACTGGGGCGAGTATATGTGGGGTGGAAATGGAGAGGGGGTGGTTCTGGGCTGGTCTTCAGGGGCTTGAGGGGCTGCTGCCACTGCTCCTGGAGAGAGTGTGTATGTGTTGGGGAGGGGCAGTGAATGGGGGCTTCTTCACTTTCTGGGATGGCCTAACCACCCTTCCCCCACCCCCACCCCCCAACGAAACTGGTTTTCGGGGCTCTGGAACCTGGTCTCGGGGGACTTTCCAGTTGGGATAGCATTGTGGTGCCTTGGCACTACTCACCTCTAGAAACCTTTTGGATCCCTGAGCTTCAGCTACCTTGCACAATTGCTTCTGCTAAGTGACTCAGCCGAGTGGAAGAATTTCAAATGGAGCCCTGACTTCTGCCCTTCCCAGGGTGGGTCATCACAGGAGGATTGGAGATCCGGTAAGTCACTGGCTCACAGCGTCAGAGAGGGAGGCAACCCCAGGGGCATCTCATCCACATGCTTCACTGTGAGGGTGAGGGAAAAGTGTAAAGTCCAGAAAGGGAGCGGGACCTGCTAAAGATCACACAGCAGCCAATGCTGTCCCCACAAAGTGCCTGGCACTCCCCCTTGGCACTGAGGACACAGTAGAGTCTTCTTGAAAAGTTGCAGTCTAATGCGGGCTTGGTAGATACACCGAGGGAAGTGTCAGGGTTAAAAGAGAGGTTCAAACTTGGGACACAGGGGGCTTAGAGAGGCAGGGGCACGGACCCTTACAGGCTTCACTGAAGATGTATAGGTGGTTTTGGAGCTGGGCTTAAAAGGAGCAACATTAAGTTCCTCCTTAAAAGGAGCAACTGATATAAAGGGGTAAAAGACTTTCTGGTGAGAAAGCATGAGCTGCCTCACCGAAGGACGGAAATGAATTGCCCTGCAGACTGGCCCATGTGGGTGGACTGGAAGTCTGATGGGCAGCAGTCTAAGCCCGGGCTAGGACCAGAGGTCAGGACTGTCTGCTCTGTGAGCACACAGTAGTCACAGATGTGCAGGCCACAGGGATACAGGGGCCCTAGAGGACGGTGGGGGGTGGGGATCGCAGGAGACCAGGGCTGGGAGATTCTTAGCAGTATTGGTGGGGACTGCTAAGCTCTCCCACCCCCGGGCCGAGGCTGTTTCCTTTAGTTCAAGTTAAACGCATGCACAGAAAACCTCGGTCCCCACTTCCCTCGACGAGGACCGAGGACCCAGGCCCCAGGCCCCAGGCCGAGGCTGAGGTCCGCCCAGCCAAGAGGAAGAGATTACTCCCCGCTAGTTGGCTTCCTGCCCCAGGTTGCACAGCGGTGCGCACACCTCCTCCCTTGAAGCAGCTTCCCTCCCACTCCCCCACTGCTCCTAAACCCCCCACGGGTCCGGGACGGGACGGGGACGTCCTCCGCTTTAGAACTTCGGTGGCTGCGAGCCCTCCCCTGCTTCTGTGATGCAAATCCGCTCCGGATTTATTCTCGGGAGTCCTTTCCGTAAAGTGCGACGCACCCGGCGCCAGCACTTGTCTGGAAAGGCCTCCTCCCGCCCTGACCCAAGGGCGCCAGGGCCTTGAACAGGGCGGGGGGCGGGGACGGTACTTTCCCAGCGAGGGCTGCGGCCCGGGGGCGGGGTGACGGTGGGAGCCCGGGAATGGGGCGGCCGCGGTCCTAGGCCTGGGGGCGGGGCTGTAATTAACCGCACGGGGGGGGGCGGGGGAGGGGGGGAGCCGGAAGCCGCGGTGTAGAAGACCCGAGATGCAGAGTGGGAGTCCCCGAGAGCCTGACTGGGAGTGTGGGGGTGGGGACACCTTGGGCAGGAAGGGACCCTGGTCTCCAGGTCTCGGCGGGAGGTTTCCGTAGAGAGATTAGAAGGTGTAGGGCTGGAGAGGGTTGGGGGTGGAGCGAAGGGGAATCCTCCGGCCTGGGAGGGGCCACCCCAAGCTTGAGCGCGGCTCTGCACGTCGCCTAGTCTCTTGGTGTCTGGTCTGTGTACAATTGTGGTTTGTGCCCTGAGAACGAGTTCCAGCGATCCCTGTCCTCATCTCGCAGGGAAACCAAGCTGTAGTTACACCTCGGAGGCCGGGGAGCCTGACGCTACTAGGGATTGGATGGATGCGGGAGTAGGGGTGCTCAGTGCACTCCCAGGAGCTCCAGATTCAAGCAACTGCAGGACTGGTGTGAGCAGTTTGTATAAAGTGCTATCCAAATCAGCATGTATACATAGGCGTAGAGAAATGGCACTTAACTGAGTGCCTACTGCGTGCCAGACCAGGGATATTCACCAAACTGACAAAAAGAAGAGTAATTTTTACTTTTTTCTTGGTACTCTCGCAATCAGAAAAGAACAATGCAGGTCTGTTTATTGGGGGAAAAAAAAAAAAAAAAAAGACCTGGTTTCAGCACTGCTAGGCCACTGATTTGGCCTTGGAAATGTTGTCTTAACTTCTGCAAGCCTCAGTTTTCTTATCCAAAGATGATGATGATGATAATAGGGGAACCTAGGCACAGGGTTTGCTGTGAAGATTAAATGAGTTAAAGCGTCAAAGGCGCTTGGAACAGTGCTCACAGTAAGTGGCAACAGTGAGGACACTTAGTCTGGGAGTGTGTGTGGGGGGAATGGAGGAGCAAAAAGCCTTCTGGAAGAATGGAAATCTGAACTAAGTCTTAAAATATGAAAAGAAACTAGTCAGTGGAAAAGGGAGGAAGAGAAGGACATTAATGACAGGGAATGACATGAGCAAAAACAGGCCGGTGAGAAATAGGACAGTGAATTAGGGGAAACTGCAGACAGGAGGCAGAGATTAGAGATGAGGTTAGAAAGATTAGAAAGACCAAACTGGAGCAAGACGGGGGGCTTAAAGTTACTGAGGCTGGTTTTCTGAGAGCTATTGAGGGGTCTTCAGCAGCGGCAGGAGGAAAGAGGGTCCGTGTGGGGCAGTGTGGAGGCCTGGAGAACGGAAAGAAATGTGGATTTGAGAGATAGAAATGACAGGACTTGACAGATGGATTGAATGGGAGACAAGGAGATGTGAGGACCATATCCTGATTTCCAACTAGGGTCCCCTGGGTGGTGCAGCAGGAAGGGTAACACATTTGAGGGGAAGCTGAATTCAGTTTTGAACATGCCTGTGACCACACCCCTGGACAGACCCTCAATAATTGGGGTCCTGCCATCCCACCTGGCAATTACTCTGTCCAGAAGATGGGAGAGGTATCATTAGCCACCACTGGCTGTCTGTTCCCTGGCTGCGGCTGACTGGAGGTCTGGGTGGGGAGGTGGGTGGGGGGGTGGCTGCCACCACTGGGCTGGTCCTAGTGAGTATTCTTTTGTGGCTCTGGTCTGCCTGGCAGTTTCTTTGGGTACAATCATGTTCCAGGAGGTTGGTAGGGTTGTCAGGTCCCAGGATGGGGACAGTTCTCTGTGCTGCTTACTGTCTCCATTTTACAGCTGAGAAAACTGAGGTTCAGGAATTGAGTGGCAGAGCCAGGGAGGGAACCAAGGTTTGTGGGATGTCTTCTCACAGTACCGGCTGCCACATCATCACTGGTGACATTTAGTCCAAGAGGGGCAAGGAAAGTACCCAGAGCCATGGCTCCTTGGGGGAGAAATGTAATCTGGAGCAGTAGTGGGGATCAGGGAAGGAGGCAAAGAAAGCTTCCTGGAGGTGGTGCCATTTGTGTTGTCATAGAAACATAATCTTGTTCTCTGTCTCCCAGGCCAGCAATCATTGGCAATGAGCCATTGCCTGCAGTGAGGGAGATCTTGTCTTCTGAGGGGCCTCGAGGCAGAATGTGTCCACAGAACCCAAAAAGTGGCAGGCTGGAATTCTTGCAGGTATTTCAGGCCTACAATGGGGGCACTTTTACCTGCCTCTGGCACCCATCAGCCTGGGCATCCCTTCCGCCCTGGCACTGCATTGGCAGCTGGAAGCCCAGGGCCTACCCATTTTCATATCAGGGTTCAGCACAAGTTTATGGTCTGTTCCCAGGTTTTGTTTTACTTTAAAAAAAAAAAGAGGCATCATGTGAGGAAGTGATGGATTCTTTTTAAGGGCAGACTGGCAATTACAAGAAAAACTGATCTTTCTGTGAATGATTGGGGAAAAGTTGTAAGACACAAAAAATGTTGCTAACCTTCTTGTGTCACCCACCAAGTGTTTCTCCCTAGGTGTCCAAATGGCTGAGATGGTAAGTGGGTAGCCAGATTCTTAGGAGGTAAGAAGAGGTTACTTTCAAAATAACGTTTAAGTAATATTTGCTCATTGTAGAAAATATGTGCAAGTAAGAAGAAAAAAATATATAAAGCATCCATCACGGAGAGATAAATGCTACTAGCATTTTTTATATATTTATCTTTTTCATTTCTGGGCATATGTGGCTTTCTTTTACATGGTTAATATACTGTGTAGACAGTTTTGTATCGTGCTTTCTTACTCAACAAATTGATATGAACTATCTCATATCATTTAATTTAATGACTGCATAATCTTCTATATGGAGTTACTATATTTTATTTTATCAAACCCTAATCCTTACACATACAGATTTTCTTTCTTTCCTCCTTCTTTTCCGCTTTTTTCTTTTCTTTTCTTTCTTTTTTGCTATTATAAAAACTCTGTGATGAAAATCTTGGTGCCTAAATCTTTTTTTAAAAAAATTTATTTGAGAGAGAGTGTGCGTGTGTGCACAAGCAGGGTGAGAGGCAGAGGGAGAGAGAGAATCCTGAAGCAGACTCCCCGCTGAGCCCAGAGCCTGGTATGGGGCTCATCCCAGGACCCTGAGATCATGACCTGAGCCGAAATCAACAGTCAGCTGCTCAACCGGCTGAGCTACCTGGGTGCCCCCTTGGTGCCTAAATCTTTGCCCATATTTTGGATTATTATTATTTTTTTTAAATAAATTTTTCTATAAGTGGAATTCCTGGGTCAGAGGATCAAAATATTTTTTGAGATCTTGATATGTAGTCCTAAAATGCTTTCCAGAAAGAAAGTTTCTACCAATTATACTCCATCATCCTGATAGAGGTATTAACATTAAAAAAAAATTGGGGGCACCTGGGTGTCTCAGTCAGTTAAACATCTGCCTTCTGCTCAGGTCATGGTCTCAGGGTCCTGGGATAGAGCCCTGCCTTGGGCTCCCTGCTCTGTGGGGAGTCTGCTTCTCCCTCTCCCTCTAGCCACCCCCCCCCACTCTTGTTCTCTCAAATAAATAAACAAAAACCTTTAAAAATAAAATTCTTGCTAATTTGATAAGTAAGAAATGGAATCTCATTTTTTTGGTGCTGAGTAGTTTCTTGGAGGCCAGAGCAACATGGGTCTACTAGGTCAATGATTTGGTCCAGTCTGACTGGTGAATTCATCTACATATCAGACTGTCTCCTTCACTAAATTGGTAGGGTTTGGTTATTGTTGTGAACATGTATTGTTTTTACCTGCCTGGAATTCTCTCTTCCTTTGGGTTGCAGTCTCCCGGTTTTTCGTTGGGAAACATCCGTCCTCCATTTTGATCCATGTGGTTCAAATGGGCCTCCCCTCCCCCACCCTGCCCAATTCCAGGGATGGGCATCGAGACCCTGGCCTGACCAATCATCACAGTGATTGGCTCAGTGATGAGCATTTCTAGTCCCTTTGGCCCCATGACTATAACTTTCTCATCTGGCTTTGGAGTCAGAACTGGTTTTAAATCTGGACTTTGGCCCTGACTAGGGGATTATTTGCTGTTTTATATAGGGTGGCCAGAAGAGAACTCATTGGTAAAGTGATATTTAAACAGACCTACAAGAAGGGAGGAAGTAAGCCCTGCCTGTACTTGGGGGAAGAATGTTTAGGCAGAGGGTAGAGCAAGTGTGAAGACTCAGAAGCGGGAGTATATGGGATATATTTAAAGACCAATAAGGAGGCCAGTGGCTGAAACAATGAATTCGCCCTCTCTGAGCCTCAGTTTCTCATCTGAAAAATGTTGATGATAATAGTATCTGTGTTTTAGACTGGTTGTGATGAGTAAATGGGATACCGCGTAGCACAATTCCCAGGCTTTGCAAGCTATTGTTTTTAAGATGACAGCTCAGTCTTCAACCTTGTTGGCCATTTTTTTTTTTATGACTTGTGCTTCTCCCTCCATCCTAGTTCCCTTCCTCTGATTCATGATCTTGTTAGCCTATTAGCCTATGATCTTTTGCTGCAGTTTGTTCGTTAGTCACTCATGATTACCAGCACTACTATATGCTACACTAGGTTATAGGGCTTTTTTTAATATGCCTATTGTCTCATGGGGGAAAGTACATCTGTACATTAATAGCCACCATAGAAAGCAAAGCAGGCCCAAGAGAATAACTAACAAAGGGCTCTGGCAGTTCAGAGGTGAGCTCATAGAAGGCTTCCTGGAGGAGGTGGCATTTGGGCTGATTCTTGAAGAAAGGTTTTTCATGGATGCAGATGAGGTGGAAAGGGCATTCCAGAAGGAAGAAAAAGGTGTGAGCATGGGCACAGAGCCTGGCATGTCCAAGTCACAGGTGAGGAAGGGGGAATGGCCTGGTATGGTACAACCAGAGTGTGTTGGAAGGTTGAGAAGTGGGGACAAAGTTTTGAAGGGACTTGATTGTCCAGTTAGGGAGTTTGGACTTACTCTGCCAATGATAGGGAGCCATTAAATATTTTTAGGCAGTGGGTGATATTGGTCACATTTGTGTTTTGGAATGATCTGTCTGGCTTTTGAGGAGGAGAGCTGGGAGTCAGCAGGGACACGGGATGGCAGCAGGGACCCAGGGAAGCTATAACAGCTGCGGTGGTGAGAACTGATGGGACTTTAGGAAAGGAGATGGAGAAGATGATAGAGAGGCAGGGAGAAACTGGATACTCTAACTGCTCTCTAAGGGTCATCAGGGAACATACAGGAATCGACCAAATATGGCTACAGTGAAATTGCACTAAGTCTTCTGAAATTGGACTTTGGGCAATTGAGGTCAGCTATTTTCAGTCCCAACCCACAGAAAGACCTTTGAGAAAGGAGAGATGGATAGGAGTGACACGTGTCTGTCCTGGGCACCTTCCTGTTTTGGCATTTGATAACTGCACGAAACTTCAGCAACTTGGGGCACTGTAGCCGTCACCCCGTCCTTCGGGGATCAACTTTCTGAACAGGGTTTTCTCAAAGTGGCTTGAATTGGGAGGTGGAGAATTGAATTTTGGCCCTAGGAATGTCAGGCTTAAAGCTCTGTAAACTTGGAGCGGATAACGCTATGATTCCCACATAATCTTTTCAAAAGGCTGTTTTGACTTTCTAAATGATCCATCTAGCCGAAGAAAGAAACCAAACATCATCCAAAATTCGATAATTTGGGGGAATCCTAGATCTGCCATGTTGCTTTTTTTTTTTTCTTTTTAAAAGATTTTATTTAGAGCAGCTGGGTGGCTCAGTAAGTTCAGCATCTGCCTTTGGCTCAGGTCATGATTCCAGGGTCCTGGGATTGAGTCCCACATCGGGCTCCCTGCTCAGCAAGAAGCCTGCTTCTCCCTCTCCTCCCTATTCCTGCTCTCTCTGGTGGTCTCTGTCTCTCTCAACTAAATAAATGAAATCCTTTTTTTTAATTTTAGCTTTTTTTTTCTTTAAAGATTTTTATTTATTTGACAGAGAGAGACACAGCGAGAGAGGGTAATACAAGCAAGGAGAGTGGGAGAGGGAGAAGCAGCCTTCCTGCCGAGCAGGGAGCCTGATGCGGGGCTCAATGCCAGGACCCTGGGATCATGACCTGAGCCGAAGACAGACACTTAAAGACTGAGCCACCCAGGTGCCCCTAAATAAATGAAATCTTAAAAAAAAAAATTTTTTTTTATTTATTTGGCAGAGAGAGAGAGAGAGAACACAGAGCAACAGGCAGAGGGAGAGGGAGAAGCAGGTTCCCCACTGAGCAGAGAGCCTTATAATGTGGGGCTCAATCCCAGGACCCTGGGATCATGACCTGAGCCAAAGGCAGATACTTAACTGACTGAGCCACTCAGGCGCCCTGCCAATTCCTCTAAATAAGGAAAGCCAATCCAGACCCTGGGCTTTGGGATTTACAATTCCAGCTGGCATAGCATCAGGAGGCTAGGGGGCTCTGGCCTTAAACATGGGTGACCACTCAATGACCTCCTCCAGTTTTCCCATCCGCAGACAGCAAGGAGTCCTGTGGGCTGACTTTCGGGTGGAGGGAATTGGAGGGAGGGGAACCAGCAGATGATTATCATAATAGCCCAGCTGAGCATTTTTCAGCTACGAGCATTTTTACCCACATTAGCTAATTAACTGACAGTTTGTCCAAGTGGAGATGAGGGATGGTAGGAGACAGGGAGCTCATGCCTAATCACGCTTCCAGGGTCTGGGGGTGCTGATAGTGTGACTACGGTACTAGGGCCAGAGTGTTTGGACATGGGCTAATGGACAGGAGCTAATTCACAGGCTCTTGGGCCCATGTGCATGATGGTCAGCTGGTTTGCCCGAGACAGTGTGATAAATGCCCCATTCAGTCCAGGAGCAGTCACGGTCAGAGAGACCCAGTCAGACCCCGTTACTGATCTGATGACAAGTGCACGGGGTATTAGCTGCTTCATCACAGATGTCTTCTCTGGAGAACTGTCTCTGTGTCCAGGAAACTGAATGAGATTCTTCACGGTCAGAGATGTTGCATATGATTTTTTTTTTAAATAGGAAAATTTCACATCAGAATCGAGTCAGTGATAAATTCCTATTATTCACTATTTATCTCCTATCAGAAAAAACAGAAAGGACATGCGCATTTACATAAATGAGTGTTAGCACACAGCTCATACTAAATCAGTGTAGGCATCTTATAATTTCACATTTTTAAATTCACTTTAAAAATTTTATGTAAGTAAAACTTACTGTTTTTTTTGTGTACATTTCCGTGGTTTAGACAGGTTAACAAACGTAACCATAAAGAGCTAGGTAGTAAATATTTTAGGCTTTGTGGATATATAGTCTCTGTCATAAATACTCAACTTTACTTTTGGAATGCCGGAACATCCGCAGATAATACATAAATAAATGAGCATGACTTTATTTATGGACACTGAAATTTGAATTTATATAATTTCCATGAACTATTCTTTTGATTTTTTTCCCTCAATCATTAAAAAATCTAAAAACTATTCTTAGCCTGTGGGTTGTACAGAGACAGGTGGTGGGCTGAATTTAGCCCTTGGGCTACACTTTCTGACCTCTGGCTTCGACCAGGGTTTCTCAGCCTTGGCACTATTGACATTTGGGGCCAGATAATTCTTGGCTGTAGGGGCCGTCCTGTTACAGAATGTTTAGCAGCATCCCTGGCCTCTGCCCAAAGGTGCCAATAGTATCCCCTCTCCCTTTGAGTTTTGGTAAGTCAAACTGTATCTAGACATTGCCAAATGTCTCCTAAGGACCAGAATTGCTCCCAGTTAAGAATCACTGGCTTAAACAATTGTACGGTCATTTAACCACCACCACAATTAAGATACAGAACAGTTCTTGGATGTGAGGGCAATCTGGCTGCGACATCTGTCTCCGCATTCATCACTAGGGTTGACGCGGCCGATCTGGCTGGCGAGGCTGGTATCCCCTTCCTCCCTCACCGATCCATGTGCGTCCCTCCTGAGGTTGCCAGACTCTGTCAAAGAGGACGACCTTCCCCCAATAGAGGAGGACAGATCTTCGGTCAAGGGTGTACTAGTAGCTGGGCTCCCCCGCTAACACCTCCAAACAAGTCCTCAAGATACGGAACAGCTGTATTATTAAAAAAAAAAGTGTCTCTCACGCTACCCTTTTATAGTCAACACTTCCTTCCCTCCCAGTTCATGGTAGTCATTATTTTCTATTCCTGTAATTTTGTATTTTTCTGAATAACGTATAAATGGAATCATACAGCCACTCACCTTTCTTGGCTTCTGTTACCCAGCATAATGCATTTGACCTCCATTCATGTTGTTGAGTGTATCAGTAATTTATTCCTTTTTATGGTTGAGTAGTATTCAGTTAAATGGATATACCGCAGTGTGTCCACTCACCAGTTAAAAGATATTTGCATTGTTTCCAGTTTTTTGTGATTATGGATGAAGCTGCTTTCATTTGTGTACAGGTTTTTGTGTGAACGTATGTCTTCATTTTTCTTAGGTGAACACCCACGAATGTAATTTATGGATCATATGGTAATTGTATGTTTACTTTTTCCAAAGTGACTGTACCATTTTAAATTCCTCCCGGCCATGGTTGAGAGTTTCATTTGCTCCATGTTCTTACCAGCGCTCAGTATTTCCAGGGTTTGTTGTTTGTTTGTTTGCCAATCTAATAGGTGTGTAGTGGTGTCTCAGTGTGGTTTTAATTTGCATTTCTCTAATGGTTAATGGTGTTGAGCATCATTTTACATGCTACCTGTATATTTTCTTTGGTGAAGTGTTCATATTTTTGGCCCATTTTTTTAATGAAGTGGTTTGTCTTCTTATTACTAAGTTTTTTAAAAAATTAATTACTTATTTATTTGACAGAGAGAGAGAGATCACAAGTAGGCAGAGAGGCAGGCAGAGAGAGAGGGGGAAGCAGGCTCCCCACTGAGCAGAGAGCCCATTGCGGGGCTCCATCCCAGGACCCCGAGATCGTGACGTGAGCTGAAGGCAGAGGCTTTAACGCACTGAGCCACCCAGGCGCCCCTTACTACTAAGATTTTTACGTACTCTAGATCCAAGACCTTTTTGGATAAGTGATTTGCCAATATTTTCTCTCAGTCCGTAGCTTTTCTTTTCTTTCTTTCTTTCTTTTTTTTTTTTTTAAAGATTTTATTTATTTGACAGAGAGAGAGACAGCAAGAGAGGGAACACAAGCAGAAAGAGTGGGAGAGGAAGAAGCAGGCTTCCCGCTGAGCAGGGAGCCTGATGCCGGGCTGGATCCCAGGACCCTGGGATCAAGACCTGAGCTGAAGGCAGTTGTTCAACCGACTGAGCCACCCAGGTGCCCCCCCCCCCCCATAGCTTTTCTTTTATTCTCTTAACAGTATCTTTTACAAGCAGAACATTTTAATTTTATCAAGTCCAGTTTATCAATTTTTTAATTTATGGATTGTACTTTTTAAATTTAAAAAAAACTTTATTTATTCATTTGACAGAGAGAGAGAGAGAGAGAGAGAACATACAAGCAGGGGGAATGGCAGGCAGAGGGAGAGTGAGAAGCAGGTTCCCCATTGAGCAGAGAGCTCGATGTGGGGCTTGATCCCAGGACCCTGGGATGATGACCTGAGCTTAAGGCAGAAGCTTAACCAACTGAGCCACTCCAGTGCCCCTGGATTGTACTTAAAAAAAAAAAAAAAAAGATTTATTTACATATTTTATATATATAGAGAGAACATGGGTGAGCTGGGGGAGGGGAAAAGGGAGAGAGAGAGAAAGAGAAAATGAATCTTAAGCAGACTTCTCACTGAGCGCAGAGCCCCATGTAGGGCTCAATCCCATGACCCTTGGATCATGATCTGAGCTGAATTCAAGAGCCACCCAGGTGCCCCTATGGATTGTACTTCTATGTCATTTCTGAGAAGTCTTTGCCTAACCCAAGGCCACGAAGATTTTCTCCTATGTTTTCTTCTAGAAACGTTATAGCTTTAGGTTTTACATTTAGGTCTATGATACATTTTGAGTTAATTTTTAAATAAGATATGAAGTATATGTTGGGGTTCTTTTTTTATTCCCCTGTGGACATCTGATTGTTCTAGCGCCATTTATTGAAAAGACTATCCTTTCTCCATTGAATTGCTTTGCACTTTTGTCAAAAATCAATGAGCTTATATGTGTGGAACTATTTCTGGGATCACTATTCTGTTCCATCAATCTATGTGTCAATGCTAATTTTGCTAATACCATACTGTCTAATCGCACATTTTAAATAAAATTCCTAAAGGTGAATTCTTTTGGAATGATTATGCGTCCAAAAAGGGTTCTGGCATGCTTAACACATCCAAGACTGTGAAATATTTAAAACCCAAAACTTACATTTTGGTGGAGATCTTGGAACAAAGTTGGAGGGTGGCAGCATTGATGACTCAGACGTGTGAGAGTGCTTAGAGAACACTGAAGCACCCATGGCTTCAAGCAAATCCCCTAACTTCTCTAGGTCACAATTAAAAAGAACAAAGGAATGAAACTAAGTGCATTTGATAACATTTATGCAGCAGTGTTCTAGGTATTGATTATACAGAAATACAAACCATACATCTGAACATCTGACTTCATAGAATTTATTTTCTTTTTTTCATTTTATTTTATTTGTTTGAGAGAGAGATTGAGTGTGAGAGAGTAAGCACAAGCAGGGAGAGCAGCAGGCAGAAGGAGAAGCAGGCTCCCCACTGAGCAGGGGAACTGACGTGGGGCTTGATCTCAAGACCCTGGGATCATGACCTGAGCCAAAGTCAGACACTTAACCTTCTGAGCCACCCAACGCCCCTAGAATTTACTTTCTAACTGGAGATATAGTCAATAAAAAAAATGTAAGCAACATTATTTCAGGCTGTGGTAAGTCCTAGTAGTAAATGAAAATAGGTGCTGGAATAAAAGTCAATTCAAAGGGACTACTTTGGCTAGCATCATCATGGAGGGCCACTTTGAGGAGGTAACATTTGAGCTGAGACCTGAATGATGAGAAGTTATAGTGAAGATCTGAGATAAAGAATATTCTACAGAGAGGGCCCTGAGGCCTCTCTGATCCTGACGGGGGAAGGCCAAAGCTGATGATGCAAAGATGCGAGTGGGTGTAGGGAGATGGGTAAGAAGACGAGGCAAGAGATAGATAGGGGACCTTTACAATCAAGCTTCCACTGGGCTTCCTCCTCATCTCCCACTGGTCTGCCCCTCACACTCTACTTTCCAGGCATTCTGAACTTTTCTTTTCTCCAAACAAGCTGTTCTTTTCCTGACATTTACATAGTTTGTCCCCTCAAGCCAGCATGTGTGGCTGTCACCATTCTCTCCTTCCTTTGAATAATAGGATTTCCCTGAGTTTAAGCTGGCGACGAATGGATAGGATAGAGCCTCCTACCTGACCTGGACTACTTGCTTACCTCTGGCCTGTGACATGACACAAAAAGAAACTTCTGTCTTGTTTGGTATGCTGTATGTTGGCTTAGAGCACCTTTGCTTCTACTCTTACTTTTCCTCATCTTCTTGGTGAACCCTTATGTATCCTTCAAGACCAGGCCTTAAGTACTGCTTTTCGCATCCTCTCCAGGGAATGTTAATTGTTTCTTCCTCTGTGGCCTCACAGTACGCTGCATGTACAGCTATCATAGTATTCTCTTCGGTCAATGAGCCTAATATAAGGCATGCACTGTGGTAAATAAGGAGTTTGTGGTCTGGAGAGAAAAACAGACACGTGATGGAGTAATTGCCAAGTGGCAATAGTACACTCTCTGTGAGGAGTGGGTTGTAGGGCAGCACAGATATCCCTCATTCTTCCTTCCTCCTCGACTCCCACATCCAATTCCAGTGAGACGTCACGGAGAGTAAGGCTGAATGATTCAGATCTTAGGAAACCACCATGAAGGTAGGAACAGCCAGGACAGAATGCGTCTTCTCTCCGGGACGCCGGAATGGGTTGCTGCTTGTGGCCGCTCTTGGAGACACAGTAAACTCCTGGGAGCTGCCAGCTCCTGGGAGTCATCTGCCACCAGAGCTGAAAATATCGTGGCAAGATGACCAGCCTTTGAACTTATTCTTGAGGACTCAAGAGGCCCTGGAGAGACTCAGAAATAGCTGAGAGACATTTTGAGTTGGGGTTAATTCCTTATAAGTAGGCAAATGGGTGCTCATGCTAGACTAACTTGGTATAAAAAGATTATTAAATAATATAATCTCATTTCATACAGGCAAATAAGCCTGAGGACATGTGGGTTATGTTTTGGGGGTTCTAGCTGGGAACATGCTATCGATATATCTGCATCTGTGTATCTTTATATCTTGCTGAAGTTTATGTCTGTACCATGGACTCATCGCTACTACTAGAAATAAAGCCAACTAAAATGTTTAGGACAGTGACCAAGATAACATTTGAAAATTGCACATGGAGGTAGATAAAAGACTTGTCGAAGCCTCTATGAATTGTGAGATTCAAAGGAACTGTGAAAAACATGAAACTGAAGAAGCTGTGCAAACTTCTTTTAGGGCCTCGGGCAGATAAAGAGGGCCCAGCGAGATCTTTAGGAGGGGTAAGAACACAGCCCTATTCAAGTCTGCTAAAGATGTTAACTAGCCTGCAGTCTCAGGGAAATAACGAGAGAACAGGGTTTCAGTCTTGGATATGGTTAGAAGTTCTCCTACATGAAAAGAGCCCCAGCTGCCACCAGAATTATTGGCCTAGGGACTGGAGACAGGCAAAAGGAAAGGCCATTCAGTTAATATAGAGATTTATGGGGATCCAAAAGTTGGGAGTATTTTTGAGGAAGGCCAACCCTGGCATGAGGAAAGTGTGCTCTTGGTGGGGCACTCTACTGAGATGCTGTGAGTGGCGGATACCAGATGTGGAGAAGTGATAGCAGGACCTCTGAGTGACAAAGGGAGTTTTCAAGGCTACTAAGGCTTCAGTGTCAGTTGGCTGAGTGTTTAATGTTCTGACCAAATTAGCAGTTCAGACGGTTTAATATCTATCATCTACCTATCTCTTACTTGAGAGGGACAGAGAGAGAGGAGGGGCAGAGGGAGAGGGAGAGAGAGAATCTTAAGCAGGCTCCATGCCCAGCATGGAGCCCAACGCAGGGCTCAATGAAAGGCTAGATGTAGGGCTCAGCGTGGGGCCCAATCTCACCACCCTGAGATCATGACTTGAGCCGAAATCAAGAGTGAGACACTCAACCAACTCAGCCATCCAGGCGCCCCTGCAGGATTTATAAGCACAGGTTTGCTCAGATTTTTTCCGTCTGCTCTATCAGAGAGTATGAGAAAAGATACCTGCTTTTGAACTGGGGCTAGAGACGCTTTTATAGAAGGCAGAGGAAATAGGAGCTGAAGATCCAAACAGTATGAATCAGGTTCCCCATGTAACAGACAAGAACTACGGTTGTCCCAGTGTAAGGCTTTAGGGAAAATTTCAGCTGCCAGATTGAGAGTGGTCTTTTAGATTGTGCCAACTGTTGAAAGTAACATGAGAGGGGCACCTGGGTGGCTTAGTGGGTTAAAGCCTCTGCCCGTGGCTCAGGTCATGATCTCAGGGTCCTGGGACTGAGCCCCACATCAGGCTCTCTGCTCGGCAGGGAGCCTGCTTCCCCCTCTCTCTCTGCCTGCCTCTCTGCCTACTTGTGATCTTTCTCTCTCTGTCAGATAAATAAATAAAAATCTTTAAAAAAAATTAAAAAAAAAAAAGAAAGTAACATGAGAAAAGGAGGAGGGGAGGCAGCTCAAGTCTTGAAGTAAGGGAAACTCAATCAACTGAGGTGATTCTAGCTATCCAGCGAAGATTCCAATGACGACTATACCTGAGGACCAAATGGGACAGTTGAAAGCACTAATGATGGCCCTATAGGTTTAGAAAAAGAGGTATGAAGATGGACCCTTCTGAGCCTCTAAAAGGCAGAACACTGGAGGAAATTGGGGGTCAGGGGACTCCTGGCCAAGAAGAAATCCTAGCTATAGCATTCCTAAAGCTGGAGAACACCAGGGAAAGAGGAAGTGAAGATGGGCCTGGAGTTTGAGCTATTTTCTTTCTTTCTTTTTTTTTTTTTTTTGAGCTATTTTCAAACCTCACGAGAGGAGGCCCTGGCCAGGCCTCCCAGAAGTTCCCATCTTTGTCTTATGGAGGCAGAATCCTAGGAGGAGGGGCAGCCAAGAAAGGCATTAAGTCCTAAATGCTGGTTAATGGTGAATTCATGAGTAGGAAGCACCCAAGCCACCTCCCATGACAGAAATCCAGTGGGTCAGATGCGGTTTTAGTACTGATTGTGAGGCTACAGATCCTGTGGAGATGAGGGAAGAGGTGAAAAATCCGTGGTTATATGTTGGACCCTGGTAGTGTTTAGGAGAGGTAGACACATTGGTAGGGATCAAGTGTAGACTAGAGTATTTACCAGAAGTATGCAGGGACGGAGCTTCTGGATGTTTTCGCCTCATCCAGAAGTAGAAGCCACAGGAAAATCAAGGCAAGGAAGAACTAAAAATTCCCACCCTCTCTGTTTCCACTTTGGGTCTTCTACCTTAAAGCTTTAATTTGGAGGATTCCCCAAATTCAGAAGTGGAAAGAGAAGGTGTCGTGGAAGGACCAAAACCAGGAATAGTTTTCTCTAAGAATGAGGAGCGACTGGGCTTAGGATAAGCAACATAAGCTTGAAGTTGGAAACCCAGACCCTTTAGAAAACAGAGCAGGAAGTCTATATTGTCTGAGATGGATGATTTTTTAGCTCACTTTGAAGACCTACTGATTAAATGCACCATCTCTGAGTTTCACATCCCATAGATTCCCTTTTGTGATAGAGAAGAAGAAAAAAATCAGGTAGGATCTGGGTTTGCGTGGATTTCCTGGCTCTGAAGAGACAGTCCGAAATAGTCCAGCACGCTGTGTTCCTTATACAGGATGGCTTAGCCACTTCCTATGGAGTCGCTTGTTTCCAACATTGGATGTCAGAGCAGGTATTAAAAAGTCCCTAGACTGCCGAGGACATAAACAGGGTGGATTTTATCTGTCCTGTGTAGATCTAACAATATGAAGGGTTGGGGGTTTCAGGACTCCTGTTTCTGTTCAGAGGTTACTGGACAAAGTGATTGGTCATGTGAATTTATCTGGAAGTGTTTTATTTATTCATTTATATATAATATTTATATAGTTTATATATATACATACATAGGTACATTCTCCAAAACCTTGGAAAAGCATGAACAATGGCTCTTCAAGAGTAGTGAAAGTGTTTCTTGTCTGCCCAGATCGTTTCTGAGAACTGCCCCTCCCAAACTCCCAATCTATGTAGCTTGGGTGCAGCTGACCCCATACTCTTCTTCCAAGGGTGCCACATGACCTAGGCCTGTACAATTAGAACATTCCATCTCACTGGACTCAGTGATTGGTGCAGCAGTGAGCATGTGACCCGAGCTAGGCCAATGAGACTCAACCCCCAGAATTTTTCTGCAATTATGTGGAGAAACTTGCACTCTGCTGGATGGAGTTGCTAAGCAGGTAGAGTGTAGCCTGCAGCTGCTGGAGACTATCCTTGTCAACACCTGGGGAAGCCTCAGCGGGAAGGAGAACTGAGAATGAATCTGGTTCCAGCTAACACTGTTTGAGCACCTCTACTTAGCTGTGTGTCAAGTAAGACCACCCTTTTATTTGGCTTAAGTTTGTTTTCTGTCATTTATAACTAAAAAAGTCACACTAATATGATGGCGATACCAGACCATGTGGGAGATTTTACAAGTTGAGTAATTTTATTTGATCTCAATAAAAAGTGATGACATGTAATATTACACGGGGGTAAATGCAGGCCGTGAGAAGATATCCATTGTTAATAACTAGTCCTGCCCTATCAAATATGGGAAACTAGAAATATTCATAATGTTTATGTTCATGAAAAACTCTTCTTGGGTTACATTGGAAACATTTTTTGTTTTCTAACTTGGTATTATCAAGACAGACTCAGAACACAAATTCAGAAATTACCTTAAAATCCAGAAGGAAGTCAATTCCCTCACTCCCTTGACCACTTTCTGGAGTTCATGGCCTTGGTAACCTTGATGAGCTACTTAGTTCAGGCTTGTCCTAGCTATTGTTCACCCGCCCTGATAATAATTTTGAGGGCATCAGAGTAGGTACTATGTTAGAAAAATAAAGAAGAGGAAAAGTTTATATTTTTTGTTAACTTTGGTTCCAGAGGTGCCAAATTACTTTGTCCAATAGTGAGGAGCAACACAATTAAAAAAAGCTTTCCTGGATCAAAAGAGGGAAGTCACAGGTAAGTTCTGAGACAGATCAGGTGTGCCAGGTACTAGACTACACCTCAGGGGCTCATATGTTTCCCAGTGCTAGGCTGGCTGGTCACTTCTTGTAACTGGCTACTATAGGTCTGTGAACATGCTGGTGATTTCTCTTCACTAGCTGTACTCATAGGCATCTGAGAGTCAGGCTCTGAGACAGGTCTAGCAGGAAGCCTTAGATACCATGCTTATGGTGACATTTGACTATATGGTCCAGGGCAAATCATTACTACCCTAACTATGAATGTGGAGTTGGGAAGAGAAGTGATTGGCAGGCCCCAAGCCAAGTGTATGTTTATGTGGGTTGTCCCCAAAGAAAATGCTCTAAGCTTCCTAAGGGAGAGGACCAGAACATGCTCCAAAGGAGATGCTTCAAGTCCTGAATAATGGGATTATACAGAATATTTGACATTTTTGGCTGCCTAGCATTTGAACACCCTTCCCATTTTGGAGGACTCCCAAATCAGATGGAAGGCAAGACCCATAAACTCTAATATGATGTTGAATGTGGTGCTAGAAGATGCAAGAATGAGATAAAATGCTGTTTTAGGATTTGAGGCTTCCCATTAAACTCAAAATAACTAATTGGAAGTATAATGTATAGCCTGAAAGAGGGAGAGGAAAGTCACAGTGATTGGTCAAAATAATTTACCACTGCAGGGACAACCTGTGAAAAAAGCTGCTTGCCTATTTCTGGCCCACACAGTAAGCATTAGGGTCTTTGAGGAAGCCCTCTCAGGCACTACTATGGACCCTTTGGGGAAAGAGTGAGAAAATTGGACAGTAGTTCAGAGGGTAAAGGTAGTGGCCTTAGGATTCTCGGGTTGCAAGTAATAGTATCTAGTTGGAGCCTGCTTAAACAAACAAGGAATTCATACAAGCAGCCCCTATTAGACCTGGAAAAGAGGGGCTCGGGACAGGGTCTAAAGGGCTCTGAGCTCACCTCTCCTCAGGATGAGAAATCAGTGGAGTCAAGGGAACTCATCCATCCAGAGCCCTCTGGCTTCCTTCTTCTCAATCATGTTCTTGGAATTCTGTGCCCAAATGACCCCAAGGATCTTGTTTCCAGGACCTGCATTGAGCCTTTTCCATGGATCTGGTCTCCTCAGGACAGAAAGGAATGTCAGTGTCAGTACCTTTAGACCAAAGGCTAGTCAAGGGTTAGCTGTGGATGGATTGAAGAGGCTTGGACACATGCACAAGGACCCTCTTCACGTTGCAGGATGAAAACAGGAGTGGGAAGAGATGGGAGTCCACTCTCCCCCAACCACCACGTTCTCTAAGGACCCATGAATTCTGAATTTGAACCTAGTCTTCCAGGTTTATGTGAAGGTATATTTGTCAAGATAAGAGGATTTTATATATGTGTGTATATATATATATATATATATATATACACACACACATATTATATGTATATATACATATATATCTATATAAGATTTTATTTATTTATTTGATGGAGAGAGACAGTGAGAGAGAGCACAGGAGGGGGAGCAGCAGAGGGAGAAGAAGACTCCCTGATGAACAGGGAGTCCGATGCGGGACTCGATCCCAGGACTCTGGGATTAGGACCTGAGCCGAAGGCAGACTCTCAACCGACTGAGCCACCCAGGCCACAGGCACCCCTGTATATATCATTTTTGGAGCCACCCAGGCCACAGGCACCCCTGTATATATCATTTTTGGAGGCCACTATTCAACTCACTATAGTGATATTAGATGGTAATCATTTTCCCCCAATGTCTATGTTGGGAAAAAAGAGGGTGGGGGAAGGTCAGAGAGAGTTATCTATTAGAATCGAGATTTCAAAGAGGGAGCCATTCATGGGTACAGTATTGTCTCATTCTCATTTGCAGGGTTCTGGGGGAACTCAGGAGAAACACCAACCACTGGCCTTATGTCACGGTAGGATAATGGGCTGGATTTCTCCAGTGTCCTGAAAAAGAAGACAAGGGACACATTTGAGTTGTGGTTAAGGAACACAAGCCAACAGTCAGTGCTGCAGGGACAGAATCAATGAGTGTGAGGTTGAGATTCAGCAGTCCAGGAGGTCAGAAGAGGCTAGGAAACAGAGTAAACTTGCTCAAAAGGAAACCTGATGGAAAGGGTGAATAAAGGGTGCTATCTTGCCCTGATCTTAAGGCCTCAGGGAGATCATCGGTTTGAAAGCACAGGGATCAGAAACTGTTATTGCTTGTTCACATGAGTCTCCCTTACTAGGTGGTGGGCTCATCAAGGACAGGAATAGTGTTTTACTGAGCACTCAGCACAAGGTCTAGCCCATGGAAGGGGCTCAGGTTGAACTGAACTGAAAAGGCTTGTCATTTTGGTCTGTTCGTCCCTCTACATTTAATATTTGATAAATCTACTTTAAGTGCAACTATCATATTACATATTTGATATATGGGATGACTAATTACATTTTTTTGTTTACAATATGAAAAGATGTTGCTTTTGAATATATATTCCCAGCACCTTGGGTGCCTTTACTTAGCCCTAAATTACATAATTTAGAATTTCACACATTGATACTAAGAGGGGAGAAACAGGATGCAAAGGGAATAATAGTGATTTTCACTGAGTGCCTCCTTTGCAAGAAGCATAATATGAGCAGAATACAAGGTAATCCCTACTCTTGAATTAAAAGAACATCACTGTGAGTGTATCATTTTTCAAATTCTCAGAGCTGAAGATATAAATGACCAGGCCGTTCATGTTCTATACTTGTACTTTTCTTATTCAAATGGTGATCTTAAGTCCCAGAGGTTGCATCATTTCCCCAGATTTCAAAGATGATGCCTCTACAAATGTATCCGGGGAGGATGCAGGAGGCCTTGTTTTAACATATTGATTTTATAAAATATTTCTAAAGAATGCTTGCAATTTTATTGTTCAAAGAAGCTGGGATAATGCTGTTTTTTAAAAATTTTAAACCGAAATGTCCAAAACAGGAACTTCACTGATTTTGCCCTGTAACAACAAAACATGTAAGACAGTTCAGATTTGAGACCTGTGGAATTGCAGGGTAATTATTGTACATTCCAGAACAGAGGCACAAACTGCAAATTGTTCTAAACTATTGAAATAATGACCACAGGAAGTGAGCATACTTCAAAACCCTATATGGTGTTACATTTCAGAAATGAGCTGGGCTGGAAAATGAAACCAGCTTCTTTTCTCGCTGCTGAGTTTTCCTGAATTTCCTACAAGCGGCTTGGAATTCCGCAAACAATTCACAGCTGATAAAATAGAAGGGCAGCAGAACTCAGTGTCTGTGATGAAGACCCCAGAGGTAGCCTGCAGGATAGAAGGGTCACTGTCTATCCCTTGCATTTCTGTAACCAAAAACTATACAATTTTTAAAATTTTCTTTTTGTCCTCTTAAATAAAAAGGAATCAGCTGAAGACCTACAGAAAGGATTATCAGGGTAACCTGAACTTAGGCTACCCCAGAACCTTCTTGGAGAGTTTAGTTTCTTCTTACAACTTTTATTTGCTCAAAGAACATTCACTGGCTACGCACTGTGTGCCAGGCCTGATGCTGGACACTAATGATTTGAGAACATGGTCTCCACCCATGAGGAAATCCCTCATCATGGGGAAGAGATAGACCTGGAAACAGACACTTTGAACATGGTGTGCCAAGGGCTGTGCAGAGGCTGGCATATGAGTGGGAGTTTGCCACTTAACAGTGGAGTGTGTTTTTGAGGAGAAATTTCTACTGTTTTGAGGACTACAGTATGACTAGTCTTAGGAGTGACAGGAAAAAACTGCGTGAGAAGAGATGGGAGAGGTAGGCAGGGGCTAGATCATCAAAGCCTTGAATGCCAGGCTGAGATTTAAATTTAGCCTGAAGGCAGAAGGAATTAAGGCAGGGTTTATGCAAGGGAGTTTTTTATTTAGAGCCATCATTCTGTGTGGAGTATGGACTGGAGGGGGCCAGGCAGGGAGATTATAAAGAGGTTGTTGCAGAGTCTGGTTAAAGATGATGAGGGGGGCGCCTGGGTGGCTCAGTGGGTTAAGCCTCTGCCTTCAGCTCAGGTCATGATCTCAGGTTCCTGGGATCAAGCCCCGCATGGGGCTCTCTGCTCAGCAGGGAGCCTACTTCCCCCTCTCTCTCTGCCTGCCTCTCTGCTTACTTGTGATCTCTCTCTCTCTGTCAAATAAATAAATAAAATCTTAAAAAAAAAAAAAGATGATGAGGGACTCTTTAGTGGCCTGATTTTTGGGTCAGTTTTCAGTGAAAGTTTTTCAGCTTGGAGCTAATCATACAGATTTGGGAAACAGAAATAAACAGACCGTATGTTTAAATCAGGCATATATAGGTTTGGGAAGCCCAAATGTCACCTCCTTTAGGAAGCCTTTACTCACCTGCAGGTGGGCAGAGATCATCACTGTTTTGGGCACTCATATAGAACTTTGTCAATTTCTCTATTATAGCATTTACATGCCTATCATTATTTATTCCTTTTTTGGCCCCTCCTCTATGGGCTCCAGACTCAACGTTAGGCACTCTGTTTCATTCATTTTCGTACCCCCAGTGTTTGGAAGCATCAATAAACATTCACTAAGTGAATGAAAGGGAGAGGGAAACTGTGGAAAAGGTACTGAACTGGCTGTCAGGACATGGGGCTCTAATCCTGGCTCTGCTACCAAGTGGCTGAGTGACTTCGAACATGTCCCCTCACTGCTCTGGGTCTCAATTTCCTCATCTGTAAAATGAGGATAAAAATACAAGCCTCCTCTTCAGGGTTATGGAGATTAGATGAGGTAACAGAGCTCACCAGCTGCCTGCCCTGTTTGTGCCCTGCCCTTGTCAAACAGCCTAGACTATTGTTCCTGTCATTTGGATCTCATTTGCTCTCTCTTAGTGAGAGCTGAAAGCTGTTGCCTTGATGGAGGGGAAGTTTGCAGCAGCCACAGACATACCATCCAGGTGGGCCCTGTGTTGCTGGAAGCACAGGCAGCAAAAAGAGGGCAGTAAGTTAGGCTAGAGAGAGACAGACTCCTGCTTTTTTGTGACCCCCTAAAGCTGAAGGAGGACTGAAAGCGGGGTGAGTAAGGTAGAGAAGAGCGATATCATGTGCTGAGGGGTCTGAGGAAGCCCTCAAACGATTCCCTCTAAACCCAGGAGTTTAGCAGCATCTGGAGGAATGCCACTTCTATGAAGACCACTCATTCATTCAATGTTTATAATTTTTCAGTGCCTTGGGCTGACATCATTAACATTATCGTAGTTTCTTTTCTCTTTCCTTTTTTTAAAAAAAGTTTTTATTTAAATTCCAGTTAGTTGACATACAATATAGTATTAATTTCAGGTGTACAATTTAGTGATTCAATACTTATATACAACACCTGGTGCTCATCACAAACAATGTACTCCTTAATCCCCATCATAGTTTTTCAAGTTTTAAGAACGATGTGCAGGAGAGAGAAAAAATTGCAAATGCCAAGTAAAAGGAATACCACTCTGAAAAAATGGAAAATAATGATTTTAGACACTACTATCTCAAGAGATGACTATCCATTCCCAGGTGTGAGGTCTTTCTGGAAGATCCACTAGCACTGGTCTTTTTACATTTGTCTTTTTACTTCTTACAAAAGTAAAGGGAAACTTTTCCATCAAAACTTGATATATGCCCAACCTACAAGGAATATGGCTGAGGAGGTCCTCAAATTTGCAACTTATAATTTGTAGTTTTCTTGGAATTCCATTTACTGAGTTTATTTAGCTGCTGGACTTGGAGTTATCATAAGACATTTGGTCAAGAAAGATGATGAGAGAGGGGAAAAAAAAAAAGAGGGGGATTGAGGCCAGTGATCCTTCCCCAAAGGCTAAAGTCAGTTTTGGCATTAAAACTAGTGACCTTAAAAAAATAATAAAAGTGTGTTTCCATTTTGCAAGGCTTTTAAAAAATATTGTTTGCTCAGATGGCACCTTTAATCACGAAGAACTTTTGGCTGAGTTCCAGGCTGATTCTGCTGGCACAGAGAGCTCTGAGATCATACCCTATATTCAGTGCACAGGAAAAATATTTCATCCATCTTTGAAATAAAGAGGGGGAAATGGAGCATATTTGAACACTTTGATAGCAAGACCATACCAGGGTGAAAAGTGAAGGACGCTCTATTCTTTTGGAGTTACAGAAAGGTACTATTCTAAGAACTTAAGTGGCATTTTTTTTTATTCTCAGTGCTTCACGGTAAGCTAAGAAGCTTGCATAAATCTGAAGGCAATCTCCTATTTCACAGATAGATAAATGAAGGCAGATAGATTTTTTTTATTTACCTAAGACTACTTTAAATTAAAAAAGAGTGGCAACCTGGGCAGTTCAGTTGGGTTACGCCTGTCCGACTCTTGATTTCCACTCAGGTCATGATCTCAGGGTTGTGGGATCCAGCCCTGCATTGGGATCTGCGCTTAGTGGGGAGTCTGCTTGGGATTCTCTCTCTCCCTCTGCCTGCACCCCCACCTCAAGTAAATAAATAAATAAATAAATTTTAAAATATTTTATTTATTATTTATTTGACAGAGAGAGAGAGCACAAGCAGGAGGAGCAGCAAAGGGAGGGAGAGAAGCAGGCTCTCTGCTGAGCAGGGAGCCTGATGTGGGGCTCGATTCCAAAACCCCAGGTTCATGACCTGAGCCAAGGCAGACAGTTAACTGACTGAGCCACCCAGGCACCCCTAAATAAGTATTTTTTAAAAATTAAAAAAAGAAAGGAGGGAGGCAAAGGGGGAAAAAAATCCCAAAGTAGCAGGTTGTGACCCAGGAGTTTGAGCTCCTCTTAGAGCTGAATTTAATCCACACCCAGGCCAAATATAATTCTCCAGGATGGAAATGATCCAGGACACCAGAGCTAACATTCTCTGCCTTTGCCAAAGAGCCTGAGGTGGTTTGATGACATGCAGTCACAAAATCACTTTTATTTCTCAACTGAAGGAAAGTAAGGCCAGAATCATATGACAGGCGCTTCCCACCATAGCAGGGCAGTGGTTCCAACCCCATTCAAAGGAAATGTGCTTCCCCTTGATTCATCGTTGCCTCTTGCATCACTGTTATTTTTTGGAGGTCTCCTATTCAAAGCTTTATTTGTTGGATAGTTGGGTCATATAATTTTAGGTGGCAAGATTGACTCAAGCTTTATTCCATGTGCCAGGATTGAGGATCAGACTATATACTGTGCTGCTTCTTCACTACATCTCTCCAAGTCTTAGGTGTGGGAAAGGCTGGGTGATTGCTCTGCATATTAGAAAGAAATTGAAACCCCACCACTAAATGATGAAAAGTGGTCCAGGCGAAAGCTGCTGTGGAAATCTGAAAGCCATTATCTTTTCCACACTTCCTCTCTTCACCTTCATTTTGTTTGGAAATGCACAGGGACACCCGTGAACAAAAATAAACCAACTTGCCCTTGACTGATTGTTCTGCCTTTCGAGTTATCACATGTGAGTACTTCCGGCTCCCAGATATGGTGAAGTAAAGAGACTGCTGGGAAGCCAGCCTCAAATTAGAGTTGATCTTCCAGCATCTCCTACCTAGAGAAAGGGCTCAGGACATTCAAATTAACAACATGCCCTGTCCCAAAGTTGATCAGGCTTCTGACTTCTGGATTTCAGAAAGGTAAAAAAAAGAAAGCATGTAAGAATCCTGATGTATTTCCTCAGTTCAACCCTGTCCATTTATTCTTACTGGCCCTTTTTAATTCAAGACTCCACACAGAGACTATACACATTTCGACTGTTGGCTCCCAGGAACTGTCTCAACTTAGAGCACCTTTAAGGAAGGCAGAATCACTTTAGGAGGTAGAGGGTGAAACGTGGCAACTCTTCCACAGGAAGGAATCAATATAGCAGAGCCACTCAGAGTAGGAGGTTTCACTAGGGCTTAAATCAGGTTGTCAACCCAAACACAATGGGCTTTGTTACTCCTGTGTAAAGAGGAAATGGAACAGTTTTTGGCCTCCCCAGACTGTATTGTAGGGTATGCAGGATGGCAATTCCAGACATAACCTTCAGGAGACAAAAATCTGCTTTTGGCTATTCAGTGTTCCCCAGCAAGTTAATTAGCTGTTTCTGAAATGCATGGTAATATTCAGCATTTTCATAGTGAAGCCTATCATAGTTTTAAGCTTGGGGGAGGGACTGGGTGTATACGGAAGGGGGTCTGTCAGGGAAACAGAATAGGGCCCTTTTGGCGGGGGATTCTAACACCTGTGATTTATCTCAAATCACACACGCACTGTAATTTCAAGGCATGTTTTCTGGCGTGAGCACTTGAGCCGAGGGGCCTGCTGCGGCTCCCTATGTATTTCAGGTGTGGAGAGTTACCTCTGGGTTCAAAAGTCCTTGGGTGGGAAGCGCAGAGGAACTGCGAAATGCCTCCTTAAGAAAAGCCTAACTGCTCAAAGGAAGAAGCCGGGACTGGGTTCTGGTAGCGGCCCGGGAAGGCTACAGGGGGCCATGGGCAACTCCTCTCACCGAGTGGTAAAGGTCCTGCAAGTGGGTTTAGGGACCTTTTCTTATTTGACAACTTATTGCGGGGGGTGGGGGCTGTCCTAGCCCAGGGAAGGGGTCTGTGGGGAGCGACCCTGCCCGGGGACTTCCTAAGGACCAGAGGAGCGCACGTCCCGCCAAGTGACAGCACGCGCCCCTCTCAGTCCGCTCCCCTCCCCCGCGGCCAGAGGTGTCTCGCGCCAGCTCGTCCTCCCCCTAAACCCTTCTCGTCCTGCCCGACCGAGCCTCAGCGGGAGCCCCGCCTGTCTCCGGGCAGCCTGAGCCCCTGAGCGCTCGCCCAGCCTGTCAGTAACCGCCGTTTGCGCTTTCTTTCTTTTTTTTTTTTCCTTCTCTTTTCTTTTCCCCCTCTGCCTTTGTCCCGCTTAGTAACTGGGCTCTGACCAATCGCCGCCTCGCCGGCCAGCGCCGGCTGGCTCCGGATTGGTCCGCTTGGGGCGCGCAGCCGTCTCCCGCTCCTTTGCTGGAGGAAGGCAGACAAAAGACGCAGGCTCCGGGCTCCGGCAACCCAGCTCAGCCAATCACCACTCACCTTATCCTCTCTTTCTACCCCCTCCTTCCCTCTCTCCTTTCCCTCCCGGCTTGGCTCGCGTGCTCCCGGCACTGACTCCTGGCGTGCGGCCAGCGCCCGGACTGTACCATTTTGATTGAGGCTGGGGGGAGAGAGGATGAATGATTAAGAAGTCGAAACCCAGAGAGCGTTGGGGAGAGTTGAAAGCCGAAGTAGAGGACCGTTTTCGGAACACTTTCACAGGCACCTGATAGAATCCCCCGTACATCGAGTCGCAATACAGGGGAAGGAGCAGTAGTGATGTCGCCTGCCCCCCCCCCCGCCCGGTGCGGTTGGGTGGCACCTCAGCGGGGGAGCGTTAGGCGGGGGAGGGTGTCCCTCTCCGCGCCGTTAAAATGAAACTCTAGTGGCTGGAGTCAGGGCAGAGCGTGAGGGGAGCCGGCACTGGCGGGCTTACTTACCCGCCGGCTGGAGCGCCCAGCCGGACAGAGCTAACTGGACTTTCCGACGGGCCCCCATCTCGAGGCAGCAGCAGCTTCGGTTCCGAGCTTGACTGGAACGGAGCCCGAGTCCCGGCCCCTGAGGGGATCGCTCTCTGCAGATCAGTGGGACCCCGAAACTTGAACGCAATACCCACCCCCCTTTTTATGCCTTCCTTTGTCACTTCCTCACCTTTCTCCCAGCGCGTTCTTTTTCTCCCCCCCTTCATTCTGCCTCCCTCGAAGGACACAAAAGTGGCTGCCGAGGAAAGATTTGGAGGCAGTGGGAGCTTTTCTCTTCGGAGAGCGACTGTGTGGAAGGGATTTTTGGGAAGCCGCTTTTTAACACCTCAGCCCTCTGCCCACCCGCCCCGCGCAAGCCTCCCTGTACCTCTCTGAGGAGAAAAAGCCCGTAGATTGAAAGTTCGGGGGGCATTTTGCTGGGTGCTGTAAGAGGAGAGGAGGGAGGACCCCATCCTCGTCCTGGTAGTTGGCTGGACTTGTACCGGCCGTCGGAAACCCCGAAGTATATATCCGTGTGGGACTTTACAGATCTATATTTTTAGATTTTTAAACATCAGATAAAAAAATATATATATGCTTTCTATATATTTCCTGACGACCTGCCCCTGACAGCGCGATGTACAATACGGTGTGGAGTATGGACCGCGATGACGCAGACTGGAGGGAGGTGATGATGCCCTATTCGACAGAACTGATATTTTATATTGAAATGGATCCTCCAGGTACTTGGGAGAGAAAAAGAATCTTGTGATGGGTCTGATTTGTATATAACGAGACCTTGGTGGTTTCAGGGCAGAAGTGTTCCTGGGAGCGCTAGGTTTGGGAAGAGGGGCAGATTTGCAGTTAGAGCTGCAGTAAAACTGCTTCTGGTTTATCCGTTTAAAGTTTGCAGTTAGGACCCTGATCCTATTGTCCTGCGAGGGTGGGGGTGGGGGCTGGAGTGGGGGTGCGAGGAAAGACCCGTTTCTTTTACTTCTTGTCGTTCAGGTTTTTGTTGTGCTCCCCCCACCTTTTTTTCAATTAAAGATTCTTCTACCTGCAAAGGATGCTTTATATCCGAGCCTTGAAGTCAGTCTTTCCCTTTGGGGGAATTCTTTAAAGCTTGTCATTTCATATGTTAGTCTTATTTGGTTCCTTGTGTTTTACCTTCGTTAACTTCTGAAACTGGGTTGCCTGTGTGAGATTATTCATTTTAAGACCCCCTTTTTCTCGTACAGAAACCAAATGCCGTAGTAATTTTCAGGGATTGGGCGTTTTTATTCAGTCATGGTCTTAGTCTGAGGTTTTTCTTCTCAGGATATAGTCTCTCAGAGAGATCTACGTGCAGTATTTTATTACTCTGTAATTTATGGTGATTTAAGTTAATTTATGGGATAGGGTTTAATGTAACTTCAATTCTTAGAGCAAAAAAAGGAGGAATCTTTTTTGTGTGAATGTATGTGATGTGTACATATATGTGATAGGTTTGAATACACATAATGTAAAGTATACATATACTGTATTTTTACTTCAGAGCTTTGTCTGAGACCCTTACAGACATCTTGTGTATCTGGTAAGAAAGGAAAAGGAAGGGAAAATGGAAAAGTTGGGTAATTGTTTTTCTTTAAATTCTAACCCTATTTTAGATTATTAGCTGTCAGATTTTCAGACCCTTTTTTGCAGTTACAGATAGTGCTTTACGTAATGATTTTGAATAAGTAGAGGGCCTTTGTGACTCCTTATTTTTGTTGAGGATGGATTGGTTATGTCTTTTAAAAATGTGTTACAGTTAAGCTTGCAATATTGTGTGTCATTGGGGAACCTCAATTATTATAAGACTATGTATTTTTGGGGACCTTTGAAAGGATTGGAGCCCATGCAAGTACAATGAAGTATAACCGTTTTGTAGAATGTTTATAGAAATTATTTGTGTTCTTGTGAGCTGTATATTATCTTTTGTTTTTTTTTTCCAGTTAGAGTGTTAAATGATGCTGTATTAAAAACTCCTATTAAGTCAACCTTTTTTATTCTTTATGATAATTTAGATTTTTTCTCTTTCCCTTCATTTTGGAGCCTTCTTTATTTGCTTTTGTCATTGTGACTGCAATCCAGATGCAGCTTTTCAGTGTTTTGCAAAGTTTGTAAGATTTGCCACCCATCTATTGTGTGTATTTCCCCCTTTGTTTCCCCCTAACGGTAAAGCATCATTTCTATTAGATGCATATGTCATTCATGTAAATGGAAATTTAGCACATTATTGATTCCTCCTGTAAAAAGTAAGGTTAATAATTCTAGATTTTTATTATAAGAGTTACATATTCAAACTGCCTCAGAATCACTGTATTATAGTATCTTGCCTTGCAGACATACAAAGGGAATTTGTTGGGCGGAGAGGTGAATAGGGAGGAGGGGAGAAAATGAAGAAGGCACTAATGTTTGAAAAATTTGGGTCCCGTGGAAAAATATTGGCCAAGTTGAGTAGAGTCGTCCAGGAGTAATTTAAAAAAAAAAGTTGATTATTGTAATTATGTAGTGATGCAGGTCTTATAAGGTTGTATAGAAAATTCTGATCCAAACTTTGTGCATTTACATAGAAATAAACTTTTGAGTTTAAAATGTTCATCCTTGGATGAAATTTTGCATACTGAGATTCTATTCAGAATATTGGAAATATGCACATGCTGTTCTTTATTACCCATTTTGTAGTCTTAGTGTAGATTATGGTTAGTTATGCCTAACAGCTTTTTATAAAGGAAGCACACTTGAGTATGCTGGAATATTGCCTGTGATGCGAATGGTTTTTAATGGAAATAATGTGAATGCCAGTCTTGTTTTGTGTGATAAATTAAGGTTTTGAAACATTTAAAACTAAGTAAATTATTAGTGAAGAGGTTGCAGCATGTCTTCTATCTGTCTTCTTCCTACCTTCTATCCCAGCACAAGCTCTTATTTCCTGACTGGACTGCTTTGATAGTGTTCTAACTGTTCTTACTGTTCTCCCTGTTGCTACTTTGTTCAATCCACGGTATTATTAAAGTACTGTCTGATGATTTGCCTTGCAGTAGTAAATCTTCCAGTGACTTTGAAAACCTTTCAGTGCCTTTCCTTTGCCTATTAAAAAGAGTCCCAGATTGCTTACCTTGTCATTTAAGTCATTTAATCCCTCTTTTTAAGTCCCTCTTTTTTTGCTTCCAACCAAGTTTTCCAGTCTAGTCTCTTCCTAGAGTCCATCACAGATTCTGTGGAAAGCTATTTTATACTTGCTGTTTCTTGAATGTATGCTTTTTCTTCTTCCTGGGATGCTTTTCACTTGTTGAAATTTTATATATTTTTAAGGTCTATGTTAGATACTTTCTTTGCCAGGATACCTATTTCCTGATCCCTGATGTTACATCCTTCCTTTTCCTTTTCTCTTCTAGCACTTCTCAGAATGCCTTTTCATTCTATGGAGTAGCTTCTGTTTTTAGGTATACTACCCCCCCCCCCATGGAATTGTCTTCCTATCAAGTTATGAGCTGCTTATCTTGCTCAAGGTCTTGCAAGCAGTAGGCAATTTAATAAATATGTGTTGAATTAATAAATAAGGAGCACCATTTCTTTCTAACTTCTAAGTGCTTTTCTACTTACAGTCCTTGGTCACCTCGTTCCTTGGCTATTGCAATAGCCTAGAGTTAAATAACTTGAATTAGACAGTTGTTGACTCAGAGCCTTTAACTGTAATATTAGTATTACAGTTTTAAAAATATGATTTTCATTTTCATTTAAGACTGAACCATAAATGCAAAATTGTTACCTATTATTGCTTCCAGTGGCCTCAAAAATTGTTTTCCAAAGGTGTTTACCTCCAGCCTATTTTTTAAAAAACTACCATTACCATGCATCCTAAAGGTTTCTAATAACTGCATGGACTGCTACATCTACTGTAATTCACTGACAATGTAAGGATTGGCTCCAAATGGAAGTTTGATGTCTTAATCTTTATGTATTTCCCAGAAGCCGTTGAAATAGTGAACAGTTTAGATGAAACAAAACTTTTTATTTTGGAAATGTTAAGAGTGTGGTACAGAGAATTGCTTTTGAGCATCTTGGTTAGTCCTCTTGTGATTTGGGAATCAGGATTATTCCGTAACAGAACAGTTGCTGGGTAGGCCTCTCAGAGAGCCCAATCTCTTGTATACGAGCTATTGGAGGATTACAGATGTACAGCTGATGATAAACTCAGCCCAAAGCTTGTAGATTAGTGGTCTGTAAGCTAGCACTTTTAGTTTTGACATTGTTGTTGTTTTTATTTTGGGAAGATACAACAGGTGATTTCTTTTTATAATTTAATGGATACAATTCTTTTAAAGATTGTCTATAGACAATTTTCTTATCAAGACAAATTTCTGAAATTATAGGGCAGCAACATCTTGGTATAATTAGAAAATTAAAAGTTTTTATTGGCAAAATATAAATATAGGAAGGTCTAGGAAAGTGGTTCTCAGTTTTTTTTTTTGGTTTGAGTACCCCTTTTATAATCTAAAAAATTGAGGATCTCAAAGAACTATTTACTAATATTTACTGTATTAGAATAAAATTAAGAAATTTAAAAAATATTTACTTCCTTTAAGAATAAAAAAATATTACATGTTAACATCTGTTTTTTTTTTTTTTTAAAGATTTATTTATGTATTAGAGAGAGTGTGCGTAGGGAGGGGGAGAGGGAGAAAGAGAATCCTCAAGCAGACTGCCCGCTGAGCGTGTAGCCTGACAAGAAGCTTGATCCCAGGACCCTGAGATCAGGACATGAGCCACAGTCAAGAATTGGCTGCTCAACCAACTGAGCCATTCAGGCGTCCCTAATATAATTTCTTTTAATGGAAAAATAACTATATTAAAAGGAAACAAGTGACGAGAGTAGTATTGTTTCACATTTTTGCAAATAACTTTAATGTCTGGCATTTTAATCTTTAATATCTGACTTAATAGAAAACGTCTAAATTCCCATGTCTGGGGTGCCTGGGTGGCTCAGTCCATTAAGTGTCTGCCTTCGGCTCAGGTCATGATCTTAGGGTCCTGGAATCAAGCCGTGCATCGGGCTACCTGCTCAGCAGGGAGCCTGCTTCTCCCTCTCCCTCTGCCTGCCGCTCTGCATGCTTGAGCTCTCTATCTCTCTGTCTAATAAATAAATAAAATCTTAAAAAAAAAAAAAAGCGTCTGCCTTTTGCTCAGGTCATGATTCCGGAGTCCTGGGATCGAGTCCCACTTCGGGCTGCCTGCTCTGCTCAGCAGGGAGTCTTCTTCTCTTTCTGTCCTTCACCCTTCACCCTGTGCATGTGCTTGTGTGTTCTCTCTCTCAAATAAATAAATAAATAAATTTAAAAAGATTTTATTTATTTATAACAGGGAGAGATAGCAAGAGAGGGAACACAAGCACTGAGGAGTTGGAGAGGGAAAAGCAGGCTCCCTGCTTATAAGTGGCTCGATCCCAAGAGGCTGGGATCATGACCTGAGCCGAAGGCAGATGCTTAATGACTGAGCCACCCAGGTGCCCCAATAAATAAAATCTTAAAAAAAAAAATTCCCATGTCTGCTTATTCAGTCTGTTGAGATACCACAAGTCTTAGCCTCTGGAAAACTCCACTGTACAGATGTGAGAGAATGAGAGGTGCAAAAGGCAAATAATGTCTTAGTAATACTATGAAACTATTTTTGGCCCCTTGGATCTTCTGAAAGGGTCTTGGGGACACACAGGGGTCTCTGGACTACACTTTGAGAACTACTAGTCTAGAAGTTACATGGTTTGTGACTACATAGTTTGGTCAATCTAGGAAAGTATTTTCTGACTTTTTTTAATACAGATGAAAAGATTGTTTCAGGAAACTTACTTGCTTACTCTGGCATACTTGGTATTTTCATCATTTAGATTAAGTAACATTCTGGTAGAGAACTAGCACATTGGCTCTGTGGTTGGGGAAAATATTTGCTGAGAAACACACTGAAGAAATAGGTCACCTGCCACTATGTGGTCCTTACTGTTAGCAGGTTGGGCATTTTACTGTGGTTGAATTTTTGTCTGTAACTGAACATTTGGTAGGTTATTATTTAAATGCTTCTCCTGTGTGTGGTAAGATATTTCTTTTATGAGCTTAGTGTCATTTTTAAAATGATATTGTTGTGTGGGACAAATGTTAATATAATCAAATGATGTAAAAGCCATGCCAAATTTGTTTGCATTTTCTTATTGAAAAGGATTAGTCATTGCTTTCATTTAACATACTATAGTTTAGAGTATACTCAGCTATATTTCTTTTTTTTTTAATATTTTATTTATTTATTTGACAGAGATCACAAGTAGGCAGAGAGGCAGGCAGAGAGAAAGAAAGAAGCAGGCTCCCTGCTGAGCAGAGAGCCTGATGCGGGGGCTCGATCCCATGACCCTGAGATCATAACCTGAGCCAAAGGCAGAGGCTTTAAACTACTGAGCCCCCTAGGCGCCCCAGGACCCTGAGATAATGACCTGAGCTGAAGGCAGAGGCTTTAACCCACTGAGCCACCCAGGCGCCCCACTCAGCTATATTTCATTAGAAGTATGGTAATTCTCCATTTGATAATGCCTTTAAAATTCATTCTCATTGTTTTTATGCCGAATACCTTTATATTTTTCTTAGAATATAGAGAAGATTGGACATGTTTATTTAAGAAGGTAGGTAGAAAAATAATTACAAGTATGTTTATGTGATATAATTTTATTGATATTAAAGGGGGTTGCAGTGTGAGTGAAGTAAAAAGAGCACAGGCTTTGGAAACATGATAAGGCTTCCAAACCTAACTTTGCTTCTTACCATTACCAAGGTTATATGGCTAGTACTTAACCTCTTTCCGCATTGAGAAGCAGGAAGCCAGTGCTCTTTTATAAAATTGATTTAATACTCTAACTTTCAGAGTTGTTTTGGGGATTAAATGTACTATATCAATATCTAGCACAGTGTTTGGTACATGGTATGGACCCAATTCATTGTAGCCTATATCTTTTTTTTTTTTTGAGTTTATTTATTTATTTTTTTAGTAATCTCTATATCTAACGGGGGCTTGAACTCACGTCTCCAAGATCAAGAGTCACATGCTTCTCTGAATGAGCCAGCCAGGTGCCCCAATTGTAGCTTACCTCTTTTTTTTTTTTTTTTTAAAGATTTTATTTATTTGACAGAGACAGCAGGAGAGGGAACACAAGCAATGGGAGTAGGAGAGGGAGAAGCAGGCTTCCCATTGAGCAGGGAGCCCGGTGCGGGCAAGCAGGGAGCCCTACACCAGACTCAATCCCAGGACTCTGGAATCATGACCTGAGCTGAAGGCAGATGCTTAATGACTGAGCCACCCAGGCACCTGTGTAGCTTATATCTTAAAGCGTGTTGTTAACCTGTAATTATCCCAAGTCTACCTCTTTGAATACTCTTGCAGTCAAAACCTTTTGAGTTATCTTGCTCCATTTTTTCCCCCTTCATCCCTGACATTTAAACTGGGGTCATTTTGTTTTTGGAAGAGTTCTCTAGGGTCTCTTCTAATTATAGCATCTCATGAGTCTATAGAAATGTCACTCCAAGTCATCCTTTCTTTTTAGTTTCTATTGCCCTTGTCTAGTTCCTCATCACCACACAGTTAAAATAATTCATAATGAAGGTAGTAGTTACTAACATTTGTTGAATATATAGACCAAGTACTGTTAAATGTTTTTACATGTACTGTTACTGTTCGCCACACAACAACCTTATAAAATAGGCACTATTATTACCTCACTTTACAGACAGGAAACTGAGACTTAGATGTGTTTAATAACTTATTCAGTGCCTCACAGCTAGCAAGTGGCAGAGCTGGTCTGTCTTGCTAACGCCCTGGTTCTTACCCAGTAAGCACCTCCTAACTGGTTGCTCGGTTTCTAATTTCTTCTCCTCTGCCATAAATTTATCCAAAATTCTTCAGCCGGGTTAATCCTGCTCAAATGTTATTTTGAAATAATTTTTGAAATAATATAAGGAAATAATCAGCAGCTATCCATTTCTTTTAAGCAGAAGCCATATTCTTAAACTAGGTATACATGATCTTTAGCACCAATTTACATTTCCAACTTAATTATTAATCCTCTATTCTCATTTTTTTAAAAGTAAACTCTACCCTCAACGTGGGGTTCAAACTCACAACGCTGAGATCAAGAATCACCTGTTCTACTGACTGAGCCAGCCAGGTTGTCCCTTTACCCCACCCCCTGCCTGCCCTATTCTCATTTTTACTTTTAGCCCAGTTCCTTGCTATCCACTGCATACCCTTTCTTATTTCCATCTCCAACTTTTTGCTTATGCTGCTGCTTATGTTAGATTATGTCCATCCCACTCCCCATCTTCAAATTTGGATCCTTTGCAGGTCCCCTTTCTTTCTTTTCTTCCTCCAAAAATTATAGCACTGAGGGGCACCTGGGTGGCTCAGTCGGTTAAGCATCATGGGATCATGGCATCATGGAATCATGATGGAGCCCCGAATCAGGCTCCCTGCTTGGCAGGAAGCCTGCTTCTCCCTCTCCCACTGCCCCTGCTTGTGTTCCTGCTCTTGTTGTCTGTCTCAAATAAATAAATAAAATCTTTAAAAAAAATTATAGCACCGAATCCCGTAATTATCTAGGACTATGGTCTATTGTTTTGATACAAAATCATGTTATGTTAATGATATTTAATTATTTCGTGAATATAATTTGTCTCCCCAAAACAAGATCAGTTTCTTGAGGTCAAGCTATGTCTTTCTTTCTTTCTTTTTTTTTTTTCCTTGAAATACCCTGTTCTCTAATATTTTGTTGAAGTCTTAGGCCTGTGGACCCAACCAGTTTCATTTTGTGACTTAAGTTTTAAGTTTGCCTGCTGCTTCCCTACCTACTGCTAGTGTGCTCTCTTGCTCTCTCTCTCTCTCTCTCTCTGACAAATAAATAAATAAATAAAGTCTTAAAAAAAAAAAGATTTTATTTATTTGACAGAGAGCGAATAAGCAGGGGGAGCATCAGAGGGTGAGGGAGAAGCAGGCTTCCCGCTGATCAGGGAGCCCAATGCAGGGCTGGATCCCAGGATCCCAGGACCCTCGGATCATGACTCGAGCCGAAGGCAGATGCTTAACCAACTCAGCCACCCAGGCACCCCAAGATAATTTATTGTAACAAGGGAAATAATGAAAAACTACAATCCTTAATGTTGTTAACAAAATTTTTTGATTTTGAATTAAAGTCATTTTTGAAATTTTGAAGAATTAGAAGTGAGTAGTAAATTTTTAAAAGTTTGTTAGGCTAGTTGTACACAGTACTGTGCCAAATGTAGATTTAAATTACCCAATGTGTTACTATATGAATTAAATTTAGAATGTGTGGGACTTGATTTGGGATAACAAGGTAAGGTCAGCCATGTAGCCTCATAAGATTTTGTTTCCGAATTGTTTGCTGATATGTATGATAAATTTGTTGATCTTTGTGAATATTTGTAAATTCATATAAAGTAAGAGGGTTATCTTTTGTTTTTAATATAAAAGAAACAGTAGGCTAGGTCCAGCCTGCCACATCCTGCCATTTTGCATGTGTCTTGTCAATATAAAAATTGCCCTGTGCCCTGTGAATATAAGCAACCCAAAGCTAAAGTCAATACCGTGATGTCTACCATCCACCTTTATCCAACCTTGGACTTCTCTTTGTGGGACAGATTGTTTACCCTTGTCTAAGGGTATAGGGCAACAAATCCAGAGCTTGTGGCTATGTCATCTTAAATACTTTATAGTTTTGTTTTTAAACCTAAGAAAAAGTATCACGAATCAAAATTTTAAATTTGTGTATAAATTGTTTTGGAGAATGACTTATTGAAATGAACTGTTTGTGCTTGGAAAATACCACTTTAGAGTTTGTTCTTTCATGTGTACTATTCTTTTTAACTTTCATATTCCACAAGAACACTTAGTATAGTATAATTCATGTTGAATTTCTAATATGCATTTGTGAAATTAACCACAAACTTTTTTCTTTTTTTTAAAGATTTTATTTTTAGGTAATCTGTGGGGCTCGAACTCACAACCCCAAGATCAAGAGTTGCATACTCCATAATTGAGCCAGCCAGGCATTCCAACCACAGACTCTTTTTGAGATTAGTTCTGGGAGATGTTTCATAAAAAAAATAGTATATTTTCAGCTACAAGCAGCAGGAATCTAATTCAAAATGGATTAAGAAATAAGAAATTTTATCTTTTCATATGAGCAGCTTCAGGTGTTGGTTGATTACATCAGTTCAACAATGTCAGTAAAATCTCCTGTTCTTTCCACAGTTCAATTTTGCTCTCCTTGGAATTGGCTGCATCCACAGGCTAGTAGCAAAATGGTATAGTGATTCCAAGTGTCCTGTCCATACAGAAGAACTTTTTTTTTTTGTAAATATAACTGACTAAAAATGTTTAGAATTGTTCCAGTATAGTTAACATATAATATCATATTGGTTTCAGGTGTACAATATAGTGATTCAGCAATTCTGTACACCTACACAAGAACTTCTAAAAGAAGAAAGATCTCTCTTCCTATGCTTCTTTTCAGAGAGAAGAAACATTTTCTAAAAACCTCTAGCAGACTTCTTTCACACCTGTTTGGCCAGAATTGAGTCCTGTACTCATTCCTGACTCAATCACTGGTGACTACCTGTGAACTAACCATGGCCATGCCTGAATTTGGAAGTGGTAATAACTTACCCTGAGGCCTTGTATTGGGGAGGGATTCTGTTAGGAAGGAAGAAGGAGGGGATGAATGCTAGCTAGGTAGATAATCAATAGTGGCTGTTTTGAAAAGTAATTTGGAGAACCATACCGTCTTCTAGAGTTCTTTGTGTTTGTAAATAAAAAGAATTAGCATTTTTTTTCCTTTTTCAAAACTGTAATCTAGTTGTGAGAAACACTTTTCCTTATTCTAAATTGGAATTCAGAGTCACATAGTATTGAGAGTTAATATAAGACAGGCCTTTTTGGGGCACCTGGGTAGCTCACTTAGTTAAGTGATCATGCTTGATTTTGGCTTGGGTCATGATCTTAGGGTCCTGGGATGGAGTCCCACATTGGGCTCCATGCTCAGCAGGGCAGGGGAGTGTCTGCTTGAGGATTCTCTCTCTTCTTCTCCACCTTCCTCTGCACACGTTTTCTCTGTCTCCAGAATAATATATATTAAAAAAAAAAAAAAGACAAGCCTTTTTGTCAGTTGCTTACTAGAAGATGAGGAAGCTAACTTCTCTGGTTGACAGTTTCTTTATTTGAGGCATGTAGGTTTTGGGAATAGAGTATATTAGTGCATCAGTTAAATGAGTATGAGAGAGCATTTTGCCAAAGCATAAATTCCACATTCCAAAGTTTAGTAAATTAAGTAATAAGCTTGAGACCTGTGGCATGATTTATGATTTGAATGATTAGTCTTAAAAATTAGGACACTACTTTTTTTAAGATTTTATTTATTTATTTGACAGAGAGAGAGATCACAAGTAGGCAGAGAGGCAGGCAGAGAGAGAGGGGGAAGCAGACTCCCTGCTGAGCAGAGAGCCCGATGTGGGGCTTGATCCCAGGACCCTGAGATCATGACCTGAGCCAAAGGCAGAGGCTTTAACCCACTGAGCCACCCAGGTGCCCCAGGACACTACTTTAAAGTAACCTATAGATCATGTCTTTCAATTAAAATGTACTGTGTAGCTAAGTATTGACTTTCAGTATGAATTGTATAGTGGAGTGGTTAAGAGATGTCTTTGGAATCAGAGTGCCTGAGTTTAGATTGTGTCTCTGCCACTTTCTAGTTTGTGTTCTTGGGCAGCTTACTTATATTTTCTGTGTTTTGGTTTCTTCACCCCAAAATTAGGGCTAATAACGGTCCCTACTTCAATGGGATTATTGTGGGGATTTAGTAAATTCATAACTCTAAAGCACTTAGGATGGTGCCTGGAACATATTAAGTACCCATAAATGTTTTTGTTCATGTATTCTTGTTTTTCAACAGATATTTGATGGCCAGGCACTGTTATAGGTATAACAGTGAACAGAACAGGAAAACCTGATGTATTCACGGAGTGTTTTAAGGGAGGGGAGAAAGTAAAGAATAAACAAATTTATGGGGTACCTGGGTAGCTCAGTTGGTTAAGTACCTGACTTTGGCCCAGGTCATGATCTCCGGTCCTGGGATTGAGCCCTAAATCGGGCTCCCCACTCACTCTCTCAAATAAATAAAATCTTTTTAAAGAGTCATAACATGCTATTTAGGGGCACTTGGGTGGCTCAGTCGGTTAAGCTGCTGCCTTTGGCTCAGGTCATGATCCCAAAGTCCCAGGATCAAGCCCCATCTGGGACTCCCTGCTTAGCGGGGAGCCTGCTTCTCCCTCTCCCTCTGCCGCTCCCCCTGCTTGTGCTCTCTCTCAAATAAAATCTTTTAAAAAATAAAAAAATCATAAAATACTATTTAAAAAAACAAAAAACCCAAAGCCACCCATAAATTTATAAGTAAAATACAGAGTGATTGTTATAAATGATAGGGAAAAAAAGCAGAGAAGGAAAATAGGGTTGGGGCACTATTTTATTTTTACTTTTTTTAAATTTTAATTTGTTAACATACAGTGTAACATTAGTTTCAGGTGTACAATAGTGATTGAACATTTCCATACAACACTTGGCACTTATCACAAGTGTCCTCCTTAATCCCTATCACCTACTTAACTCATCCTCCTGCCCACCTCCCCACTAGTAACCCATCAGTTTGTTCTCTATAGTTAGGAGCCTGTTTCTTGGTTTGGCTCTCTTTTTATGTGTTTGCTTGTTTGTTTTGTTAAATTCCACATGAATGAAATCATATGGTGTTTGTCTTTGACTGACTGCTTTTGTTTAGGATGATACACTCTAGCTTCATCATGTTGTTGCAAATGGCAAGATTTTATTCTTTTTTATGGTTGAGTGATAGCCCATCGTGTGTTTGTGTGTATCACATCTTCAGCCATTCATCAATCGGTGGACACTTGGGCTGATTCCATAATTTGGCTATTGTAGATAATGATGCTGTAAACATTGGGGGGCATGTATTGGTTTGATTTAATATTTTTGTATTCCTTGGGTAAATATGTAACCGTGCAACTGCTGGATTGTAAGGGAGTTCTATTTTTAACTTCGTGAGGAACCTCCATACTGTTTTCCACAGTGGCTGTACCAGTTTGCATTCCCATTTCCCATAAAAAGTGCAAGAGAGTTCCCCTTTCTCCACATTCTCATCAACACCTGTTGTTTCTTATGTTGTTGATTTTAGCCATTCTTTTTTTTTTTTAAGATTTTATTTATTTATTTATTTGACAGAGAGAGAAGGAGCACAAGTAGGTAAAGTGGCAGGCAGAGGAAGAGAAGGAGAAGCAGGCTCCCCACTGAGCAGGGAGCTCAATGGGGGCTTGATCCCAGGACCCTGAGATCATGACCCGAGCCAGAGGCAGATGCTTAACCGACTGAGCCACCCAAGTGCCCCAGTTTTAGCCATTCTGACTGGTGTGAGGTGACATCTCATTATGGTTTTGATTTGTATTTCCCTGGTGTTCAGTGAAAGACATTCCATGCTTCTGGATTAGAAGGACAAATATTGCTAAAATGTCTATACTACCCACAGCAATCTATACATTCAGTGCAATCCCTGTCAAAATACCAACAGCACTTTTCACAGAGCTGGAACAAACAATTCTAAAATTTGTATGGAAGCACAGAAGACCCCAAATAGCCAAAGCAACCTGGAAAAAGAAAAGCAAAG
>CM052900.1:134249014-134295213 GCA_028534135.1 Potos flavus
CATATGCTACATTTTTTTTTTATCTATTCATCTATCAATGGACATTTGGGTTCCTTCCACTACTGGCTGTTGTGGATGGTGCAACTATGAACATGGATGTCCAGATATCTCTTCTAGACCCTACTTTCAATTCTTCTGGATATAAACCTAAATCGGAATTGCTGGATCATATGGTATTTCTATTTTTACTTTTTTGAGGTATCTCCATACTATTTTGCAGAGTACTGTGCCATTTTTACAATCCCACCAACAGTGCACCAGGGTTCTACTTTCTCCACATACTCACCAACACTTGTTATTTTCTCATTTTTTTAAATAGTAGTCACCCAAATCAGGCTTATATAGTTTTATAAGTGAGTATAATAAGATATTTATGGATAATCATAACTTAAGATAAACTACCTGAGTCTAGAAAAATAATTATGAATTTGCCTGTTCTAGGTATTTCATAAACGTTGAATCATAAGTTTTTGTCCTTTTTTTGGTCTGGCTTATTTCACTCAGCATGTTTCCAAGGTTTATCCATATTATAACATGTATCCGAACTTTTTTTTTTCTTCAGAACTTCATTTTTTGTGGCTGAATAATACTCCATTATGTGTGCATACCACCTTTTGTATATCCGTGGATCTGTTGATGGACACTTCTGTTTTTATAACACATGTAATTTTAAAAAGATAAAATTTATTATAGCAACAACAACAATTGAAAAAGTACCTTAGAACACAACCAACCAAAGATGCACATGACCTTTTATGGAGAAAATTATAAAATTTTTTTAAAAGACATTAGACAAGATCTAAATAAATTGGGATACCATATTAATGGGTAGGAAGACTTAGTATCATAAGCACATTAGTTCTTTCCAAATTAATTTATAAGTGTAATACGATCCTCTTTTATATAATGATAGGATATTTCATATAATGCAACAAGTTCTGCCCAAAATTTATAATAGAGCAAACTACCAAAAAAATTAAATTTACTTAAAGCCATACTAATTAACAATGTGCTGGGGGGGTGTGCCTGGGTGGCTCAGTCGGTTAAGTGTCTGCCGTTGTCTCAGGTCATGATCCCAGGGTCCTGGAATCAAGCCCTGCATCAGACTCCCTGCTCAGCAGGTAGTCCGCTTCTCCTATTCCCTGTGCTTCTCCACCCTGCTGGTGCGCTGTCTCTCTCTCTCCCTCCCTTCGCTTGCTCAAATAAATAGATAAAATCTTAAAAAAAAAACCAATGTGCTAATGTGTTAACAATGTGTTAATTAATGGCACAGGATAAACCAAACAATGGAGCAGAACAAAGACACCAGAAACTGAACTTCATGTAAGGAAACAAACATATGATAGAGTTTTGCAGACAATGATGGACTGACTAAACAATACATGATAATGAAACAGTTGGTTATCTGTATGGGAAATAATAAAATGGAATTTCTATTCACACCATATATATACATAAGTTCCTAACGATTAAAGATGTAAATGTGGAAAGCAAAACTTTTAGAAAAAATATGGAATATTTTAATTTTTTAATATATATATTTTTTATATATATATATTTTTTTAGAGAATGAGAGTGAGTGGTGGAGGGGGAGGGGCGGGGGTGGGGAGAGAGAGAGAATTTCAAGCAGGGCCCATACCCAGTGCAGAGCTTAATGCCAGGGTCAGTCTCATGACTCTAAGATCATGACCTGAGCCAAAACCAAGAGTTGGTCACTTAACTTACTGAGCCACCCAGATGCCCCTGGAAGAATATTTTTATGGTTATCAGGGCGGGGAAGGTAGGAAGGATTTCTTTAGTAAGGTTTCAAATTTGAAATGTGGAGGAAAAGATCAATGAACAGGTCTAGATCAAAATTAAAAATGTACAGTTATCAAAAGACAACAGGAAATGAAAAATACAAAAAGAATGTTTGCAGAACATTTAACTTAAAAAGGATTAATATCCAGATGGTATAAAGAATATTTTAGGGGCGCCTAGGTGGCTCAGTTGGTTAAGCAACTGCCTTCGGCTCAGGTCATGAGCCCAGAGACCCGGGATTGAGTCCCGCATCGGGCTCCCTGCTCTGCGGGGAGTTTGCTTCTCCCTCTGACCTTCTTCCCTCTCATGCTCTCTCTCTCCCTCTCTTTCTCTCTCTCTCTCAAATAAATAAATAAAATCTTTAAAAAAATACTTTATAAACCAATGTAATAATAGTGGGTTGGAAATTCATAGAAAAGGAAACACAAATGTCCTGTGACATGAAAAAGTGTTCAATCTCCTTAGTTGTTATGGAAATGCAAGTAAAAAATCTCAATATTTTATACTCACCATTTTGTTGAAGATGTGAAATATTGAGAACTCATCATACACTGCTGTGGGGAATAGAGTATCAATTGGAACCCCACTTTAGAAAAGGATAATTTAGCAATATCTAGTAAAGTATATATCCTGTGGTAACTCTAGGAGGTGGGCAAGAGTTTGTACCCATGACAAATAGAAGAAAGTTCATAGCAATGCTATTTGTTAAAGCAAAAAACTGGAAACAACCAAAGAATTCATCAATAATAGAATGAAGAATTTGTAGAATAGTCATGTAATGATAGTGGTGAACATAACCACAGTTATGTATCAATATAAGTGAACCTTAAAAACAATGCAGAATGAGGGACACTGGGGTGGCTCACCCAGTTAAGCGTCTGCCTTTGGCTTGGGTCATGATCCCAGGATCTTGGGATCGAGCCCTGTGTCAGTCTCCCTGCTCAGCAGGGAGCCTGCTTCTCCCTCTCCTGCTGCCCCCCACCTCATTGTGCTTGCTCACTTGCTCTGTCACTCTCTCTCTATCTCTCTCATGCTTGCTCCTTCTCAAATAAATAAAATCTTAAAAAAAGTACAACGCAGAATGAAATATTATGGGGTGATTCCTCCTATACAAAAGTCATAAACTGACAAAGTATGTTGGGAGAGACAGCTCCTGGGGAAAAATAAGGGAACTTGGAAGCGGGTGAAAAACAGTGGCAGAGGAAGAAAAGTGAGGCTAGGAGCTTAAAAAGGAGCAACTAACTAAACATAAAACTAAACTTTAGTTTTATGTTTAGTTTAAACATAAAACTAAACTTTAGTTTTATGTTTAGTTTAAACTAAACATAACTAAACATAACTAACTAAACTAAACATAACTAAAAAGGTTCAGAACCAGGTAGTTTTTCTGTTATATATAAAATTGTGGTAATGGGTTGAAAGTAAGCCCTGAATTGAAACACATCTTCCTCTCTATGATTGGTCTTTTTATGTATTTTTATTTTTTTCTTTGCCATGATTTTAAAAGGTCTGATAAAAGTCTGTTTTAAATTAGGTGGAATTTTATTTTATGTTTTAAAGATTTATTTATTTTAGGAAGAGTGCATGTGTGAAGGGGAGGGGCAAAGGAAGGGGAAGGGGGAAGCAGACTCCCTACTGAACACAGAGCGGGATGTGGGGCTTTGGGGCTCCATCTCATGATTCTGAGATCATGATCTGAGACCAAACCAAGAGTCAGATGCCTGACTGAGCCATCCATGGGCCCCAATTTCGGTGGAATTTTAACAGTACCTTTGGCTCCTTTCTTTCTCTCTCTTTTTTTAAAGATTTTATTTGTTCATTTGACAGAGAGAGAGCACAAGTAGGCAGAGCGGCAGGCAGAGGAAGAGGGAGAAGCAGTCTCTCTGCTGAGCAGGGAGCCTGATGGTGGGATCATGACCCAAGCCGAAGGCAGTGGCTTACCCGACTGAGCCACCCAGGCACCCCAACTTTTTTCTCTTTTATTGAGATCTAATTTACATGCCTTAATATTCATCATTTTAAAGTACATAATTCATTGGGCTTTAAAAAATTTTTTAATTTTTTAAAAATATTTATTTATTTGAGAGAATGAGAGAGAGGATGAGCAGGGGTGAGGGGAGTGGCAGAGGAGAAGGAGGAGCAAGACCTCACACTGAGCAGGGAGCCCAATGTGGGACTTGATTCTAGGACCCTGGGATCGCCACCTGAGTTAAAAGCAGACGTTTAACCAACTGAGCCACCCAGGGGCTCCTATTTATTTATTTTTAAAAAGATTTTATTTATTTTGGAGAGCACGATCAGGGGGTGGGGGGAGGAGAGGGAGAGGGACGAGCAGAGTCCATGCTGAGCATAGAGCCTGATGTGAGGCTCAATCCCACCACCCTGAGATCATGACCTGAGCCAAAATCCAGAGCTGGCCACTTAACTGATTGAGCCACCCAGGTGACCCTGTAATTCAGTGTCTTTTAGTATGTTCACAAAGTTTGTGCAACTTTCACTACCATCTAATTCCAGAACATTTTTATCACTTTAAAAAGAAACCCTGTAGCTATTAGCAGTCACTCCCCATTCCCCTTCCCTAGGCCTGTTGCAGTCATTAATCTACTTTCTGTCTCCATGGGTTTACCTGTTCTGGACACTTCATATAAATGAAATGACATGGTATATGGCTTTTTGTGTTTGGCTTCTTTCACTTATTGTAATGTTTCCAAGGTTCATCCAATTGTTGCATGTATCGGTACTTCATTTCTTTTTATGGCTGAATAATGGATGTACCACATTTGTTTTTCCACTTATCAGTTGATGGATATTTGGCTTTCCCCCACTTTTTAGCTGTTATGAAGAATGCTGCTATGAACATGCACAAATTTTTGTATGGACATTTTCTTTCTTTTTTTTTTTTTAAGATTTTATTTATTTATTTGACAGAGAGAGAGATCACAAGCAGGCAGAGGCAGGCAGAGAGAGAGGGGGAAACAGGCTCCCTGCTGAGCAGAGAGCCCCATACAGTGCTCGATCCCAGGACCCCAGGATCATGACCTGAGCCGAAGGCAGAGGCTTTAACCCACTGAGCCACCCAGGCGCCCTGTGTATGGACATTTTCAGTTCACTTGGGTATATAGCTAGGAGGGGAATTACTGGGTCATATGGTACCTTTAGCTTTTTGAGGAACTGCCAAACTGTTTTCTACATGTTTGTATTGTGGCTACATGATTTTACATTTTTTGCCAGCTTTTATGAGGGTTTTGCTTTTTTTGTATCCTCACCAACACTTGTTATCTTTTTGTATTTTTTAGTCCATTGTCTTTTTTCATTATAGCCATCCTGGTGGCTGAGAAGTGGTATCTCAGTGTGGTTTTGATGTGTATTTCCCTAATGACTAATAATGTTGAATATTTTTTCATGTGCTTATTGGACATTTGTATTTCGTCTTTGCTGAAATATCTGTTCAATTTTTTATTCTCTAGGGGGCTATTGTAAAAAGAATTGTTTTCTTAATTTCATTTTTTGTTTCTTTTTTTTAAAGTAGGCTCCAAAAAAATAAAATAAAATAAAATAAAATAAAGCAGGCTCCATGCCCAGTGCAGAGCCTAGTGTGGGACTTGAACTCATGACCCTGAGATCAAGACCTGAGCTGAGATCAAGAGTCAGACACTTAACCAACTGTGCCACCCAGGTGCCCCTTCATTTCATTTTTGAATGGTTAATTGCTAGTGTATAGAAATTCAATTGATTTTTGTGTTGATCTTCTATCCTCCGATCTTGCTGAGCTTGTTTATTAATTCTGTGTGTGTGTGTGTGTGTGTGTGTATGTGTGTGTATTCTTTATAGTTTTCTATATGCGGGTAGAGATAGTTTTACTTCTTTCTTTCTAATCTGGGTGCCATTAATTTTATTTTGTTTCCCTAATTGCTCTGGCTAGAACCTCCAGTACAGTGTTGAATAGTATTGGCAAGAGAAGACATCCTTGTATTATTCCTTACCTTAGAAGAAAGCATTCAGTCCTTCACCATTATATACGATGTTAGCTGTAGGATTTTTGTAGATGCCCTTTATCAGGTTGAGGAAATGCCTTTTTCTATTTAAGTGTTTTATTGGGAAAGGGTGTTTGATTTTTGTCAAATGCTTTTGCTGCATCTATTGTGATAACCAAACCTTTATTCTATTATTCTGTCAATATGGTGTATACATTATTAATTTTTGTTAGTTGAACTAACCTTGCATTCCTGGAATAAATCTCACTTGGTCATTGTATATAATCCTTTTTATGTGTTGTTGGAGTTGGTTTGCTAGTATTTTGTTGAGGATTTTTGTGTTTGTGTTCTTTTTTTTTTTTAAAGATTTTATTTATTTATTTGACAGAGAGAGAGAGATCACAAGTAGGCAGAGAGAGAGGGGGAAGCAGGCTCCCCGCCGAGCAGAGAGCCCGATGTGGGGCTTGATCCCAGGACCCTGAGACCATGACCGGAGCCGAAGGCAGAGGCTTTAACCCACTGAGCCACCCAGTTGCCCCTTGTGTTTGTGTTCTTAAGGGATATTGGTATTGATCTGTAGTTTTCGTCTCTTGTTTTGCCTTTTTTTTTTTTTAGAGAGTATGCACATGAGTGGTGGTGGGGGGAGGGGTAGAAGAAAAGGGAGAGAAAGAATCTTAAGCAGGTTCCATACCCACCACGAAACTCAGTCCCACAACCTCAATTCCACAACCCTGAGATCATGACCCGAGCCAAAATCAAGAATCGGATGCTTAATCAGCTGAGCCACCCAGATGTCCCTCTTGTATTGTCTTTTTCTGTTATTGGCATTAGGGTAATACTGGCCTCATACAATGATTTGGAAAGTGTTTCCTCTGTTTTGTTTCTCCACTCCCTTACCCCTAAATCTAATCCTAGTTTTCTACAGTTTTATTACTTATTTTAAAAAAATACTAATGCTTTTCTTTTTGGTTCTGGTTTTTTCTTTTTATGAACACTCAGAAAAACATTGTGGTCTTCATAATTGTATTTAGGTTACCAGTTGGGAATATGACTTACGGTACCCAGTCAATTTTTTTAGAGATTTATTTATTTTAGAGAGAGCAAGAGCGAGCGCAGGAGGGAGGGGCAAAGGGAGAAAGAGAGAGAGAGAGAGAATCACCAGCAGACTCTGTACTGAGCAAGGTGCCTGACATGGGCTCAATTCATAAACCTAGGATCAGGACCTGAGCTGAAACCAAGAGTTGGATGCCCAAGAGACTGAGCATTCCCTGCCCTCCCCCGCACCCCCCTTCCCAGCCATTCAAGTTTTAATGAAATTTATGAAATTTGCCTAGGATACTATCTTTCTTGGATGGCAGATTTTAAGGGTCCATTTAAAATGAGAGACAAGGGGCGCCTGGGTAGCTCAGTCCTTAAGCCTCTGCTTCCGGCTCATGTCATTATCCCGGAGTCCTGGGATGAGCCCCACATCGGGCTCCCTACTCAGCGGGAAGACTGCTTCTCCCTCTCCCACTCCCCCTGATTGTGTTCCCTTTCTCACTGTGTCTCTCTCTGTTAAATAAATAAATAAAATCTTAAAAAAATACAATAAAATGAGAGACAGGAGGGACTGTGTAGATATAATCAAATACTTTATAGATAAGCAGTAAAGAAAGTGTAAGAGAACTGTCCAAAATTATATTGCTAGATTATGGCCGAATCAGATTTTATTTTAGGCCAATAGCTTTTATTCACCAGTGATTAGTAATCTGTGAAAAGGATAAGTTAAAAAAAAATTGTTTCAATTCCATCTATGTATTTGTGAGCAATGCTAAGAAACCGTATTCTGTTTATTTTAATGGAAGATGTCTAAAACTTATCACGCCTTAATCATCCTATTCTCCAACTGGAGAAGTCCTCGAAAATATAATTAATTCATCGTTATTGGGAAGAAATTATTATTAGCATTTTGAAATCTTCAAAGCAGTTAATTTTAGCTGAACAAACTGCTGTTTACCTAAATTATATCAAGTGAATGGGCAAAAAAAGGCAGTGTCAAAATAAATTGAAATCTGAAGGAGCTCTGTCTTTAGTTTGAGGAAGAACACAGAGGGAGAGAAAATCACATTACTATTTCAACCTAAATGTTTTAACTTTTAACTAATTAAATGTTGCATATTATTTCTCCTAATTGTTGAAATAATTGCTTTGGTTGTGAGACAGTCTTTTAGAAAAACACTTTCCAAAAAAAAAAAAAAAGAAACCCCAAAAAACATATTTTCCAAGAAAAAAAATCAGCAATATAATTATAAGAAAATATCACATATGTCTCCAAAGATGATATTTCAATTTTGTTGAGCCAAGAAACCTGACTAAAACTACCTGCTGGAAACTGCATGGTTTTCTTTCTCAACGTCAGTAACATATGATCCAAATTCTGTGTTCTCATTGGCTGTTGTACTGTTTTCATTCAGGGATTAGTTTTGCCAACAACATCTGATTTGGGATTGAGATTTAGCTCACAAAGCAGGTTGGTTGTTGGGACATATGAAGGGGGGGTTAGTGTTACTAATGAGTGTGCTACAGATAAATCATTTCAGTGGTGAAAAATAGAATTTGTCCATGTGTGAGCAAAATTGTTCTGTAATTCGATGCTGGATGCCAAATAGTCAGTGAAGTCTGGATTTGAATGTGGCAGTTCATTGATGCTGAGGAGAAATTTTGTTTAATCATTGTCTTTTAAAAAGTTCGTTAAAGCTGTCAGTTTTTCCCTTTTATTTTTTATTTTTATTTTTTTTATTAGTTTCAGAAGTAGAATTTAGTGATTCATCAGTGCATAGAACACCCAGTGCTCATTATATCAAGTGTCCTCCTTATTGCTTATCACCCAATTACCCCTTCCCCCCATCCACTCCCCTCCAGCAACCGTTTATTTCCTAGAGTTCATTGTCTCTTATGGTTTGCCTCCCTTTCAATTTTCATCTTATTTTATTTTTTCCTTCCCTTCCCCTATGTTCACCTGTTTTGTTTCTTAAATTCCACATATGAGTGAAATCATATGATATTTGTCTTTCTCTGACTTATTTTTCTTAGCATAATACCCTCTAGTTCCATCCATGTTGTTGCAAATGGCAAGATTTCCCTTATAGAGAGAGAAAATGTTTTTGTTTCTCTCCTCCTGTTTCTATAATTTTGTTTTTAGCATTTCAAAAAGCTGAAGTTTTAATTAATTTTTTTAAAAAGATCTTATTTATTTATTTGACAGAGAGAGAGATCACAAGTAGGCAGAGAGGCAGGCAGAGAGAGAGGGGGAAGCAGGCTCCCCGCTGAGCAGAGAGCCCAGTGTGGGGCTTGATCCCAGGACCCTGAGATCATGACCTGAGCCGAAGGCAGAGGCTTTAGCCCACTGAGCCACCCAGGCACCCCTGAAGTTTTAATTTAAATAAATTTTTTTTCTTTCCCCTGAAGATAATTGTTATTTTCTTTGGGATAGCCTGATCAAGTCATTTTTTTCCTAAGCATTTTTCTGCATCTAAGATTATATCATAACATCTAAGATAGTTTTAATTATTTTTGTTTTATTCTTATTAGTGTTATTTTATTTGAGTATAATTAAAATACAGTATTATATTAGTTTCAGGTGCATAATTATTTTTATTTGTGTTCCTCTAAAATAGATTATGAGATTAGGAAAAGTGTTTTAATAAATTTAAGTGTGTTTTTTTTTTTTTTGTATATGAAACCTTGTATAATTTCTGATTATTCACAAATATATGTGCTGGGTTTTTTGTTTTCTTGTTCCCTGGTTCCTTAGCAGTAGTTAGTAAAAGCTGTACTAATTTACAATAAGTAAATTAATGTTTCCAGAAATTTAAGATACCTTTCTTTTTTATTTTATTTTTTAAAGTTTTTATTTATTCATTTGAGAGAGAGACAGAGCACACAAGCAGGGGGAGAGGCAGAGGGAGAGGGAGAAACAGACTCCCCACTGAGCTGGGAGCCCAATGTGGGGCTTGATACCAGGACCCTGAGATCATGACCTGAGCCCAAGCTAGATACTTAGCCATCTGAGCCACCCAAGTGCCCCTTAAGATACCTTTCTACTAATGTGGTCAATCAGAATACCATGGTTAAAACTTCCTATCAGGTAGTTAGATTTTATCATCTGTTGAAATATTTCAGGTTTGTCATGTGTCTTTGATAATATTTGACTCTGGCAATATTTAACAGGATAATCTTTTTATGTACTTAGTATTTAGACACAATACCACCAATACTATATAGCAAAGGTGTATATAAATGAAATAGTTTCTTAAATTGAGAATTTTTTTGTCAAGGATATTTGTAGAAGATAGGATTTACTATTTGGAGGGTAAATATTAGGAATTGAAACCAGGGCAGTTGAGTTGAATGGCTCAGTCCGTTGAGCCTCTGCCTCTTGATCTCAGCTCAGACTTTGATCTCAGGGTCATGAGTTCAGGCCATACATTAAAAAAATAATAATAATTAAAACCAAATTTAAGAATTTGAAAAAGAAAGGGAGATATTAAGAGAGCATTGTAAATTCCTTTGTTTCTTTTTATTTGATCAGAACCAGTAACTGAATGTAGCTTAAAGGAGTTAACCATGAAAAGGAGACATAAATTTCTTTTTCTTCCTTTTCTTTATGAAATTAAAGACAATTTCTGTTCTACTAGTTCATCATTTCATCTTATTCCAACCTACCAGTAACAGCTGACTAAGTCAGAAGTGTTAGGGACTTTTACTAATACAGAGATGACTGCTTTTTATGTTTTTCATTTTGGTTCTGCATGTGTTACTTAGGTCCTGGTTTAGTGATAACTGAAATATCCTATGAATGACTAATATTTTTGGTGTTTACTGTGTCACCTTTGCTTAAGTGTAGGGCAGAGAAAAAAAAACTTTTCCTCTACTCTCATAGGCTCAGTTTCTGGGGTCTGCAAATTAAACTGACAAACACTCTGTTAATAGGAGAAAAGGTTTGGGGCGCCTGGGTGGCTCAGTCATTAAGCGTCTGCCTTTGGCTCAGGTCATGATCCCAGGGTCTTGGGATCAAGCCCCGCATCAGGCTCCCTGCTCGGCAGGAAGCCTTCTTCTCCCTCTCCCACTCCCCCTGCTTGTGTTCCCTCTCTCGCTGTCTCTCTCTCTGTCAAATAAATAAATAAAATAAAATAAAATAAAATAAAAAGAAAAGGTTTATTACTCATATACCCAGGAAGCTTCACAGGAAAGAAGTAGAAACCCAATTAAGTTTGAAAGTAGAAACCCAGTTAAGTTTGATAGTTTGTATGCCATTTCTTTCTTTTTCATTGAGCTATAATTGAATATAACATATTAGTTTCAGGTGTACAGCATAATGATTCAATATATGTATATATTGCAAAGTGATCACCACAATAAGTCTGGTTAACATGGATCACCACATGTAGTTACAAATTTTTTTCTTGTGATGAGAACGTTAAAGATTTATTCTCTTAGTGACTTTTTAAAAGATTTTATTTATCTTAAAGAGAGAGAGAGAGAGTGAGTGCAAGCAGGGGGAGGAGCAGAAGGGAGGAAGAGGGAGGGAGAAAGAATCTCAAGCTGACTCTGCGCTGAGCACAGAGCCTGACACAGGGCTCCATCCCACGACCCTGAGATCATGACCTGAGCAGAAACCAAGAGTTGGACACTTAACCAACTGAGCCACCCAGGCAGCCCTCTTAGCAACTTTTAAATATATAATACAGTATTATTAAATATAGTTACCACGATGTACATTATATCCCTATGATTCATTTTATAGCTTCAAGTTTGTACCTTTGACTACTTTCACCCATTTCACCCATCTCCCACCCCCTGCTGGCAACTACCAATCTGTTCTCTGTGAGGTTTTTTGGTTTTTGTTGTTGTTGTTTGTTTGTTTTTAAGATTTTATTTCTTTGAGAGAGAGAGAACATAAGCTGGGGGGAGAGGGAGAGGGAGAGGGAGAAGCAGACTCCCTACTGAGCAGGGAGCCCCATGCAGGGCTCGATCCCAGGACCCTGGGATCATGACCTGAGCCAAAGGCAGACATTTTTATAATCTTTTTTTTTTTTAATTTTATTTATTTATTTAACAGAGAGAGAGACATCCCAAGTAGGCAGAGAGGCAGGCAGAGAGAGAGGGGGAAGCAGGCTCCCTGCCTGCCGAAGGTAGAGGCTTTAACCCACTGAGCCACCCAGGTGCCCCTCTCTGAGTTTTTTTCAGATTCCATATGTGAGTGAGATTATACAATATGTGTCTTTGTCTGACTTCTTCTAAGTGTAGCATAATGCCCTCAAGGCCTGTTCATGGTGTCCCAAATGACAAGATTTCCTTTTTCTTTCTTTCTTTCTTTCTTTTTAAAGATTTTATTTATTTATTTGACAGAGAGAGAGAGATCACAAGTAGGCAGAGAGGCAGGCAGAGAGAGGGGGAAGCAGGCTCCCTGCCGAGCAGAGAGCCCGATGTGGGGCTCGATCCCAGGACCCTGAGATCATGACCTGAGCTGAAGGCAGAGGTTTTAACCCACTGAGCCACCCAGGCGCCCCTTCCTTTTTCTTTTATGACCAAATAATATTCCCGTGTGTGTGTATGCACAAATGTGGCATGTTTGTATGTATGTATCTATCTGTCTATTCAATAACATATATATTATTTATCCATTCATTCTTAGGTTGTTTTCATATCTTGATTATTGTAAACAATTCTGCAATTGAACATGGGAGTGCAGATATCTTTTTGAGTTAGTTTTTCTGTTTTTTTTCACATAAATACACAGAAATGGAATTGCTGGCCCATACAGGAGTTCTATTTGTATTTTTTAATTTTTTTAAGATTTTATTTATTTATTTGACAGAGACACAGTGAGAGAGGGAACACAAGCAGGGGCAGGGAGAAGCAGGTTTCCCGCTGAACAGGGAGCCCAATGCGGGGCTTGATCCCAAGACTTGAGCCAAGACTTGATCCCAAGACTTGATCATGACTTGAGCCGAAGGCAGACGCTTAAGACTGAGCCAGCCAGTCATCCCTCTATTTTTAATTTTTTGAGGAATGTCCATACTGTTTTCCATAGTGGCAGCACCGATTTGCATTCTCACCAATAGTGCACAAGGGCTCCCTTTTCTCCACATTATCTTGAACACTTGTTATTTCTAGTCTTTTTGAGAATAGCCATTCTGACAGGTGTTAGGGGATATCTCATTATGGTCTTTATTTGCATTTCCCTGGTAATTAGTGATGTTGAGCACATTTTCATGTACCTACTGGCCATCCTTATGTCTTGGAAAAATATCTATTCAGATCCTCTGCCCATTTAATCAAATTGTTTTTGCTATTGTGTTATATTAGTTCTTTATATATTTTGAATATTAACTCTTTTTCAGATATATGATTTGCAGATATTTTCTCTCATTTGGTAGGTTGCTGTTTCCTTTTGTTACTGGTTTCCTTTGCTGTACAGAAGCTTTTTAGTTTGATGTGGTCCCCTTTTTGTTGCCTTTGCTTTTGGTATCAAATTTTAAAAATTACCACCAAGACAGACGTCCAGGGGTTTACTGTCTATGTTTTCTTCTGGGAATTTTATGGTTTTAGGTCTTACACTCAAATCTTTAATCCATTTTGAGTATATTTTTGTGTATGGTGGAAGATAGTGCTCCAGTTTCATTTTTGGCTTGTGGGTGTCCAGTTTTTCTAGCACTGTCCTGAAGAGACTGTCCTTTACCCACTGTATATTCTTGGCTCCTTTCTCATAAATTGACACATATATGTGGGTTTATTTTTGGGCTCTCTATTCCATTCCTTTGATCTGCATGTCTGTTTTTATGCCAATACCGTGCTGTTTGATTACTTTAGTTTTGTAATATTGTTTGAAATCAGGAAATGTGATGCTTCCTTTTCTTTCTCAAGATAGCTTTGCCTATTTGCGGTATTTTGTGGTTCTGTACAAATTTTAGATTGTTCTGTTTCTATGAAAAATACCATTGGAATTTTGATAGGTATTACACTGAATCTATAGATTGCTTTGAATAGTATGAACATTTTAACAATATTAATTCTTCTAATCTATGAGCATGGAATATCTTTCCATTTATGTGTGTGTTCAATTTCTTTCATCAGTGCCTTAGAGTTTTCATTATAGAGATCTTTTATCTCTATGGTTAAATTTATTCTTAGGTATTTTATTCTTTTTGATGCAGTTGTAAATGGGATTTCCTAATTTCTCTTTCTGATAGTTATTAGTATATAGAAATGCAACTGATTTTTATATATTGATATTGTATCTTGCAACTTTACTGAATTTGTTTATTCTAACAGTTTTTTTGTGGAATCTTTAGAGTTTTCTATATATAATGTCATCCGTAGATAGAGACAGTTTTACTTCTTCCTTTTTGATTTGGATACCTTTATTTCTTTTTCTTGACTAATTGCTCTGGCTATGACTTTCAGTATTGTGCTGAAAAAAAGTGATAAGAGTGGAGTGCCTATGTGGCTCAGTGGGTTAAGCATCTGACTTCAGCTTGTGTCATGATCTCGGGGTCCTGAGATCAGACCCCACATCAGGCTCTGCGCTTAACAGGGAGTCTGCTTCTCCCCTTCCCTCTGCTTCCCACCCACTCTTGCATACCTGCTCTTGTTCTCTCTCAAATCTTCCATCCATCCATCCATCCATAATTCTCTCTCTCCCTCTGCTTCCCCCCCCCTCCTGCATGCGTGTTCTTGCTCTCTCTCAAATAAATAAACTAAAAAAAAAAAAAAAAAGACTGGGCATCTTTTTTTAAGTTACTTTCTGTATATGACCCCATTTCTAATTTTAAAAAAGCAAAATAGAAAAATAATAAAACAGCTGTGTTAAGAGTTGGGGATCTTGGGGTACCTGGGTGGCTCAATGGGTTAAAGCCTCTGCCTTTGGCTCAGGTCATAATCCCAGGGTCCTGGGATCGAGCCCCCCATCGGGCTCTCTGCTCAGCAGGGATCCTGCTTCCCCCTCTCTCTGCCTGCCTCTCTGCCTACTTGTGATCTCTCTCTGTGTCAAATAAATAAATAAAATCTTAAAAAAAAAAGAGTTGGGTATCTTTGTCTTATTTCTGATCTGAGAGAAAAAGCTCTCAGCTTTTCATATTCAAATGTGATATTAGCTATAGACTTATCATATATGGCCTTTATTATATTGAAGTATGTTCTCTCTATGTCCACTTTATGGAGAGTTTATTGAATAGTTGTTGAATTCTGTCAGATGTTTTTTCTGTGTCTATTGAGATGATCATATGGTTTTTAGCTTTCATTTTGTTAATGTAATATATCACATTGATTGATTTGTGTGTGTTGAACCATCCTTGCATTCCTGGAATAATTCCCATTTGGTCATGGTGTATGATCCTTTTAATGTCTTATTGAATTAGGTTTGCTAATACTTTGTTGAGGATTTTTGTGGCTATGTTCATCAGAGATATTGGGCTGTAATTTTCTTTTCTTGTGGTATTCTTGTCTAATTAGGGTATCAGGATACAACTGGCCTTGCAAATTGATTTTGGAAGTCTTCCCTCTTCTGTTTTTTGGAAAAGTTTGAGGAGTGGTATTCTTCTTTAAATGTTTGGTAGAATTCACCAGTGGGTAGCCATCTAGTCCTGGACTTTTGTTTGTTGGGGGTGCTTTTGATTACTGACTCAATCTCCTTATTAGTACTCAGTCTGTTCAGATTTTCTATTTCTTCATGATTCAGTCATGGTTGTATGTTTCTAAAAATTTATCCATATTTCTGGGTTGTCTAATTTTTTGTACATAGCAATCTTCTGTGATCCTTTGTATTTCTGTGGTATCAGTTGCAACCTCACTTTCATTTCTGATTTTATTTGAGCTCTCTTTTAGCTCCAAGTCTAGCTAAAGCTTTGTCTATTTTGTTTATCTTTTCAAAAAATCATTTAGAGTTTATATACCTGTTTAAGAAAGCGTGGTAAGTTGTAGAGAAGTGATTAAACAAAGTAAAAGGGGTTTAGGCTTCCGCGGGCAGTAAATTTTGGGAAGGTAAAATGTGGGAGAAACTAATGGAGGTTAAGGGTTATTTTAGTAAAGTTTGTTTTATGCAGACACAAGTTGGCTGACACCTGTGATAAGAATAATCCCCACTGGTTAAGAGTCATTCTCTTCTTGTATGGGAGTGGGAGACATCTTTATAAATGGAAATATATGCCCTCCTTTTTAGCCAGAAAGAGGGAAGGGACAGAATTCCTCCTGTGTTTACTGTTACTTAATTGCCAATACTCCTTATGCCAAAGTGGCATATTTTGGGCTGGCATATTCTCATTCCCTTCCCTGAGCATGTTTTTTCCTTAACAAATACGGCTTTTTGAATAGATTATAGAGGCTCAGAACTTGAGCCTCTTCTTTATTCTAGCCCTTTTTTTTTGTTCATTTGTTTCAGGGTACAATTCAGTTATACAGGGGCACCTGGGTGGCTCAGTGGGTTAAGCCTCTGCCTTTGGCTCAGGTCATGATCTCAGGGTCCTGGGATTGAGCCCCGCATCAGGCTCTCTGCTCGGCGGGGAACCTGCTTCCCCCTCTCTCTCTGCCTGCCTCTCTGCCTACTTGTGATCTCTCTCTCTCTCTGTCAAATAAATAAAATCTTTAAAAAAAATTCAGTTATACATAAATCCTTTTTGTATCCGAACAAAGGGAGTATTGAAAAAGTCCCTTTTTGGGGGCTCCTGGGTGGCTCAGTTGGTTAAGTGGCTGCCTTCAGGTCAGGTCATGATTCCAGGGTCCTGGGATCGAGCCCCGAGTCAGCTCCCTGCTTGGCAGGGAGCTTGCTTCTCTTTCTCCCTTTGCCTGCTGCTCTCCCTGCTTGTGCTCTCTCTCTCTCTGTGTCAAAAAAATAAATAATTAAAAAAAAAAGTCCCTTTTTGAAACAGGGATCAGCGATTCTCAAATTTTTTGGTTTTTTTTTTAATTTATTTTTATTATTTTTTATTAAAAAAATTTTTTTTTTAATTTAAGCAATCTCTACTCTCAGTGTGGGGCTTGAACTCACAACCCCAAAATCAAGAGCTGCATGCTATACTGACTGAGCCACCCTCAAACTTTTTGGTTTGGGACCCTCTACACTCTTAAACATTATTGAAGGTCCTACAGACTTTTTTTTGGTACTATATTAGAAATTGAAACTGAGAAAGTTTAAAAATGTTAATTTTATTTATTTAAAAATAACAATACTGTTACATGGAACATATATGGCACATTTTTAATGAAAAGTAATTTAATTTCCAAAACAAATTTAGTTAGAAGAATGGCATAGGTTTATATTTTTTTCAAATCTCTTTAATCTCTGGTTTAATAAAAGGCAGATGGTTTCTTATAGCTGCTGCTTTCAATCTGTTCTGATATGTTGTCTTGGTTGAAGTCTATGAAGAAAAATTTTGCCTCATACAGACACATACATACAGACACATAACTGCAAACAGGAAGACTTTTAATATCAATTAATATTAATATTTAAGTTCTACCTTGATAACTACACCAAAACTTGACAAGTGGTAGTTTCTTAAAGATTATTTGAGGGGCGCCTGGGTGGCTCAAGTCGGTTGAGTGGCTGCCTTCAGCTTGGGTCATGATCCCAGGGTCCTGGAATCGAGCCCCGCATCGGACTCCCTGCTCAGTGGAGAGCCTGCTTCTCTCTCTCCCTCTGCCTGCTGCTCTGCCTGGTTGTACTCTCTATCTCTGTGTCAAATAAATAAAACCTTTTAAAAAAAAAATGATTATTTGAAACATGCAAGCAGAAACTATATGAAAGAACTTTTCATACTCTGTTATATTACAATTCATTGGTGTGTCTTACACTTTAATGGATTTCTCACCCATGCATGATTTTGTAACATTATGAATTGGTCTTTGTCGTAGTCCGTTTGGGCTGCAGTAACAAAAGTACTATAGACTGTATGGCTTATCAACAGCAGACATTTTTTTTTTTTAAGATTTTATTTATTATTCAAGAGTGAGAGAGAGAGAGCAAGTAAGCATCAGCAAGGGGGGAGGAGCAGAGGGAGAGGGATAAGTAGACTCCGCGCTGAGCATGTAGCCTGACATGGGGCTCGATTCCAGGACCCTGAGATTGTGACCTGAGCCGAAATCAAGAGTCGGACACAGGGGCACCTGGGTGGCTCAGTGGGTTAAGCCTCTGCCTTTGGCTCAGGTCATGATCTCAGGGTCCTGGGATTGAGCCCTACATCAGGCTCTCTGCTCAGCAGGGAGCCTGCTTCCCCCTCTTCCTCTGCCTGCCTCTCTGCCTACTTGTGATCTTTCTCTCTGTCAAATAAATAAAATCTTAAAAAAAAAAGAGTCCGACACTTAAGTGACTGAGCCACCCAGGTGCCCCAACAGCAGACATTTATTCACAGTCTGGAGGCTGAGAAGTCCATGATCAGGGTGCCATCAGATTTGGTATCTGATGAGGTCCCACTTCCAGGCTGTGTTCTCACGATGTCTTCACGTGGTGGAAGGGACAGGGAAGCTCTCTAAGCTCTCTTTTATAAGCGTGCTAATATCATTCATTAAGGCCTCCCTCAAGACCTAATCACTTCTCAGAGACCCCGCCTCCAAATAATATCACTGTGGGATTAGGATTTAACATATGAATTCTCTGGGGGATACAAACATTGTCTATAGCATTCTTTTTGGAAATATCAGTTGACTTGAATTATGTAGATCTTCCAGATATTTTCACGTATTATTCTGCAATATAAAGTAATCACAAAAAAAATAATCACATTAATTTCACCATTGATCTCAATAGAACAGTTTTTAAGTTATTGGGAAGCTTTCAAGTTTTGGAAAATTCTAACTTTTTTTTTTAAAGCTTGATTTTATCAGTGACAACAAACACTGTAGTTTTCTGTAAAGTGACAGGCTTACTTTATTTTTAAGAAATATGTCTGCCAAAATCCAAGTCTGAATAATTATAATTTGTTAGTCATTTTTTTTAAAGATTTTATTTATTTATTTGAGAGAGAGAGAATGAGAGAGAGCATGAGAGGGGGGAGGGTCAGAGGGAGAAGCAGACTCCCTACTGAGAGGGGAGCTCAATGCAGGGCTTGATCCCAGGACCCCCGGGATCATGACCCGAGCCAAAGGCAGATGCTCAACCAACTGAGCCACCTAGGCTTCCCAAAGTACTGTTGACTTTAAAAAAAAAAAACTCCCAGTGTGTGATAGTGAAGAATAGAATGCATATAGTGATGAAATAGTAGTTCGATGCCACTGCTTCATCTTTTATCCAAGGTGCTTTTGCACTATCACTGAACCGTATACATTAAAAAAGGAAATATTAATATAAGAATAGTTTTGACCTTATATATTCCCTGAAAAAGTCTCAGGGACTCCCACGGAAAGTGTGTTGTGGAACACACTTTGAAAACTGCTTCTCTACATCAACAGAAGAGTGCTTTATCTATGTCATGACTGTTTAGAGAAACACTGGCCATTTATTTAGTACTGTGTAGGAAAACAAAAAGAAAAAATTCTAGTTGTGAATTTTGTAAAATTGTTCTAAGAAATACAAAATGTAAAATGTATTATTTTAACCATTTTTTAAGTGTGCAATTCAGTGGCATTAAGTACATTTACGATGTTGTGCAACTATTACCACTATCCATTTCCAGAACTTTTCATCGTCCTTAGCAGTAACTCAGTACCTATTAATATTTCCCCATTTCCCCTACCTTGCAGGTTCTAGTAACCTCTGTTTTACTTTCTGACTTTATAAATTTATCTATTCTAGGTCCCTTATATAAGCTGAATCATACAATATTTGTTTTTTGTTTTGTTTTTTTTTTGGTCTGGCTTATTTACTTACCACATAATGTTTTCAAGATTCATTCATGTAGTCTATCAGAATTTCATTCTTTTTTTTCTTTTTAAGATTTTATTTATTTGAAAGAGAGAGAGAGAGAGACAGCAAGAGAGGGAATACAAGGAGGGGAAGTGGGAGAGGGAGAAGCAGGCTTCCCACTGAGGAGGGAGCCCGATGCGAGGCTAGATCCCAGGACCCTGGGATCATGACCTGAGCTGAAGGCAGACGCTTAACGACTGAGCCACCCAGGTGCACCAGAATTTCATTCTTTTTTTTTAAGACCGAAGAATTTCATTATATGTATATACCACATTTTGTCTGTTCTTCTGATATACACAAGGTTGTTTCTAGTTTTTTTCTATTGTGAATAATGCCGCTATGAATATTAGTATCTTGGGTGTCTCTTTGAGTCTCTGCTTTTAATTCTTTGGGGCATATACTTAGAAGTGGCATTACTGGATCATATTGTAATTTGATGTTTAACTTTTGAGGAATCATCAAACTGCTTTCATACATCTGCACCATTTTTACATTCCCACCAGTAATGCACCAGAGTTACTATTTCTCTGGATCCTTATCAATACCTGTTATTTTCCATTATTTTGATAATAGCTGCCATCCTCATAGGCGCGAACTGATAACCTATTGTGGTTTTGATTTGCATTTTCCTAATTACTAGTGATGTGGAGCATCTTTTCATGTGCTTATGGACCATTTGTATGTCTTCTTTTGGAAAATTCTGTTCAAGTCCTTAGCCCATTTTTCGATTGAGTTGTTTTTGTTCTTGATTTGTTCTCTATATATTCTGGGTATTAAACCCTTATCAGATTTATGATTTGCAAATACAGTTGACTCTTGAACAACCCAAGTTTGAACAGTGCGGGTCAATGTATACATGGATTTTTTTTGATAAATATAGTACAGTATTGTAAATGTATTACTTCTTCCTTAAAATTTTCTTAGTAACATTTTCTTTAGCTTACTTTATTATAAGAATGCATTATATAATATATAACATATAAAATATGTGTTAATCAACCGTTATGTCATCAGTAAGGCTTCCAGTCAATAGTAGGCTATTAGTAGGTAAATTTTGGGGGGAGTCAGAAGTTATACGTGGATTTTCAATTGCATGGAGTTGGTATTTTATTCTTTTGGATGCTGTTGTAAATGAAATTGTTTTTTTAATTTTCCTTTATGATTGTTCATTGCTGAATTCATTGCTATTTATGGAAACATGAATTTTTATGTGTTGATCTTGGAACCCTACAACATTTTATTCTTTGGGATTTTCTATGTTTAGGATCATATCATCTGCAAATAGAGTAGTTTTGCTTTTTCCTTCCTAATTAGGATGCTTTTTACTTCTTTTTCTTGCCTAATTACTTTGTCTAGGACTTCCAGTCTTGACACTGCATTTTTGCATCATTTTGCTCAGGTTTCAAAGTCCTATAAGAAAAGATCTAATTTGCTTTATTCAGATTATGTGCCCACCCCTTAGGCCCTTAGCCTAGGGGATAGGAAAAGACCTTGCTCTACCAAGATGTACATATGGGGAAGGAGTTATTCTACTAGATCCAATGTGTTACTGTTGCCAAAGATGGGGAAATGGATGCTAAATAGCCAAAAAACAAACTGTTGGCTGTTTGCTCCAAGACCCTATTTGGTCATTATCAGTTGTGGCAAATCTAAGACTGAAGCCCAGCTCCCTTGATTCATAGGACAGTATTTTTGTCTAGTGGTCTAGTGGTTCTTTGTTACATTTTAACCACAAATTAATTTTCTTAGAATACTCAGTTAATAGGTTTGAATTTTCATTGATACCAGTTTCCACAATGTAATGAGACTGCTTTAAAATAGCATTTTCTAATATATGGAAAAACTTATTGGGTAATATTGAATTCTTTCAAAGACCCCTAAGTTAATCCACAAGTTTATGTTGAATATGTGTATACAGCATTTTACATTAAGTTTTTGACTCTCCATCCAGTAAGAATTGCTCAGGCATTCTTGCAGTATCAAAACTTCATTTTGGTACTCGTGTTTAAACATTTTCCTAATTATTTTATTTGCTCAAGATGTTGACTTATGAAAGGAGGACCACTTTCATTAAAAATCATCTCCCAAAGCATGCTGTAAATTCTTGGCTTAAAAAAAGAATCATTCCAAAAAAAAAAAAAAGGATCATTCATTTCTGTATGAGTAAGAAGTGGTCTTCAAAGTGGTTAAAATGATAGAATCTAGAGCGCAGCAAGACACTTGGGTTCATTTCCCAGCTCCAACTCTTACTAATTGGGCAAGGGCTAGTTACTTAATCTCTTTCTCTTTGTGCCTCAGTTTTCCATTTGAAACATGGTATAAATTAACTAATTTAATTAACTAATTAGTAATTAACTAATTAGTTAATTACATTAAATAATAATGTAAATCATTAGAATAATGCCTGACATATAGTAAGTAAACATTCAGTAAATGGTAATACATGTCCCCACTGAAGAGGAATATGGGTCCAGATATTTTTATTAAACTCTGTACAGTGGATTTTTAGTCATTGTTTGCTTTGATAAACTTAGGGTTAATTAGTATATCAGGAAATTCCATTACTAACTCTACAAAATACTTGTGGAGATTCAGCACTATATTAGGTACAGAGGTTATAATGATGACCAGTATACACTGCTTTCTAGGATCTTATAGGCTAGTAGGGACCACAAAAAAAAAGTTATTTTCAGAGACTGACAAGTACTATAATAGGGATAAGTAGGTATCAAATAGAGGGTCACTTTAGTCTTGTAGGGGAAGGGGGATTCTGAGAAATTTACATGAAGAAGTACTGAGAATGAATTACACATAGAAAATAGTGCTGGGGGGGGTGGGGACTAGGTGGCTGGAAATAAGATTTGGAGGCCTATAGCATGAAATTACCCCAGGAAAGTCACAGAGCAGAGTATTGTAAACTTACATGTCTATAAGTAACACTGAGTGAAACAGGCCAGGTATATTTTTTAAAAATGCTATACCAGCAAAATGAAAATAATGACTGATACTTCACTTTAGGTATTTGGGAGCCTCTAAGGAATATTGCTTTGTGGTAATGGGCGCAGAATTTCCAGACTTTCCAGTTTTTTGAGAGAAGCCAGAAACGAAGATTTTGATGTGGAATTCCCTAATTATTAAGTGTTGGCAAATCAGAACATGCTGAGAATGGAGTTCGTGGGGGAGAATATGCATTGTAACAGGTATAGAGTTCTGACCATTAAAATCAGCCTTGTGGACTGCCAGTCTATGATGTCTTTGCTATATAGAGTGGTGGTTAAGGAGGCAACCAAACATAGATCTCTAATGATACCCTAAGTGGCCTGGGAAAAGTTGCCTCTGGCAGATTTAGAAAGAATGTCTGGAGGGGCACATGGGTGGCATAGTTGGTTAAGTGTCCAACTCTTGGTTTTGGCTTGGGTTGTGATCTCAGGGTTGTGGGATCAAGCCCCGTGTCAGGCTCCACACTTGGTGTGGAGTCTGCTTGAGGTTCTCTCTTTGCCTTTTGCGAAGATCATGACCTGAGCCAAAGGCAGACGCTTAACCGACTGAGCCACCCAGGTGTCCCTGGGAGAAGATATTTTTAAATGACATGTCCGATAAAGGGTTAGTATCCAAAATATAAAGAACTCATAAAACTCAACACCCAAAAAATGAATAATCTAATTAAAAAATGGGCAGAAGACACGAACAGACATTTCTCCAAGGAAAGACATCCAGATGGCCAACAGATGAAAAGATGTTCATCATCACTGATCACAGGGAAATGCAAATCAAAACTAAAATGAGATACCACCTCACATCTTTAGTCAAAATGGCTAAAATCAACAACACAAGAAACAACAAGGGTTGGTGAGAATGTGAAGAAAAATGAACCCCGTGCATTGTTGGTGGGAATGCAAACTGGTGCAGCCACTCTGGAAAACAGTATAGAGTTTCCCCCAAAAGTCAAAAATAGAACTACCCTATGATTCAGCAATCACACTTCTAGGTATTTACCCAAAGAATACAAAAACACTAATTCAAAGGTAAACCTGCACTCCAATGTTTATAGCAGCATTATCTATAATAGCCAAATTATGGAATCAGCCCAGTGTCCATCAACTGATGAATGAATAGAGAAGATGTGATTATATACAACCATAAAAAAGTGAAATCTTACCATTTTGCAATGACATGAATGGAGCTAGGGAGTATAATGCTAAAAGTGAAATAAGTCCAATAAAGACAAATACCATATGATTTCACTTAAATGTGGAATTTAAGAAACAAAACAAACCAGCAAAGGGAAAAAAGATACAAATCAAGAAATAATTTTTTTAAAAGATTTTATTTATTTGAGAGAGAGAGAGTGAAAACGAGCATGGGGGGGGGTGTTGGGAGGAGAGGGGCAGAGGGAGAAGCAGTGAGCAGGGAGCCTGACTCAGGTATCTGAGGACCCTAGGATCATGACCTGAGCCAAAGGCAGATGCTTAACCGACTGAGCCACCTAGTTGTCCCAAGAAATAGATTCTAGAGAAGAAACTGATGGTTACCAGGAGGGAGGTGGCTGGGGGGTTGGGGGAGGTTAAAAAGGTGATGGAGATTAAGGAGTGCACTTGTGATAAACACTGGGTGATGTATGGAACTGTTGAATCACTAAATTCAACACCTTAAACTAATATAACACTATATTAATTAACTGGAATTAAAATAAAAAAGGGACAGGTTTTGTTTTGTTTTGTTTTTTTAAATCAGAATTTCCAGCTGTGTTTAAAAAAAAAACACAGATGCTCAGGTTTCATTCTGGATCAACTGACTCAGAAGTCCTAGGGAGTTGGACTGAGGCATCTTCATTAAGAAGTCTCACATGTGGGGCGCCTGGGTGGCTTAGTCAGTTAAGCATCTGCCTTTGGCTCAGTTCATGGTCTCAGGGTCCTGGGATCAAGCCCTGCATCCGGCTCCCTGCTTGGTGGGGAATCTGTTTCTCCCTGTCCTTCTGCCTGCTGCTCCCACTGCTTGTGCTCTCTCTCGCTCTGTCAAATAAATAAAATCTTTAAAAAAAAAAATAAGTATCACAAGTGACTTAAAGAAAAATTTTAAAAATTACATATAGTAAAATTTGCTCTTTTTAGTGTATCGTTTTAAGAGTTTGACAAATGCATAGTGATGCCCTTAATTAGGATAGAATAGACCGGAGGACTAGATTTGGTGAGGAAGATATTTTTTTAAATTTTATTTTATTTAGATTCAGTTAATTAACATATAGTATATTATTAGTTTCAGAGGTAGAGTTCAGTGATTCATCAGTTGTATATAATACCCAGTAATCATTACCCAGTTACCCCATACCCCCACCCAATTTCCCTCCAGCAATCCTGTTTCCTAAGAGTCTCTTATGGTTTAAGAATCTCTTATGGTTTGTCTCCCTTTATGATTTCATCTTATTTTATTTTTCCCTCCTTTCCCCTATGATCCTGTTTTGTTTCTTAAATTCCACATATGAGTGAAATCATATGATATTGTCTTTCTCTGATTGACTTATTTCGCTTAGCATAATACCCTCTAGATCAAAACCACAATGAGAGACCAGCTCACACCAGTCCAAATGGCTAAAATTAAGTCAGGAAACAACAAATGTTGGCAAGGATGCAAAGAAAGGGGAATCCTCTTACACTGCTGGTGGGAATGCAAGCTGGTACAGTCACTCTGGAAAACAGTATGGAAGTCCCTCAAAAAGTTAAAAATAGAGCCACCATATGACCCAGCAATTGCACTACTAGGTATTTACCCAAAGGGTACAAACGCGATCTGAAGAGGCACGTGCACCCCAATGTTCATAACAACAGTGTCAACAGCAGTCAAACTATGGAAAGAACCTAGATGTCCATCAACAGATGAATGCATAAAGAAGATGTGGTATATATACACAATGGAATACTACTCAGCCATCAAAAAATGAAATCTTGCAACAATATGGTGAGGAAGATATATTTGTTTTTGAACACCATCTAATTTCTTATTGCACTAAAGCTGTAGCCATAGAGTTAAGATTATTAAGCTGAATTGACATTTTCTCCATTAAGTTTAGATTAGGGACAGATGCAAAAAAAATTTTGGGGGGGGGGGGTAGAGAGCCAGATAGTGAATATTTCAGGCTTTGTAGTTCACATATTGTCTCTGTTCTGTGTTTGTGTGTGTGTGTTTCCAGCCATTAAAATACAAAAACCATTCTTTGCACTGTATAAAAACAGGCCATAGTTTGCTGACTGCTGGTAGATAGTAAATACAACAATAAATCAAACTCTGATTTATAGCATTTGCTGGTTTCTGAAGTGTAAATACTCCCACTGTGACTGATTTTAAGCTACCAATGTGTTATACTGAATGAAGAGTTTGAAAGAGATGTGCAGTAGTACAAAGTATTTCTACTATATAAATACAGCAGTTGTAGATAGGTAGATAAAACATAGTAAAATATGTATGAAGTAATGAATTTTGAGTGTTTATTACTTTTTTTTTTTTTTAAGATTTTATTTATTTGAGAAAGAGCACGATTTAGTTGGCGGGAAGGACAGAGAGATAAGCAGACTTCTTGCTGAGTGAGGAGCCTGATGTGGCCCAGGACCCTGAAATCATGACCTGAGCTGAAGTTGAGCTGAAGTTGGACACTTAACCAACTGAGCTACCCAGGCCTCCCTCTTCTTTTTTTAAGTAATCTCTACACCCAGTGTGGGGTGGCTCAAACTTATGACCCCTAGATCAAAGTTGGTTGCTCTCCTGACTAAGCCAGCCAGGCACCCCACCTTTATTTTTAATATAACTTCATTGTGCATTTATATGATTTAATTTTTAATGATTGTATATAACCTTGACTTGCAAAATTCCTGAAAATGTATCAGCTTTTGCTAACCTATATGAGTTGACTTCAACATATTATTGAAGCTAAGGCTAGAGAGGTGAGATAATTTCCCAAATCAATTTTAAGTGCCAGAATCAGAATAAACTGTTTCTTTTAATTTGATTTTTCTTTCTAAAGATTTATTTACTTGTGAAAGAGAGAAAGAGCATGTGTGGGAAGGGCAGCAGGAGAGGGAGAGAGAATCTCAAGCAGACTCCTTGCTGAGTGTGGAGCCTGATGCAGGGCTCAATCTCTTGACCCTGAGGTCATGGACGACCTGAGCTGAAACCAAGAGTCAGATGCTTAACTGACTGTGCCACCCAGGTGCCCTGGATTTTTATTTTCATCAAAACAATGTAAGTTCATAAAAAGTACTGCAAGGTTTACAGTAGGAGCCCCCCCTGTGAAAAAAAACAGCAAATCCCTGATCTACTCTCTCTATCCCCAATTTCTGATGTACAGTGCTAACATTTAACTAACATTTAACTTGTTTAGTTTTTTCTTCTGGTTTCTACCTCCCTATTTTTCATAATGTGCTTACACTTCTATTTTAAATTTTTTCACTTTTTGATATTATTGATTCCTTCTAAGGAAGATGGGGATTTAGCTCTCTTATGCGTTACATGCTTTTCTTCTTTACCCACTTTTCTAATATATGACAACTATAATTGTTTCTTAAATTACCTTTTTTTTTTTTTTTTTAAGATTTTATTTTTAAATATTCTACACCCAAAGTGGGGCTTGGATTTACAACCCTGAGATTAGGAGTTTCATGTTCTACCGACTGAACCAGCCAGGTGCCCCTTAAGTTATCTTTTAGTATTTACATGTTATGATCATGTAAACAGTGCACATAGACAAACCATTAGTATGTTATGATTACATCTTCTTATATAATTTTTTGAAATTAATAATTGCCATAAATTTTAAACATTTGCTTGATTTTTAAAGGTACCTATGGCAGTATTATCCCCATACTCTGTGACAGAACTATAAAACTCTTCTCAGTTTAAACATCAGATAATTATTTCTATTTTTCCCCCTTCAACATACTCCCTAAGTTGCCCTTCACTCTATTGCTAGAATCCCAACTATTATTTACAACTGTCATCCTGGTACTCCTGTTCACCATTACCCTGGGGATTGCCTTTGCTTTTCTCCTTAGCATTGGCATCCATTTTCCTGAATCCTATACCATCTTTTCTTTCCTAGGTTTATCTCTTCATTTTGCTAGAGCACATCATTCAGGAGCTTCCTAAGAAAGGATTCCAAGAGATAAGTTATAAGTTGTTTGAGACCTCGTATGTCTGAAAATGTTAACTCTACCCTCATGTAATTGATAATTTGGCAAGATACATAATTTTAGGTAGAAAAATCATTTGGCATCAAATACAAAGATTTTTCTCCAGTGTTGTTAGTTTCCAGCCTTGCTGTTGAGGAATTCAAAGACATTTCAGGCCTTAGTCCTTTGTAATGTTTCCCCCCCCGCCTTACAATAGATTTTTAGGACCATCTCTTTATCCCTGATGTGAAAATTCCACAGAGATGTACTTTAATGTGGATATTTTTCATTCATTATGTGGCATACTTGGTGTGGACTTTTATTTTGTTTTAAAGATTTTATTTGAGAACGAGAGAGAGAGAGAGAGAGAATGAGCAGTGGGTGGCAGAGGGTGAGGGAGAAAGCAGACTCCCTGTTTAGCAGGGAGTGTGATGGGGAGCTTGGGTGCCCCCCTCGCCCACCCCCAGGATCACGACCTGAGCAGAAGGCAGCCACTTAACTGCTTGAGCCACCCAGGCGCCCCTTTAGTGTGAACTTTTATTCTGGAAATCTGTGTCCTTCATTTCTGAACATTTTTTCTTATGTTTATTTTAAATGTTTCTCTCTGCTTTCTGGAAATTCTGTTAGTTCAATGTTGGGCCTTCTGGATTTATCCTCTAATTATTTTATCTTCTATTTTCATTACTTTCTCTTTTTGCTGTACTTCTTGGGAGATTTCCTCAACGTTATTTGCCAGCTTGTCAGTTGAGGTTTTTTGGTCCATATATACAATGGAATATTATGCAGCCATCAGAAAGGATGAATACCCAACTTTTGTATCAACATGGACGGGACTGGAGGAGGTTATGCTGAGTGAAATAAGTCAAGCAGAGAAAGTCAATTATCCTATGGTTTCACTTACTTGGGGAACATAAGGAATAGGATGGAGGACATTAGGAAAAGGAAGAGGAAAATGAAGGGTGGTAAATCAGAGGGAGAGAGGAACCATGAGAGACTGTGGAGTCTGAGAAACAAACAGGGTTTTGGAAGGGAGAGGGGGTGAGGGGATGGGTGAGCCTGGTGGTTGGTATTAAGGAGGGCATGTACTGCATGGAGCACTGGGTGTGGTGCATAAACAATGAATCTTGAACACTGAAAAAGATAAAATTAAGATGTTAAAATAAAACAAAAAAAACCTATCATGATTTTAATATGTAAGGACTCTTGTTCTTTAATGTTTATTATAGATCTTGTTTGTGTTACAATATTTCCTTTCCTGAGAATGTTACACTTTTTTGTGTGTCTATGATGTTTTCTTCTCCTTGAATTCTTTGTTTACTTCTAAGTTCGTTTTTTTTTAAATTTTGGTTTTCTTTAATCTTGATAACTTTCTTTTAATGTCTCCTGGTTCTTTTTTAAAAATGGTGATAAATATACATAACATAAAATTTATAATTTTAATAATTTTTTAAAAGATTTTATTTATTTATTTGACAGAGAGAGACACTACGAGAGAGGGAACACAAGCAGGGGGAGTGGGAGAGGGAGAAGCAGGCTTTCGGCCGAGCAGGGAGCCCAATGCGGGGCTTGATCCTGGGACCCTGAGATCATGACCTGAGCTGAAGGCAGACGCTTAACGATTGAGCCACCCAGGTGCCCCATTTTAATAATTTTTAGGTGTACAGTTCTTTGGCATTAAGTACATTCACATTGTTGTGTAAACATAAGTATCATTATCTCCAGACCTTTTCCATCTTACCTAACTGGAATTCTGTACATATTAAACTAACTTCCCATTCACCTTCCCCCCAGCCTCTGGCAGCCACCATTCTACTTTCTGTCTCCATGAATTTGACTACTCTAGCTACCCTCATATAAGAGAAATCACACAATATTTGTCCTTTTGTGACTGGTTTATCTGTCCTTTTATGACATGTCTTCAAGATTCCTCCATGTTGTAGGATGTGTCAGAACTTCCTTTTTAAAGGGTTTGTTCTTATTTAAGAATGATATACTAGGGAGACAAACCATAAGAGACTCTTAATCTCAGGAAACAAACTGAGGGTTGCTGGGGGTGGGGGGAGGGATAGGGTGGCTGGGTTATGGACACTGGGGAGGGTATGTGCTGTGGTGAGTGCTGTGAATTGTGTAAGGCTGATGAATCACAGACCTGTACCCCTGAAGCAAATAATACATTATATGTTAATTAAAAAAAGAATAAAAATTTAAAAAAAAGAATGATATACTAAAAAGCTATTTGGAACCTCCATGTCAGTGGTCAAACTGTGTTAATTAGAGGCCTTCACTGAAAGTTGGTAAGATGGTGAATATCTTTTTCTTTGGTAACCCCCAAATATCCATATTTTTAGGTCTTTTTGGGTTCTTGTCAGTTTCCCCAAAGAAAAATCTCCCTGACTCTTCCCTGGGAATAGAAGCTTGGTGGTTCAGTGTTCAAAGAACTGAGGTGGGGAAGGGAGTTGAGACATCTATCTTTTCCTTAATTCTGCTATTTTCAATAAAGGACTTACCCCTATTCCCAGCTGTGGTTGGTGTTCCCTGAGTCCAGAGCCTTTCTAATAGTTTCTCTGGATCAATAAGTTGACAGGCAGCCTTTGTGTGGTATGGAGGAGGGGTAGTTGACTGGTTGCTTGGGGGTTGGGGTGGAGAACGAGGGATCTAACTGTTCTTTCTGTAGACTGTCAGCCAGTTCTTCAGGTTATGGCCCCAGCATTCAGTCCTCCCTTCAGAGATGTGTTATACCTTCAATTTCTGGCTTCCCAGAATACAGTGCTGAGAACTAGATTTTTTTTTTTTAATTAGACTTTCTCTTTTCAGGCTTAGGTTTCAGTTTGCAGTCTACCAAGTCAAATTCATCTGTTTGCTTTTTCTGTATTAAAGTTTTGTCGCTATCATCTGCTGTTGTTTTCTCTCCTCATCTCTTTGCTATTGTGTGTTTATACCGTTAAAAATATTTTTTATTGCCAATTTGAAGTGATTTTAGAAGTAGTAAAGAACCACATGTATTAAATCAACTGTATTTTAACTATTGTAATCTACTTGCCTAATTTCATCTATATGCTTCTTGCTACTCAGTTTGGACCAGCAGCATTGGTATCACCTGGGAGCTTGTTAGAAATACAGAATTCTGGGCTCCAACCCATATGTAGCAAACCATATTCTATATTTTTATAAGATCCCTGGGTTATTTATAATTTATTAAAGTGTGAGAAGCACTGGTCTAATTCACTGTGCCTGGTACAGTGCTTGACACATATTAGGTGTCTTCTGTTGGACACTCAGATATTTAGAAAAGACTTTCTTATTAGAAATACTGTTTTGGGATCAGAGTATAGGTATTATTTGAAGCTATGGAAGTAGATGCAAATATAGAGTAAAAAGTGGGTCAAGGAAATATCAGTTTTAAGGTGTGGATAAAGGAAGAAAGGGCCTTCTAGGAAAATTGAGAGCTAAGGAAGAACAAAGGCCCAGAGTACATGAGGTGTGGGAAAATGAGCAACCTTCTAAGAGCGAGGGCTGCAAGATTAGTAGTGTTCTTCAGGAAGAGCCAGACTTCAGAGTAGGCTAGGAAGTGGGGAAAAAACAGTTTCTGGGAAGATACTGAAATAATAAAATAGTTTAATTACAATGTAGGGAGAATGATCAAGGAGGAAGCCCTGGAAAACATAATGGAATGATGAGCAATGAAGAGATGGTTTAGTGGGGAGGCGGCTACACTTGGGTGAGAACACAGGAGATGATAGGTGGCTAAAATGAACTTCCACTATTCCCTACGTTGTACTCTCCATGTTTCAGGCATTTCTTTAAATTCTCTCTTGGAGTTTGTTTGTTTGTTTGTTTGTTTGTTTTTTAGATATACATGCTGTTCCTTTAGACTGGGACACTATCTTTTCTTCCCTGATTATCTCTAGATTCAGTACCCTTATTTTGTGCTCCATGGCATCTTATTCTTTCTGTGTCTGTCTCTCTTTTTCTTTTTAAATATTTATTTGAGAGAGAGTGGGCAGGAGAGGCAGAGGGAGAGAGTGAATCTGAAGCAGACTCTTGCGGAGCCCAACGCTGGGCTCAATCTCAGAACCCTGAGATCACGACCCGAGCCAAAACCAAGAGTGGGTGCCCAACTCATTGCACCACCCAGGGGCCCCCATCACTCTTTTTTTAAAAAATTGAGATCTAAATCATATACTATAATATTTACCCTTTAAGATATACTTTAAAAGTACTTTTACTGTGTTTAACCATAGCACAGTAATTATATATTTTACTTATTTAAATTGCCCACCAGGGGCACCTGGGTGGCTCAGGTGGTTAAGCGACTTCCTTCAGCTCAGGTCATGATCTTGGAGTCCCAGGATCGAGTTCTGCGTTGGGCTTCTAGCTCAGCAGGGTGTCTGCTTCTCCCTCGGACTCTCCCCACTCTTGTACACTCTCTCTCATTCTCTCTCTCTCAAATAAATAAATAAAATCTTTAAAAAAAAAATAAATTGCCCACTGGACTATCTTGTCATTATCTTTGGCATCTGGCGTAGCACCTATGTCTAAACAGGTAATATTCATTGATAGCTGTGTGTCACACACTGTTTTAAGTTTATATGTATTGACTCATTTAATCCTCATAAGATGTGATACTACTTTAGCCCTATTTTATGGATGGAGGACACAAAGGCCTAGAATAAGTAGGTCAGCCACTGTTGAATGAACACATTTATTGTGTGTACTGTGTACCAGGCACAGTGCTGTATGTTTGGGTTACAGAATTAAGAAAGTCTTTGGTCAGAGTTTCAGACAGAATGTTGGTTAAAACTTCACCCTAAAATAAGGGATATATAGCTGGCTCCTGGTTTTGTGGTACTCAGAATCAAAAGGCTTGACAGTCTCTCTGAGTGCCCCTTCTCCCCCTGGCACAGACTGAGAACATACATTCAAATGTCGTTTTAGCCTTTTTTCTTCCACTTTTTATTTAAAGCCACCCTTTATAAAGTCAAACCCTAGCATAGACTATAAGGGCTGAGATCTGCCATTCCTCTCTGGTTTTAATAAGTAATTTTTAATTTTTTTAATTAAATATTTTATGTGGAAATAATTTCAAACTTTAAGTTTCAAAAATAAGAATACAAAGAACATAATCAGGTTCACTTGTTAATAACATTTTATTCCATTTGTTTTATCATTCATGTTCTATCTTTATATAAAGTCATACTGCTCTTTTCTCAACTATTTAAGGTACAATCATCCTGGCCCTTAACCCCTAAATACCTTAATATATATTTCCTAAGAATAGGAATATTCCTTTACATTCCACATAGTTATCAACTTCAGTGCATCTAACTTTGATATACTTTACCATTTATAGATTATTTGTAGATTACAACTAAAGAAATAATCTTTTTACAGTACTGTAGCCCCTGAATACTTTCTTTAATTGAAAAATACCAAAGTGGGCACCTGGGTGGCTCAGTTGGTTAAGCGCCTGCCTTCAGTTCAGGTCATGATCTCAGGGTCCTGGGATCAAGCCCCGCATTGGACTCCCTGCTCAGCAGAGAACCTGCTTCTCTCTCTCCCTCTGCTGCTCCTCCTGCCTGTGCTCTCTTGCTCTCTAAAATAAGTAAATAAAATTCTTTAAAAAAAATACCAAAGTGAATTTTTGAAAGTTTTTCTGAAAAGTTGGAAAACATAATGGATTAAAATGAAAAATTACTCATAACCACAATTTGTTTTTGTTAAAACATAAAAGAAACATACAGACATAAAGTGCTCTCCTGTGCTGCTGCCCCATCCCTGTTATATACGGTATTAACAGTTTCTGTATTTTTCCAGATGCTTTTTTGCATATATTCATATATATACACATGCGCACAAAAACACACATGTACATTTGTCTGCATATGTTCATATATCTACATATTAAAACTGAATTTAACAATCTTTGTGTATTGCTGATTTTTAAAAACTTGTATAGTGTCTGAAAGTGGAAAGAGAAATCCTCTTTATCATCTACTAAACAGAAACAAAAGTGCTAGATATTTTACAGATACTTACTGAGGAAGATATTCGTTCAGGTGCATTTAACATCTCTCAGCACTGCCGTGCTCACCCCGTGCAAGAACTACCTTGTCAGGTGGTTGAAAAATAATTAATGTACCCTAATTAGCTTTTCTCTCAATATGTTCCACTTGATCTAAGTAAATATATGTGATTTGGAATTTTTTAACCTTATTTATAATAGCATAATCTGGAAGCAAAATATAGATACAAATCTGCTTATCCATATAATTAGAAGGTTAAGATAGATTTTTATTTGCTTTTGTTCAATAAATTCTGTAATTTACATGGAGATGGGGATCAAATACCAGAGAAATCAAAACATTTAGTTTGAAGACTCTAGTGTAGCTAAATTTGAACATACTCATGATTTTAGGAATAACGAATTACCTTGAAATTTATCCTTTCGGACTGTAACATCCTTAAGTATAGGGACCATGTCTATATAGTTTACTGCTGTAATTCCCAGCTTTTAGAACATAGGAGGTATTCAGTAATTATTTGTTTAATATATGTATAGAATGATGATAGATAAGAATGTATAGCCAGGCCAGTATTGCATTCATTTCAGATCTTGTAGTTCATTATAGTTGTGTTGCTTTAGGAACTTCTTTGTAATCATTTCATTCTTATTTCTGCGGATGAGAAAAACAGGATACAAGGAAGCTCTGGGCAGTCCTTTGTAATAGATGAAATGGTCATTATATGTTCGTTGGTGGTAGAGCTCTCAGTGAACTATTATTATCCATAAATGGCATCTTCCCCATGCAGCTTGGTCAACTCAGTTTAGCATAGAGTGTCTCCAGAGAAGGGATATAGATAATACCAATTCTCTGTGATTCCTTTTGGTGATTAGGGTGTAACCCACTGCTAACTCGAGGTATATTGGTTCTTGTTGGGCCCTGCTAGTCATGGCACTCAGTTCACTAAGGATTAGGTTTGAGAAGCTTAGTGTTTGCATTGACGTTTCCGCAGGAGGGGATCAATTGCTTCTTTTGCTGGGTTTCCGTTACACTTTGCTTTTAACTTTACTGTAGTATTTACTTTGTTCTGCTGAATGTTATGGTTAGGTGTTTCTATATGTCGTTCCCTGTAGGTTTGTTCTTTTGAGTGCTGGAAACACCTTGTCCTTGTACGTTTCATAGCTATAGCACAATGCTTTATATAGCGTAAGTTTAAACTGTTAATCCTTATAAATGGATAAGTAGAAGAATTTTAAGTTTAGCAAAATTATAGGTCCAACTTTTTATAAGCCACATCAAGTCCTTTCCAAACAAGATAGGTATAAATAGCATTTAGAAAAAAAGTGTGGATTACAGCAAGCTCTTACCTCATCTAGTAATTTTAGTAGCCTGATAGTTTTTTTTAAAATAACAGCTTTATTGAGATAAAATTCACATAGTGTAACAATTCACCCACTTAAAGTGTATAATTCAGTAGGGTTTAGTATATTCACAGAGTTTTGCAACCATCACCACAAACAATTTTGTAACATTTTCATTACTCTACTCTGCACACATTAGTTGTCCTTCCCTTTTCCTCTTTAATCCCACCACCAGCCCTAGGCAACCATTAATTTGCTTTTTGTCTCTGTCAATTCGCCTGTTCTGGATAGTGGAATTGTGTAACGTGGTCTTTTGTGACTGGCTTTTCACTTAACCTAAATGTTTTCATGGTTCATACATTTTATAGAGTATTTCATTCCTTTTTACCGCTAAATAATATTCCCCTGTATGGATATATACCACATTTTATTTACCCATTCATCTGCTGATGGATATTGGGTTGTTTCCACTTTTTGGCTATTATACACAATGCCATTATAAACATTTATACACAAGTTTTTTTGTGGATGTATGTTCATTTCTCTTGAGTATATAACTAGGATTGAAATTGCTGCGTAATATGATGACTAGGTTTAACCTTTTGAGGAACTGCTAAACTGTTTTCAAAACAGTTGCATCATTTTATATTTCCATCAGGAGTGTATGAGAGTTCCAGTTTCTCCACATTCTCACCAACACTTGTCTTTTTTATTACAGTTTACCTCTGAATAATGTGAGAGTTAGGAACACCAATCCCCCGTGTAGTCCAAAATCTCTGTATAAATTTTGACTTCCCAAAAACTTACCTACTAATAGCTTACTGTTGACCAGAAGCCTTACTGATAACAGAAACAGTTGTTTAACACATATTTTGTATGTTGTATGTATTTATATGCTGTATTCTTACCGTAAGGCAAGATAGAGAAAAGAAAATGTTAGTAAGAAAACCATAAGAGAAAATACATTTACAGTACTGTGTTTATCGATTGTGTAAGTTTATATTGCTTACAAAATCATCTTTTAATACCTACATCAATATGATATGATACAAAATACTGTAAGATGTTATACATATTACTAACACTAGACATCAAAAATGAAAAGATAATGTGAAAAAAATTTATACTTACAGATATAACAATTCATGCATTGATAATGAAGCAATATGATTGGCAATGCTGATGATGACAAAAACGTCGCATGCGTTTCTTGCTATATAGTTATTAGATTTTCATATCAAGACACATGTACAACAGAAGTTTATTAACTGTACAGTATGATACACTTAACTGCTGTTAAGTGGAATTTATCATCATAAGATCTTCATCCATGTTGTCTTCATGTTGAATAGGTTGAAGAGGAGGAGGAAGAGTTGGTCTTGCTGTCTTATGGTGGCAGAGGCAGGAGAGATAGAAGGAGAGGCAGGAGAGGCAGGCACACTTGGTGTAACTTTATGGAAATATGTAGCAATTTCTATCTGACATTTTTGCTTTTTCATTTTTCTAAAACATGTTCTATACAGTACCAATCCTTCTACCATTTGTTTTGTTTCAGTGCTTGTATCATACAAGGGTCCATATCCTAAATGAAGTCAAAAGCAGTTTTGAATATTTGGAACCCTTCTGCCAGATTGTCTAATGTCAACTTGTTTTCTGGAACTGCTTCTTCACCTTCTTGTCATCTGACACCGGTTCAGTAGCACTCATTTCCATCATATCCTCTTCTGTTAATTCCTCTGATGTGTCACTTAGCTCTTTAATTTCTCCAAGTTCTTGAAACCCTTCACTTCCCACCTTTTTCTTTTTCTTCTTCTTTTTTTCTTCCATATCCACAATCTCTTTCGTGATTTCCTTGATTAGCTTTGTTGTAAATCCTGTGAAGTCATGTACAACATCTGGACACTATTTTCTCCAGCAGGAATTTATTGTTTTGGGCTTGATGGCTTTCACTGCTTTTTCTGTAACAGTGATGGCATCTTCATTGATGTAATACTTCGAGACTTTCATGATGTTCTCTCTATCAGGGTTCTCTTCCAGAGTACTGACAATCCTTTCCAAAGAGTACTGTGCATGATGAGCCTTAGAGGTCCTCATGACCCCCTGATCTAAAGGCTGATTTAGAGATGTGTTTGGGGGCAAGGAGACCATTTTAACACTTTTGGTGTTGAATTTGTGGGGTTCTCGGTGGCCAGGGACATTGTCCAATATCAAAAGAACTTTAAAAGGCAGTCCTTTACTGTCAAGGTACTTCCTGGCTTCAGGGACAAAAAGCATCAATGGAACTAATCCAGAAAAAGGGTTCTCGTTGTCCAGGCTTTCTTGTTGTATAACCAAAAGACTGGCAGCTGGTGTTTATTTTTTCTCTTCAAGGCTCAGGGGTTAGCAACTTCATAGATAAAGGCAGTTCTGATCATAAACCCAACTGCATTTGTGCAAAATGGTAGAGTTAGCCTATCCCTTCCTGTCTTTTTTTTTTTAATTCTTTCCTGTTTTAAATCCTGGTGCTTGCTTCTCTTTCTTACTAATGAATGTCCTTTGTGGCATTTTTTTCCCAGAAAAGGGCACTTTTGTCTGCATTAAAAACCTGTTCAGGCAGACATCCTTTCTCCTTCATGATTTTCTTAATGGCCTCTGGGAACTTGTCTGCTGCCTCTTGGTTGGCAGAAGCTGCTTCTGCTGTTATCTTGACATTTTTAAAGCCTCTTTCTAAAATTATCAAACCACCTTTTGCTTTTTAAATTCTCCAGTTTTAGATCCTTCACCTTCCTTTTGCTTTAAGTAGTCCTATGATGACATAGCTTTTTCTTGAATAATATTAAGAGTCTATAGGTATCTTACAACAATCCTGCACCCACACAAAGGCTGCATTTTCAGTACAGGATAAAAGGTATTTCCTAAAAAGTGCAAGGTTTTTGCACCTACTGGCATAGCTGCAGGGATGGCTTCACAAATTTCCTTTTTTTTTTTTTTTTTAAACCAATGGTCCTTAGGCTGGTGGGCAACTGCAGACTTCAAACAATTCAACTTTTTCTTGTAATGTCATGACTTTTCTTTGCTTCTTGGGAGCTTCCAGCATCACTAGTGGCACTTTGTATGGGTCCTCTGGTGTTATTTTAAGTTCAAGAACCATGGGAAATTACTTTTTACTGCAATATACAATTCACTGGAGAGATGAACTGTTCATGCAGAGATGATTAGTGTCACAGGGCATTTTAAACTGATACTCATAACTCTTGAGCTCACTGCAATAACAACAGGAGATGGCTACAAAATTATTAGAGTAGTACAGTATGTACTATAGTTAATTTTATGCAGTTATGACTTAGTACTATATTTTTTGTTTACATTTGTCTCAACTGCAAATGGGGCCATGTACATTCTGTATGTGTTTGCATAAAATTTTGATAAATTTTAACTTTTATGATTTGTGTATATTTTATGGTAGCAAGTGATAAAATAGACTAGTATATATATACATTTTATGCATTCATGATATACTTAACTTTTGCTTAAGCTTTTCGATATTTCTAGGCTGTGTGCTTTGTCTGCAAGGTTTTTCAAACTGTTGCAAATCTGCAAGAAATTTTCTAACATATTTATTGAAAAAAAAAAATCTGTGTATAAAAGGACCCATGCATGCAGTTCAAACCCCTGTTGTCAAAGGGTCAACTGTAGTGTCATCCTAGTGGGTGTGAAGTGGTATCTTTTTTTTTTAAGCTTTTATTTATTTATTTGACAGAGAAGGAGAGGGAGAGTTCTAGCAAGCAAGGGGAGAGGCAGAGGGGGAGGGAGAGAGAGAATCCTAAGCAGAATTCACGCTGAGCCTGGCACACCACATGGGGATAGATCCCATGACCCTGAGATCATGACCTGAGCTGAAATCAAGAGTGGGATGCTCAGCCGACTGAGCCACCCAGGCGCCCCTGAAGTGGTATCTTATTGTGATTTTGATTTTCATTTCCTTGATGGCTGATATTATCTTTTCATGTGCTTGTTGGCTATTTGTATATCTTCTTTGGAGAAATGTGTATTCAGATCCTGTGCCCATTTTTATTTATTTATTTATTTATTTATTTATTTATTTATTTTAACAACTGATAATCAATTTATTAAAAAGGTTGATTTAAGCATCTGCAATGGTGACTTCTACCTCAACTCCTGGCTCAATACTGATGGATGTAATCTGCTTAACAATCTCAGAAGGACTGTGCAAATCAATGAGCCGCTTGTGGATCCTCATCTGAAAACTATCCCAAGTCTTAGAGCCTTCACCACAAGGAGTTTTTCTTGTAGTGATTCTCAGAGTCTTGGTAGGCATCCGAACTGGTCCTTTCACTTTGAGATTCTTTTCCTTTGCGCCTCTGATCAAATCAGCACAAACCTTTGCCAAAGACTTTACGTTGCAGCTAGCGAGAGTAATTCTAATTCAGTGAATCGCCACCTCCGGTTCCACGGGTGTCTTCCCGGTGTCTTTAAAAGCCATGGCTGCGGCGCGGCTTCCTGACAGACTTGTTCCTCGGTGAGAGCGAACAGCGCGGTGAGTCAGGAGCAGAAGCGGGGCGTCCGAGGCTCCGCTGTAGCTGCGACCGCGTCTTCCCCAAAGAGCCCGTGCCCATTTTTAATTCAGTTATTTGTCTATTAAGTTGCAAGACTTCTTTATTCTAGATACAACTTTATTAGATATATGATTTACAAGGATTTTCTGCCTTTCTGTGTGTTGTCTTTGCTCTTTCTTGATGATGTCATTTGAAGCACAAAAATTTTTAATTTTGATCAAGTCCAATTTATCTGTTTTTTTTTTCTTTACTTTGTGCTTTTGGTTCCTGTCTAAGAAACCAGTGCCTAGTCCAAAGTTATGAAGATTCAAGCCTGTTTCTTTAAAAACTTTTACAGTTTTGGGCTGCCTGGGTGGCCCAGTTGGTTAAACATCTGCCTTTGGCTCAGGTGGTGATGCCAGGGTCCTGGAATCGAGTTCTGCCTCAGACTCCTTGCTCAGGGAGGAACCTGCTTCTCCCTCTGCTTGCCACTCCCCCTACTTGTGCTCTCTCTCTGTCAAATAAATAAAATCTTAAAAAAAAAAAGTTTATAGTTTTAGCTTTTACATTTAGGTTTTTGATCCATTTTGAGTTAATTCTTGCAGTGTGATACAGGGGTCTGACTGTATTCTTTTGAATGTGGGTAACGGGTTGTCCTAGCACCATTTATTAAAAAGACTATTCTTTTACCATTGACTTTTTTGACATCCTGGTTAAAGCATTTGACAGTAAAGAGTTTCTGTTTTAAAGAACATATTCACATTGTTCCCCTTTCCCCCCATATTCTTTCTTTTTTGTTAATTAAAAAAAATGTAGAAACCATCTCAAACTTACAAAAAAGTTGCAAGTACAGTACAAATAACTTATTGAACTATTGAGAGTAAGTTGCCAACATGATACCCCACAATGATCGTGTTTGTGTGTATTTCCCACCAATAAGAACATTTTCCTATATAACTCCGATACAAAATCAGAAAATTAATGCTGATACATTACAGTACCAGTCTTATCCTCAGCTTCCATTCAAGTTTTGTTCTTGTTCCAATAATATCCTTTATAACAAAAAGGATCCAGTCCAGAATCACACATTGCATTCGTCATGATTCTCTAGTCTTTTTCAATCTGGAACAATTCCTCAATCTTTTTTGATTTTCATGACCTTGACAATTTTGAAGATTACAGGCCAGTTTTTTTTTTTTTTTTTTTTTTTTGTAGAATGTCTCTAAATTGTGCTTTGTCTGATGTTTCCTCATGATTAAATTCAGTTTATGCGTATTTGGCAGGAATATCCCAGAAGTGATATTAATGTTCTTCTCAGTGCATTCTATTGGGGGACCAAGATTTTATCATTACTGGTGGTATTAACTTGATTGATTACTTGATTAAGGTAGTGTTTGCCAGTCTTCTCCACTATTATTTTTGTCTTTTTACTTTTGTGACTAATAAGCATTTTGTGGGAAAGCCCTTTGAGATTATATAAATCCTCCCTGTTAATTGTTTTGTTTTTCATTTATTTATTTATATCTGAATAGGCACATGAATTCTTATTTTGTTTGATGGCTTATATTCCCTTACTATCATTTATATTGATGCTCCAGTTGTTCCATATTTGGTAGTGGAAGCCCCTTCAAGCTGGCTTCTTTATTCTTTTGTCAGGGCCCCTCATTCTTTTAGCACTTGCTTTTCACTTTTTGGTATAACATGATGTTCAAGGTTCATTTGGTTCTTCCTCTACCCCAGCTCTAGCCCAGCTCTACCCCAGCCTTGGAATCAGCTTTTCTTCAAAGAGTCTTGGTTCTTTTTAGTAGAAAAAGGCATTAAAAACCAAGATCTAGGTGCTAGTTGTGCATGCTGGGGGTACTGCTGATCTTAGGACCTCTCAGGGGACAGAGCTAGGGAATAGTTTTATTCCCTATTATGTACAGACATTTACATCTATCTTTCTGTTAAATTTCATGAGTTCCTATCAATAGCTGTAATTCCAGTTCAAACTAGAGGGATCCTTCTGTTTTTTTCACCTTTCCATATTTGTAACTTGCTTTTCAGACTATGAGAAACCTGGTTCCTATTATTTTTAATAGTTGTACTTATTTGATCTGTCTCTCTGTATGTACCCAATCTCTTATAGTCATTGCTGCATTCTCCTGACACCTCCCAGCCTCCCCTCCCCCAAACAGAAGCTCTTCACCCTTATCTGGCTTTGTCCCATTGTATTGGTATGCCCTCTTCTGAGGATTGTGTCCTCATTGCTTGGTCTCCACTACTCTGGGCCATCCGGGCCCTACGCCACTGTCCTTCCTTCATTCAGCTTTAACATCTCGTGCCAGGCTGCACTGGTGAGGATCTCCTCCTCACCCTCCTCCAGCTCTGAGATCCTGTGCTGTGCTACTGCCCTCCTATGTGGACAAAATCCTCTTTCACCTGCTTTGGGCTCTGACACCAACTCTTGACCATCATGACCAGTCTCACTCAATGGCTTTTGCACTGAATTATTTGTGAAGGGGCGTCCCATTGTCTTTTGAGAGATGATGAAGGTTTTTTGGACATTTGTTCAGAATTAAAAGTTAGCACTTTATAAGAAGGAAAAAAATCCAAGTATCTTGAAAACTTCACCTTTTAGGCAGTTACTGGTAGAGTTCTAGAAGGATTCCTTCTTTGGCTAATGTTTAACATAAAATAACACTTTATTTAATTTATAATTATTTGAATCTTAATGTACATTGGTTAATGAGCTGTTCCTGACTGAGGAAATTAGAAAACAAGTAGTAATTTATATCTACAAAATAATATTCATTTTTCTTCTAGCTCTTCCACCAAAGCCACCTAAGCCAATGACTTCAGCCGTTACAAATGGAATGAAGGACAGTTCTGTTTCTCTTCAGGATGCAGAATGGTACTGGGGGGATATTTCAAGGTAACTAGAATGCTACTATAATTCATTGCAGTTTAGAAACAAATCATTTTTGAGAAGTTAAGAATAAAACATTTTCATGCCCTACTAGTTGTCATTTAAAGATTACCATTTTAAAAATTGTGAGAAGTTTCTTCAAAAATTGTGAGAACACTTCAAAAGCTGTCCTTCCACAAGAAATTGTCAAGAATTGTCAAGAAATTGTCAAGAAATTGTCAAATCTTTAAATTACAGGTGTGATTATTACTTTTAATACTGTATTAAGGATATATCTCCGAATAAATGAAACTTAAAAGATTTAGGATAGCTACATGTGTTTTTCTATAAAAGATAGTTATAGGTACTTAATTTTCTTTACCTTTCTGTCTAAGGCAATGGTTCCACAATCTTTGCATGCACAAGAATCAATTGGGGTGTGGCCCAGGAATCTACATTTAACAACCTTCCCAGGTGATTTTGATGCACTCTTCACATGCCTCATTTTGAGAAATGGGACTCTAGAGCAGTAAAATGCTTTTTAGGTAAAATGTGGTTTTTGGAAATGTTGAACCTAGAGAAGGGAAAAAATACATATATATTGAATTTAAATATTCAAATTTCTTGTTTTTCTTGAATTTTGTTTTAAAAAAGACCTATCCATTTCTATCAAATTGGGTTCAAGGTTGATGCTGTATTCTTCAACATGATTGTATTTCTCTTTCTCTTGTCTGTTGTTTTCAACTACCAAAGTGGCACTCATTTCTTTTTTTTCTTTCTTTGTTACCATTTTAACAATCTTTAAATGTGCAGCTCAGTGCCATTAAGTACATTCGTAGTATTGTTCAACCATCACCATCATCCGTCTCTGGAATTATTTCATCTTCCCCAAAGCGAAACTTTGTACTCATTAAACACTAATTGCCTCTTCCTCCTATTCTCCCCAGTCCTGGGAAACTGCCATCCTACTTTCTGTTTCTATGAATTTGACTACTCTAGGTAGTCACATAAGTGGAATTGTACAATATTTATCCTTTTGTGACTGGCATATTTCACTTAGCACAATGTCTTCAAGGTTCATCGATGTTATAGCATGTATCAGAATTTCCTTCCTTTTTAAGGTTGAATAATATTCCATTATGTGTATATACCACATTTTTATTTATTCATTCATCTGGACATTTGGCTTTGAACATTTGGATTGTTTACAGCTTTTGGCTATTGTGTATAATGCTCCCATGAACATTGGTGTATAAATGTTTATTCAAGTCTCTGCTTTTATGTTTTTAATTTTTATTTCTTTATTATTTTTAAAGGGGGGAGGGGCAGAAGGAGAGAGAGAATCTTAAGTAGGCCCCCCATCCAATGTGGAGCGCATATGGGGCTTGATCTCACAACCCCGAGATTGTGACCTGAGCTGAAATCAAGAGTTGGCCGCTTAGCCGACTGAGCCACCCAGGCGCCCCTCAAATCCCTGCTTTTAGTTCTTTGGGGTGCATACCCTGAAGTGGAATTTCTAAGTCATAGTTAATTCTATCTTTAATTTTTTGAAGGAGACTTAATATATTTTATATTAAAATAGATCACAAAATTTTTGTTTTATAATTGTGCAACAAAGGGATCTATTATATTTAAATACTGTTTAAATTTATATTCTAAGACCTTGTGGGTCTGTAACTCAAGAGTCTTCTGTGCCCTGCCATATCCTGAGTGTTCTAGTGTTTTTTCTTAAAGTCCTAAACCAACTCTGCAGGAGGAATTTATTATCAGTATAAATTCAAATTGGAGAAGATTATATTGAAAGGTTGTGAACTTAGTGAATTTCCCCCTCTCTGATCAGACACAGCTGCCACTGTTGCTTAAACACAACCTTCTTTCTAAACAGCTGCTGGTTTTTCCTGAAACCCTACAAGTTCAGACCTGCCGAAGGAAGCCCTAAAGGCTTAATGAAAATACTATCCCCTACAGACAGTTGAAATCTGGAAGAGTTTAAAAAGCAAATAGACCTTCCTTAGATTGCATAATACTGAAAATCAAAACAGAAAGATCATATCTAGGGAGAGGAATTAAATGGCCTCAGAAGGCCCTCGTTATTCTATGACCTTAGACATACTCACCTTCTAACTAGCCTTAGTAGTAATATGTGAAGAGAACAATTGATGATTACATTTTTTTCATTTTTTCCTATAATTCTATTTTTCAGGGAGGAGGTAAATGACAAATTACGGGATATGCCAGATGGTACGTTCTTGGTCAGAGATGCCTCAACAAAAATGCAGGGGGATTATACTTTGACTTTGCGGTGAGTGTTTTTCAGCATTTTGACTAGTGCTCTATTAGCATTATTTATTTCTGGGTATACAGAGATTTTTGTATTTATTTAAATGGTTTACACATTTTAAAATATTTTTACTTAATTTAGATACATAAGTTTTAGTTGTTTGACTATCCTTTCTCCATATGTTAAATATTTAAATGTCTTATATAAAGATGGCAACAATTTTAATTTTTATATAGAAATAAAACTAAAAGGCTAAAATCTCTCAAAATAAGTTACAAAGTAAGAATTAATACTGTTGACCTTGTACGTGAAGTAGTAGTCATGGGCACAGCCTGAGGTTATTAAGATATGTTGGGAATCTACCTCTCTAATAACCCTATTATTTTCCTCAATGCAGACTTCAGAGAGTAAAACTTAACATAGTCTAGGCTGATGAGGATATGTAGAAGATAAAACAATTCTTAGCCTCTATCATGCCATCCATGTGGGCATATTAGAATTTCCTAACTGGTGGATGTATCACCTTTTATATTTACAAAGATGGGACATATATTTTAAAAGATTAGGAAAACTACATCAGATATTTTTACATTTAATTTTAACAATTAAAATAGCCTAATTACAATAAAGTACTGTGATTTTTTTTAAAAAGGGACTACTTAAAGAAAAATATAGCAGCAATATTGTACTACACATTTTACATGCAATATTTTATTATTCCTCACAACAACCTTATGAATTAGGTATTATTAATATTTCCATTTTATAGATGAGGGAACTGAAGCTAGTAAATGGCAGAGGATGGATTCAGATTCAGATTTATCTGATTCTTTGCTGCCTTTCTGCCTACTATCTTCAGGAAAAATCGTGTATTTTATGCTAGAAATTTGGAGTTTCTGGTAAAGACATTATAAGAAGTTAATACCTTGAAACTTTAGTTATGCTGAGGAATAAACAAAGTTCTATAGTGATTCACTTCAATTTTTTTCCCCCTGCTACAGTCAGGCTTCTGTCTTTACCACTCTTACAAGGACTGCTAAACCAGTGACCACTTCTCTCTTCTTATCTCACCTGACCTCTTGGCAGCATTAGTCATAGGTACTTCTTCCTAGAAACAGATTATTGTCTTGGCTGTTGTGACATCACACTCTCCTGATTTTCTTCCTACCTCTAGGCCAGTCATTCCTTTGCTTAATATCTAAATGTTAAGTGTTCCAGGCTTGGAGTTGGGCCTCCTTCTCTTCTCTGTATTGGTTCTCCCAAGTGAGCTTGTCCTTCCATGACTTTAATATGCAGTTACATGGTGATGATTCATAAACCC
>CM052900.1:134295713-134516823 GCA_028534135.1 Potos flavus
AGAGGCAGGCGGTGGGGGGGTGGGGTGGGCACGGGAAGCAGGCTCCCCGCCGAGCAGAGAGCCCGACACGGGGCTCGATCCCAGGACCCTGAGACCATGACCTGAGCTGAAGGCAGAGGCTTTAACCCACTGAGCCACCCAGGCGCCGCTAGAACGACCATTTCTACAGTACTCAAGTTACAGCTCTTTTCCCCCCTCTCTGTTTTCCCTCATCTTCACATCCAAATACATCATTAAACAAGTCCTGCCAACGGTACCTCCAAATCTATATTCGTAATCTCATCATACTTCTCTACCATCCAACAGTAAGCCCACCATCATCTTGCTTGATCTTTTGCAGTCATTTCCTGACAGGCCTTTCAGCATCTTACAATTTCTAACCTTCCCCCACCCCTGTTGACCATTTTCTGCACAGAAACTACTAGAGTGATCATTTTAAGATATGAGTCTGGATTACTCCTTTGCTTAAAATTCTTTTAAGAGTTACCCTACTGCACTTAAGGTAAAGAATTTGGATTTTATTCTAACTTACAAAACTCTATTTGACCTGGACTTGGTCTACTTCTTAAACTTCATTTCTTCCCTTTTCCCTCCCCCCACTATGTTTAACCTCACTAGCCTTTTCGTACCTCAGGCAAGTGAGCCTTATTCCTGCGTCAGGGCCTCTGCAATAGGCCTTTCCGATCTTTGCATCTTTGTTTACTTTTTGTTATTCAGATCTCTGCATAATTGCCACCTCTTCAGGTCTTCCCTAACCACTGAATCCAAAGTAGCTCTCCGAGGATGTTTAGTGCCTCAATTTAATTTTCTGTATGGGCCACTCTTGTATTTTCTTCTCCTTTCCCACCTTGTAGGTCTCACCCCACTAGAATTAAGTTCTCTGCTATTGGGGACTTTTTAAATCATCGTTACATTTCCAGACTCCAGTGTGTGATAATGGGTAGGCATTAGACAATGGATGCCTGATAAATATTTATTAACAGAATGAATGTCCTCATTTATCTGAAAAATGGTTTTAATCCCACACTAAGGCACTCTTTTATGATGGTTAGATTCCTAAATGCAACTAATTAAAAGCAACAATTTTTGTATCTTGGGCTGACTTAAAAAACCTGCAAAAGTTCTATTATTTACCTGAAGTTGCAATGCTGTTCAGGAACCAAGGCTGGCAAGGGCTCCCACTCAAAGCCACCATGAGAATTCTTATGCTAGAGACCTACAGCTGGAAGCAATCTTTAATACTACCTCATTCAACTCGGTTTCTGCAGATGTTGGAATTCCCTGCATAACATTTTTCAGAGTCATTGAGCTTTCCTGTGATCTTTCAGTCAGAGGGAGCTAGCATCTTCCTTTTGAGGCAGCCCATTTTATTACTGGGCAGCTTTAAAGTTTAGAGGGTTATCATTGTGCTGGATATTATGGTAGGACCGGGAATAAGGACATGAATAAGATATGGTTTTACCCTCAAGAGTTCATAATTCAGTGTGTAATGGTGGAATAGAAGAGATACATATATACTATACCTTAATGCATTGTAGTGCTGTATTAGAGTTCTCCCCATTTACCCCTTTTCCTAACTCCTGGTAACCATTGTTTTACTTTCTTTGTGAATTTGATTATTTTAGGTACCTCATATAAATAGAATCATACAATATTTATCCTTTTGTGTCTGGCTTATTTTATATAAAGTAATATTTTTAAGGTTCATCCATATTGTAGCATGTCAGACTTTTCTTACTTTTTAAGACTGAATAGTATTCTGTTGCATGTGTGTACTACATTTTGTTTATCCATCGGTCAATGGACATTGCAAGAATATTTTAAAGTTTTTTGTATCTAGCAAAAGGTCTGACATGTAGGTACCCAGTAACTATTTGAAAAGAAAGAATAAATAAGAGAAAGACAAAGAGAAGTTTTCTCAGAGGGAATGACAGTTTAGCTGGGCCTTGGTAGATTTTGTTAGGAAGAAAAGTGATGGTCTTACTAGGGTTTAGTAAATACTCATAGCTCAGTACTAGTTACTCTGCAGAAGATCTAACAAAGATTTAACATTTTTGCCTCAAATTAGCCATAGTCTCATAAGGGCAACAGGAATAAGAAAACTGCTTTGAATTAAACCAAAATAATAGGAGAAGTTAAAACAATGTGCTTTGGGGGCTGAAAGGAAGAAAGGAGATATCTTGTTGAGAGGATATAGAAAGCGGCCCTTCATGGAAAAAATTGCATTGCCATGTATCTGGAAGAAGGGGATAGATTTGACCATGTAGAAAGTGAGAGGGGAGGTTGCAGGATTAGGTAACAACAGGAACAGAGATATGGAGGTGAGAAACTATAGTGCCCTGTTCTCTGAGATGCAGTCCCATTTGGCTAGAGGGTCAAGTCAACAAGAGGAACAAGTGATAGGGGATGGAGGGTTGGAAAAGGCTTATGTTAAGGAGGGCCTTGAATTCTAAAATGTGGAGTGTGCATTTAATATTGTAGGCAGGCAGAGGAAACCATTGCGTTTTTTCAGCAGGGAGGTATGTGATCAGACTATATTTGAATAGAAAGAATAAAAGTAAAGGGTTAGAATATCATGAATCATTGGGAGGCTTGGCTGGCTTAGTGGGTAGAGCACGCTACTCTTGATCTCAGTCATGAGTCAAGCCCCACTTTAGGCATAGAGCTTACTTAAAAAAAATAAGAAAATTTAAAAACATAGAATATTATGAATTGAGAGGTAATGGTGATCCAGAATAAATTTATTCTTTAATCACTTAATATTTATTGAGTGCCAACAATGTTCCAGGTCTATTCTAGGAAAAGGAAATGATGAATAAGCTGGACACGGTCTCCTGTCTATAGTGTTTATATTTGGAGGTAGAAGTAGGAATAGAGAAGAAGAAGACACAATAAACACATAAAAAATAACTTCACAGTATATGAAATGCTATATATGAAATACACAGGGTTATGTGATAGGAGTATAGGGAAAGGGAATTTAAGATAATTTTGAGAAGGAGGGCCTCTGTGAGGAAATGACCTAACCTCTGAAAACTGAAGAATATGTAAGAACCAGCCAGAAAAGTGTTCCAGGAGGAAGGAACAGAAAATGCCCAGACACTGATTTTTGGAAAGATTAGGTGGATCTAGTGGATACAGAGATTGCTGTGGCTGGCTTACAGTGTGAACCACAGAGTGGTAGGAGATGAACTTGAAAGTGGGAAAGAGACAGATGCATAGAGCCTAATGAGCCATGGTAAGGAATTTGAATTTTATTTCTAGTGAAAAAGACAAAACAAAACAAAACCACAAAAACCACAACCAAGAAAGTGTTTTAAGCAGGGGAATGAAATGATGGAAACGTGGAATACACTGTTAGCTAGGAGAGCAGCTCTCGGAAAGGAGTTGAGGAGTCAAAGTAAGAGGCAATATAGAGCTAAGAGCACAAGCGATTTAATAATAGAGTAGGTATGAGGTTGGGGGGAGAGTTGAAGATGACTGGGCTGCTGGGATGATTGAGCCTGCTGGGCTTAGAATGAATGTGCCATTTATAGAAATGGCAAGTCATGAACAGTTGTTTTATAGAGAACAGGGGAAAGATGTTGATTTTTACTGGCTGCAGAACTCCCAGGTAAAAATATGTATCTAGAGTATAGCTAGAAATGCAGATTTAATGCTTAGAGGAGAGTAGAGCATAAAACTAGAAAAAGATTCAGGTACCATCTACGTAAACAGGATTTTGAGGAAAGAGTATATAGAAGGAAGAAAAGGTAGCGACTGAAGGCAAATATTTTTAGGGACTGTGTTTAGCATCAGGAAGGAGCAGAGGAAGAACAGTCTAAGAGTTTGAGAGAAAAGTGTAATGTCATAGAAGTCACAAGAGGACAAAATATTAAAAACAAATGGGGGAAGTAGGAAGGGAAAGTAGAAATCTCAGCACTGCAAAGAATCTGATCCTGGGGTAGAGGGAGGAGGCAGGCAGAGTCTGAATTTAGTACAAGTTGTTGGTGACCCTCAGGGTGCCTAGGTGGCTCAGTCAGTTGAGTGTCTGACTCTTGATTTTGGCTTAGGTCACGATCTCAGGGTTGTGAGGTTGGGCTCTGTGCTTGGCATGGAGCCTGCTTCAGATTCTCTTTCTCCCAAGGCAGGTGGGTGGCTCAAACTGTTAGGCGTCTGCCTTTGGCTCAGGTCATGATCCTAGGGTCCTGGGATTGAACTCCGAGTTGGGATTCCTGCTTTGTGGGGAGCCTGCTTCTCCCTCTCCTCCCTCTTTGTGCTCTCTCTCACTATCCCTGTCTCTCTCTCAAATAAATAAATCTTTAAAGAAAAAAAATGTTTCTCTCCCTTTGCCATACCCCCCCAAGTTCACTCTCTCTCTCTCTAAAAAAAAAAAAAGTTATTGGTGATCCTCAAATGAGAGGAATGAGAGTGAAATCAGACTGTGAAGGGTAGTTGATTAGGAAATAGAAGTTTTCCAATTCAGTAACCTTCTTTTTTTTTTTTTAAGATTTTATTTATTTGAGAGAGAGAGCTCATGTGAGTCAAAGGAGGAGCAGAAGGAGAGGGACAAGCAGATTCTCTGCTGAGGGGTTCCTAGGTGGCTCAGTCATTAGGTGTCTGCCTTCGGCTCAGGCCATGATCCCGGGGTCCTGGGATCGAGCCCCGCATTGGGCTCCCTGCCCAGCAGGAAGCCCGCTTCTCCTCTCCTACTCCCTCTGCTTGTGTTCCTTCTCTCGCTGTGTCTTTCTCTGTCAGATAAATAAATAAAATCTTAAAAAAAAAAAAAGAAGAAAGAAAGATTCTGTGCTGAGCTCAGAGCCTGACGTGGGGCTTGACTCCATGACCCAAGGTCACTACCTGAGCTGAAACCAAGAGTCAGATGCCCAATTGCCTGAGCCACCCAGGGACCCACAGTAACCACTTTTAAAAATAGTATTCATTGTAGACAATCTGCATATTTAAAGCTTTTTTTTTAAAAAGATCTATTTATTAGAGAGAGAAAGCAGAGGTTAGGGTCAGAGAGTGTCATAAACAGACTCTGCTGAGCATGGAGCCCAATGTGAGCTAGATCTCACAATCCTGAGATCACAACCTGAGCCAAACCAAGAGTCAGGTGCTTAACCAACTGTGCCACCCAGGTGCCCCTGGGTAGTTAAATCTTTAGGAATCTGCTCTATGCCAGGCATTAGGCCAGGTTGTAGGATACGAGAAGAAATAGCATGATTCTTCTGTTTAAGAAGAGTACAGTGAGGGAGAGAGAAATATGATTGAAAATGCACCATTCTTGGGGCACCTTTGTGGCTCAGTCAGTTAAGTGTCTGCCTTCAGCTCAGGTCATGATTCTGGAGCCCCAGGAATTCCGGGACGAGCCCCACATCAGGCTGCCTACTTGGCAGGGAGTCTGCTTCTCCCTCTGCCCCTCACCTCACTGGTGCTCTTTCTCTCTCATTCTCTCTCTCTCTCAAATAAAGTAAAATAAAATAAAATAAATCTTTTAAAAATTCACCGTTTTTTAGTTCCTTCATGTCTTCACTTCCCACCTTCTTTTCTTAGACTCCATGATTTACTATTAAAATTAGTCTTGTGAATATATCCTCAATAAACTTGCTGCTCTTTTCCTGCACTGTAGTCACCCAACTCTATTCCAACACTTGTTAAATTAAATTCTGTATCTATTCTATACCTGGGTAGCTAAATGTGGAGAAAAATACACTATGCTCATTATGCTCACTGGTGATTACTGATCTTTTTTTTTTTTTTTTTAAGATTTTATTTATTTATTTGACAGAGAGATCACAAGTAGGCACAGAGGCAGGCAGAGAGAGAGGGGGAAGCAGGCTCCCTGCCGAGCAGAGAGCCCAATGTGGTGCTCGATCCCAGGATTCTGAGACCATGACCTGAGCTGAAGGCAGAGATTTTAACCCACTGAGCCACCCAGGTGCCCCTGATTACTGATCTTAAGTGGGCCTTTAGTATAGCTCAGGTAAATTTCTGCATTTCTGCAATCCATTTGCTCTCCCACTTTCCTAGATGACAATTTCATGTGTTCTTTTTTTTTTTTTCCCTTCAAATTAGCAACTCATCTTCCCCCTTCTAACTAAAGAAATTGCTTCCTAGGGCGCCTGGGTGGCTCAGTCAGTTAAGCGTCTGCCTTCCTCTTGGGTCATGATCTCAGGGTCCTGGGATTGAACCCTGCATCAGGCTCTCTGCTCATCAGGGAGTCTGCTTCTCCCTCTCCCTCTCACTCTCCCTCTGTGTTCTCTCTGTCAAATAAATAAATAAAAATCTTAAAAAAAAAAAAAGAAAGAAACTGCTTCCTATTTCATTGGTAACTTTGAGGTAGCTAGAAGATATCTAACTCCCTCATAGTCCTGTTGCCACAGCTATCAACATATTTACACCTGAATGTGAATACCCTCTTTCTCCTTTTCCAGTGGACAACTGTTCAAGTTTTTGTCTAGGATCCATATCATTACTTGTGGGCTAAATCCTATCCTATCCCTCTATTCTGTTCAAGGACATCACCCTAGGAATTGTCTGTCCTTTTTCTTAGGCGATCAACAGTTTTTGTCTCTCTACTGGGCCAAGCTTGTCAGCATATAAATACGTGATATTGTCTCCCATTTAAGAATAATAAAGAGGGACGCCTGGGTGGCTCAGTCAGTTAAGCATCTGCCTTCAGTTCAGGTCATGATCCCAAGGTCCTGGGATGGAGCCCCAGGTTGGGATCCCTGCTTAGTGGGGAGCCTTCTTCTCCCTCTCTCCCCTTACCCTGGCTTGTGCTCTTTCTCTCTCTGTCAAATTAATAAATAAAATCTTTAAAAAAAAGAATAATAAAATTCCCTTGAGCCTATTTCTTTCCGGCTACTTCCCTATTTCTCTGCTCCCTGTTTACAGCAATACTCCTCAAAACATTTGTTTTAGGCATTTCTTTTTTGTCTTCTTTCATTCTCTTTAATCCATTACAGTCCACTGACCACATTACAGTCCCAAAACTATTTTGTTAAGATCACTTAGTGATCTGTACTTCACCAAGCTCCAGGATCATTTACCTGGTTGATCATTTTCTCTTTGTTGAAATGTTTTCTTAAAAATACACCATGCTGTTAGTTCTCTTTTAACTTTATTAATTGCTCTCTCAGTTTCCTTTGCTGGTTCTTCCTCATCTTCCTAACTGCTAAACATTGGTGAACCCAGGACTTAGAACTTGGACCTCTTCTTTTGTTCAACTATGCTCATTTCAAGTAGTATCTATAGGCTGACAGCTCCTGAACTTTAGATTGTTTGAGTAGACTGCTGGATCATCTACTCTCAGATGTTCACTAGGCATCTCAAACTTAACATGTCTAAAAACAAAATATTTTCCCCCTTTAAACATGTTCTTTTTATATAGCCTTCTTCATTTTAATAAATAACAATTCCATTCTTCTAATTGCTTAAGATAAAAAACTTGAAATCTTCTTTATGTTGTCTCTTTCTCTTATACTCATTCATGTCCTTGTCAGCTCTCTCTTCAGAATATATTCAGAATCTCGCCATTTCTTACTATCTCCTCTGCTACTATCCTTATTCAGGATGCTATCATCTCTTACCTAGATTATCTTAATAGTCTCCCAACTGATCTTTCTATTTCTACCCCTGCTCACTTTGACTGGTTTCTTCTCAACCCAGCAGTTAGAGTGAGCCTTTTAAAATACATGATAGATGATATCATTCTGCTCAGAATCCTCTTGTGTCTCCCCATTTTACTCAGTAAAAGCCAAAGCCCATAAATTGGCTTACAGACTGTTACATGATCTGAGCTCCTTTTACAGCTCTTAATTCTCTCCTACTAGTACTCTCCCTTTTGCTCATTCAGTCCCAGCATCACTGGCCTCCTTGCTGTTCCTTGAACATGCCAACCAAGCTATTACCTCAGGGCTTTGTTCTTGCTGTTCTCTCTGCGTGAAAAACTTTCCCTGTAGATATCTGCTATGCTAGTTCCCTCACTTCATTTAGGACTGTGCTTAAATGTCACCTGAAGAGAGTGGTTTTCCTTGTGCAACGTATAAAATAGTAAACCCTCCACCCCCAGAAAGATCTCTTTCCTTTACTCTGCTTTATTTTTTTCCATAGGACCTATTACCATTTGATATATCTAATTGTTTATTGTTATGTTCTATCTGAAACGAAGTCTGGCTTGTTCATCCTTACGTGCACCATACCTCATACAATTCCTGGCACATTGTAGATAATCAAAATAAAGTTTTTTGGGTTTTGTTTTGTTTTGTTTAGAGTGGGGAGGGGCAGAGAGAATCTTAACCAGGCTCCATGCCTAGCGTGGTGCCAGATGCGGGACTCAGTTTCACTACCCTGAGATCATGACCTGAGCCGAAATCAAGTCAGATGCTTTACCAGCTGAGCTGCCCAGGAACCCCAAATAAAGTTTTTTTGAATGAAAGCATGCCTTTTAACTTTTCTTTAGCAGAGAGACCAGCTTGCATTTATTGTGAGTGTATGTGTGGGTGTATATACCTATAATAACTACATATGATTAGGCGGTCCTTCTAATATACATTTTATAGGAATAGTTCTTCATCCATCTAAATATTGACTTTGTATAAGCATTATTAAATCATTCCATAGATTCAAACCTATTGTGTTTGACTTTTCACAAATCCCGATGCCTCATTTATCATGTGTAATAGCGTGGCTTAAAGAGATGTGGAGACGTATTTTTCCCCCCATTAAGTCTGCATGCTGTTATAAGAAGAGTTGAGTGGGAATGGGGCAGTGTTTTGCTATGATAGAATGAATCAACCTGCTGTGGTTTGATTACACTGTGTGGGACTTGAAAATACTGCCATTTTAAGCTTTCGTTATAAATTATCTTTAAAGGACCATTGGATATGATTCAATAAGCAAAAGTGGTCTAAACTAAGCATCAAATTACCTCATTCTAATATAAATGGCCCTTCAAAGCTATACTTTATAAAGCAGTTGAATGGCAGTTGAATCATTTACCTATTGTGATGGTCTAAATAAATAGTCATTTCCAAAAATTATAAGCAAATATAAAAGACAAAATAATGTAAGGTGCTAGATTAATTACTCAGTTATAAATCATTCATGTTTGTGCATTCACAATAAAACCTTGAGAGTGTTGGTGATTATGTGTGACTCATGTTTATCATCCCCCTTCATACTGAGATGACTTTTGCTTCTCCCAACAGACACACAACCTTGTATCTTTAGGTCCCAAAGACATTGTCTCTGTTGTTTCTGAAAAAATTTAATAGAATTAAATTAGAAAATTCATTCAGGAAATAAAATATATAATTTACTTATGTTTTAGTTATTTTTCTTAAGTGATTATTTTTGTTAAATTTGTTGATACTGACTGCTGGGTAGGTATATTTGCCTTTAGTAATCAAGATATTTTATAGACAAATGAAATAGTTGCAAAAATAATAAGATATTGTATATACTTTTACACACATAATTATATATGCCTTTTCACCTGTTCCAGTCTCATTAACATAGTAAAACTTGTTTATTACATGACACTATACTTTTATACCTCCATATGAAAGTAGTACTTTGATAGGATTTTGGGGAAAAAAATCTACAGTTGCTGTCTTTTTCACAGGAAGGGAGGCAATAATAAGTTAATAAAGATCTATCACCGAGATGGTAAATACGGCTTTTCTGATCCTCTGACATTTAATTCTGTGGTGGAGCTCATTAACCACTATCATCATGAATCTCTTGCTCAGTACAATCCCAAACTTGATGTGAAGCTAATGTACCCAGTGTCCAGATACCAACAGGTATGATTATAGAAGTTTGGTGTTTTTTTTTTTTTTTAAGATTATTTATTTATTTATTTGAGAGAAGAGAGAGAGAATGAGCAGGGGGGAGGAGCAGAGGGAGAGGGAGAAGCAGACTCCCCACTGTGCAGGGACCCCAATGTGGGGCTCTATCCCCGGACCCCCGGGATTGACCTGAGCCGAAGGCAGACCCTTAACTGATTGAGCCACCCACATGCTCCTATAGAATTTCTTGATAGCTGTTCAACAAGTCATTTTTAACATCATTTCGTTTTAATTTACCAGACTTATCAGTTAAAAAAGAATAAATCTGGTCATTTTAAATTTCCTACTTAAGATTTAAGATATTTCTGGAACTTATTTTGTGGCTACTAGTCCTTAATAGCTTGTTGCATGTACTTATTAGCTTTATATCAAAATACTTCTGTTTCTGTTTCCTGTTTACACTTCATTTCTTAATTTTTCAAGTATTAACTATTTTTATGTGATCTAAAGGCTGAGAGTTAAAAAGAAGATTTAGTGCTTTTGCATGCTTAATATTAATACAGTGGCTTAAACTTACAGTAGAAATGCAATTTAAAAATAAATAGATGTGGAAAAATACATGTGTTATAATTATTAACGTTCTTTATTTCTTTTGTTTAACTGTACAGGATCAGTTGGTAAAAGAAGACAACATTGATGCAGTTGGGAAAAAATTGCAAGAGTACCACTCTCAGTATCAGGAAAAGAGTAAAGAGTATGATAGGCTATATGAGGAATATACCAGAACATCCCAGGTTAGTAAATTTTTGTTGTTTAGGCCAGTAAGTATGCAATGGTACAGTTACATCAGATTTTCTATAATTCACCTGAGAATCCTTAGCTGTCTTAATATCTTGAACAGCCTTTTTGAGACTGTGATGATATAGATTCTTCTCCCATTCATAAATCACTTTTTTATTGGTTAAAGGTATAATTTTTTTCAGTTAGTATTAACTAGGATAACGTTTGACTGCAAATGACAAAAAATAACAATAGCAAAGATTTTAGAATGAAATTTATTTTTCTTTCACAGTGCCAGAGATATTATGTCAACTACACAGTCATTAGGGCTTAGGGTTCTTCTGTTTTGATGCTTTGCCATCTGTAGAAGTTGGTTTACTCCACTATCAGCCATCACAACAATATTCTAGCAAACAAGATAGAAGAATAGGAAGGAGAAAGGAAAGTTTCCTGTTTTTAAGGCTATAAGTACACACTGCTTTAAGGCTATAAGTACACACTGCTTCTATTTTCATCCCACTGGTAAGACATAGCTGCAGATTACAACTAGCTGCAGGGAGGCTAAGAAAGCTAATTTTTATTTGGTCAGGTATACCTAACTAACATTTGAGAGTTTACTGGGGAAGAAGGAATTAATGGGAATTATGAGACCGCTAGTAGTCTTAACCACAATTTTTAGATTGTAAATTTTTTTTCTTTTAAGATTTTATTTATTTGAGAGAGTGAGAACAAGCAGGAGGAGGGACAGAGAGAGAGGGGAGAAGCCGACTTTCCTCCTGACCAGGGAGCCCGACACGGAGCTCGATCCCAGGACCCTGGGATTATGATCTCAGCTGAAGGCAGACGCTTAACTAACTGAGCCACCCAGGCACCCCAAGATCATAAATCTAAATAATAAGATTTCTTTTATCATATGTATGTGATAGAACAAAATTCTGAAGAATAATCTAGTTCTCTTTCTAGAACTTTTTTTTCTACTTCTTTTCTTAGAACTACTTTTTAAAAAAAATATATTTTATTTATTTGAGGGAGAGCAAGCACAAGCAGGGGGAGGGGCAGAGAGAGAAGCAGACTCCCTGCTGAGCAGGGAGCACTTGGGCTCTATCCCAGGACTCAGGGATCATGACCTATGCCAAAGACAGACCCTTCAGAGCCACCCAGGAACCCCTCCTAGAACTACTTTGATTCTTTTTTAGTTACACTTGAATTGATTTAATTTTCCCTGGTTGTTACATAATATATAAAAGGTGCTGGGAATTTTAATGAAGGTGCAGTTCTTCGGGGAAGTTTATCCTTTGCAATATTTGGGTCAGTAGTGGCCTAAGAAAATATGTCTCACTGGGTTTCTTATCCACATTATTTTGATTATTTAAGAAAGTGAGTGAGGGTGCACACGCGCAGGGTGAGTGGGGGGAGAGGGGCGTGCAGAGGGAGAGGGACAAGCAGATTTTGTGCTCAGCCATTGCAGGGCTCAGTCTCACCACCCTCAGATGCTTAACTGACTAAGCCACCTGGGCTCCCCTTTTTTGCACATTGTTTTGAAACACAGATTATTACCTTGAACATCAAATAACTTATAGAAGCATTAGTCTGTTTTGATTAGTCCATGCTATGGTAGCATTAGTCAATTCTACTAAATTCATAGGGCTTTCTCAGTGCTATAATAACTTGGCTGAACCCTTTATTGGACATAAGAATAATGGATTTTTTCTAGTGTTTTTTTTCTATTGTGTTTGTTATTATTACTGCTCTTTATTGTTTCCTTTTTTTTTTTTTGCTTTCAATTTAATTTACTCTTCTTTTACTATCTTAAGGTGAACATTTTGTTCATTGGCTTTAAAATTTTCTTATTTTCTAAAATAAGCATTTAAAGCTATAAATTTCCTTCTAAGCACTACTATAGGTACATCCTACAAATACTTTCATTTTCCTAATACAGTTTTAAATGTTTTCTAATTTCCCTTGTGATTTCTTCTTTGGCCATGTGTTCTTTAATTTCCAAATATTTGGGGCTTCTCTAGATACTATATTTCTATACTATATTTTTTTGTAGTCAGTGAACATACTCATTAAGGTTGCAATCTTTTGAAATTTATTGACTTATGACCTAGTACATGCCTTATCTTAGTTAACTTGCACACTGACAAAGACTAGTAAAGTTGGTATAGTGCTGTTTCAGTTGTCAGTATAGTCCTCTATAAATGTCAGTTAGGTTAAAGTGATTTATGGTGTCATTCAGATATTCTATATCTTTACTGATTTTTTTTCTTTGCTAGTACCATCAGTTAATTAGGAGTTTTGTTTTTGTTTTTGTTTTTTAAAGATTTTGTTTATTTATTTGACAGAGAGAGACACAGTGAGAGAGGGAACACAAGCAGGGGGAGTGGGAGAGGGAGAAGCAGGCTTCCCACTGAGCGGCGAGCCCAATGTGGGTCTCAATCCCAGGATCCTGGGATCATGACCCAGGCTGAAGGCAGACACCTAACGAGTGAGCCACCCAGGCTCCCCTAATTAGGAGTCTTAAAGTCTCTAGTTACAAATGTAGATTTGTCTATTTCTCTTTTTAGTTCTGTTAGCTTTTGCCTTTTATGTATTGAAATTCTGTTAAGTTCTTAGACATTTATAGTAAATTTACTCCTTTATAATATGAAATATTCCTCAGGGCGCCTGGGTGGCTCAGTTGGTTGAGTGCTGGACTCTTGATTTCAGCTCAGGTCATGATCTCAGTGTCAAGGGATCAAGCCCCTCATCCTCCACACTGAGTCTGTTTGAGATTCTGTCTCTCCCTCTCACTCTGCCCCTCACCCCTCTCTCTCTCTTTCACACACACACACACACACACACACACACACACTCTCTCTCTCTCAAATAAATAAATAAATCTTTTTTTAAAAATATGAAATATTCCTCTTTATATCTGGTAATCTTCCTGGTCTTGAATTCTGCTTTTTCTAATAGATCCCCATCAGCTTTCATACACTTAGTATTTGCATGATATATTTTTTTCTGTCCTTTTACTTACTTAATTTATTTATTTTCTGTCCTTTTACTTTCAATCTATTTATCCCTTTATAGTTAAAGTGCATTTCTTATAGATAAAAATATATATTTGGGTGTGGCTTTTAATCCAGCCTGACAATCTCTGCCTTTTAATTGGAGTGTGTAATCCATTTGTATGTCTTGTAATTATTGATATGGTTGGGTTTATATTTATATTTTTGCTATTTGTTTTCTTTTTGCACCATCTGTTTTGTTCCTCAACTCTTTCATGGTTGTCTTTTGCATTAAACATTTTTTAGTATTCTGTTTTGATTCCTCATCTGGCCTTTTAGCTATGTCTGTCTCTTTTTTTTTCCTATAGGAAGTTACTCTAGGGATTACAACATGCATTCTTAATCACAGTTACTTAAGTTCATACTGTACCCACGTAGCATGTGAACATAATAACTGTGCTATTATATAATTCTATTTCCACGTCTTATTATTGTCATGTATTTTATATCTACATGTTAACTCCATAATTTATTGTTATAATATTTGCCTATTCTAGGTACTTTATATAAAAGGAATCATACAATATTTGTCCTTTGGTTACTTCACTAATTATAATGTTTTCAAGGAAAATCCATGTCGTAGCATATATCAAACTATCATTTTTTATGGCTGAATAATATTGCATTGTATATGTCTATGACATTTTGTTTATCCATTCATTTGTTGATGGACATTGGGTCATTTTCCAGTTTCTGGCTATTGTGAATAATGAACATTGGTGTACAAATAACTGTTCAAGTCTCTGCTTTCATTTCTTTTAGATATATACCTAGGAGTGGAATTGCTGGATCATATAGCGGTTCTATATTTAACCTTTTGAGAAACTGCCGAACTATTTTCATACTGGCAAAACTATTTTACATGCCTACCAGCAATAGACAAAGATTACAGGTTTTACACAATCTCTCTAAGATTTGTTATTTTTTCTGCTTTTTTTTTTTTAAAGAATTTTTTCTTTAAATTTTATTTATTTGACAGAGAGAGAGAGATCACAAGCAGATAGAGAGGCAGGCAGAGAGAGGGGGGGAAGCAGGCTCCCTGCTGAGCAGAGAGCCCGATGTGGGGCTCGATCCCAGGACCCTGAGATCATGACCTGAGCCGAAGGCAGAGGCTTAACCCACTGAGCCACCCAGGAGCCCCTATTTTTTGTGCTTTTATCTTTAATTTTTTATAGCCATCCGAATAGTCATGAAGTGGTATTACTTTCGTTATTGTTGAGTTTTAGGGCTTTTTTTTTTTTTTTAATCTCTTATCGGATACACGATTTTCAGGTATTTTTCCCATTTTGTAGGTTGTCTTTTTGCTTTCTTGATAGTATCCTTTGACATGCAAATGTTCTTTATTTATTTATAAATTTGACAGAGAGAGAGAGAGATCACAAGTGGGCAGAGAGGCAGGCAGAGAGAGAGGGGGAAGCAGGCTCCCCGCTGAGCAGAGAGCCTGATGTGGGGCTCAATCCCAGGACCCTGAGATCGTGACCTGAGCCGAAGGCAGAGGCTTTAACCCACTGAGCCATCCGGGTGCCCCTGACATGCAAATGTTCTTAATTTTGATGAAGTCCAATTTGTTTTTTCTTTTGTTGCCTATGCTTTTGGTATCATATTCATGAAGTTGTTCCAAATCCAGTGTCATAAGGCTTTTCTCCAATGTTTACTTCTAAGAGTTAAAGAGATCTTAAATTTAGATCTTTGATCCATTTTGAATTAACTTTTATATGTGGTGTGTTAAGGTTCCAGCTTTATTTTTTTACTTGTGAAAATACATTTTCCCTTCACTGTGGTCCCAACACCATCTCCACTGAATGATCTAGGGATATTTGCTGGAGTGAGACATTGATCATAGGTGCAAGGGTTTATTTGGGGGCTTTCTCTTGTATTCCATTGGTCTATATGTCTATCCTTATGTTAGTACCATGTTTTGATTACCATAGCTTTGTAATAAGCTTTGAAACTAGGAAGTGTGAGTCTTCCAAGTTTATTATTTTTCAAGGTTATTCTGGCTATTCTGGGCCCCTTTCAATTCTATATGAATTTGAGGTTCAGTTTTTCTATTTCTGTAAAAAATACGGTTGGGAATTTGATAGTGATTGCATTGAATCCATATATCACTTTGGGTAGTATTATCATCTTAACAGTATTAAGTCTTCCAGGCCATGAACAAGGATGTCTTTCCATTTATTTATGTCTTCTTTAATTTCTTTCAGCATTGTTTTATAGTTTTCAGTATATGAGTTTCTTACCTCCTTGGTTAGATTTATTCCTAAATGTTTTATTCTTTTTGATGCTGTTATAAATGAAATTATTTCCTTAGTTTCTCTTTTGGATTATTCATTGCTAGTGTATAGAATACAGTTGATTTTGTGTATTGATTTTGTATTCTGCAACTTTGCTGAATTTTATTAGATCTAAGAGTTTTTGGTGGATTCTTTAGTGTTTTGTACCTATAAGATCATGTCATTTGAGATAGTTTTACTTCTTCCTCTTCAGTTTGGATGTCTTGTAATTGCTTTTCATTGCCTAATTGCTCTGGCTAGAACTTCAAGTACTTTGTTGAATAAAGGTGGTGAAAGTGGATATCATTGTCTTGTTCATGATATTAGGTAGAAAGTTCTCCCATTTCACCATTGAGTATGAAGTTAACCTTGTGTTTTTTATATATGGCTGTATTAGTTTTCCATGTCTGCTCTAACAAAGAATGACAAACTGGATGGCCTGAGACAATAGAAATTTATCATCTTACTGTTCTGGGGGCTCTAAGTCCAAAATCAAGTTGTTGGTAGTGCCCTTCTCTTTCTGGAGGCTCTGGGGAAGAATGTTCATTGTTTTTCTTAGCTTCTGGTGGTTGCTGGCAGTCCTTGGCATTCTTTGGGTTGGACACATCACTCCAATTTATGCCTTCATTATCAGTGATATTCTCCCTCTGTGTCTGTTTTCTCTCTTTGTAAGGATACTAACTAATCATTGGATTGAGACCTATCCTAATCCAATATGATCTCATCTTAATTCACAGAAGACCCTATTTCCTAATAAGGTCACATTCTAAGGTCCTGAGGATTAGGACTGATCATATCTTATGTGGGAACACGATTCAATCTATAACAATGGTCTTTATCATGTTGAAGTTTCCATTTCTAGTTTATTGTTTTTATCAGCAAAGGTATTGGATATTGTCAAATACTTGGTCTGCATCAATTAAGATGATCGGATCATGTGGGTTTTTTCCTTCAGTATATTGCTGTTGTGTATTGATTGATTTTTGTATGTTGAACCACCCTTGCATTCCTGGGATAAATTCCATGTGGTAATAGTGTATAGTTACAGTCCTTTTAATATGCTGCTGCATTTAGTTTGCTGGTATTCTGTTGAGGATTTTTGCATCTATATTCAAAAGGGATGTTGTTCTGTAGTTTTCTTGTAGTCTCTTGATCCAGTGTCAGTATCAGAGTAATGATGGCCTCATAGAATGAGTTAGAGGTTTCCTCTTCCCTCCTCTTCAAGTTTTTAGAAGAGGAAGAAGGATTGGTGTTAATTCTTCTTTATTTTTTTTTAAATTTTATTTATTTATTTGACAGAGAGAGAGAGAGATCACAAGTAGGCAGAGAGGCAGGCAGAGAGAGAGGGGGAAGCAGGCTCCCTGCCAAGGAGAGAGCCCAATGTGGGGCCCGATCCCAGGACCCCAAGATCATGACCCGAGCCAAAGGCAGAGGCCTTAACCCACTGAGCCACCCAGGTGCCCCTCTTTATTTTTTTTTAAGATTTTATTTATTTGAGAGAGAGAGAGAGAGTGCACGAGAGGGGGTAGGGTCAGAGGAAAAAGCAGACTCCCCACTGAGCAGGGAGCCAAATGCCGTACTCAGTCCTGGGACTCCAGGATCATGACCTGAGCCAAAGGCAGTTGCTTAACCAACTGAGCCACCCAGGCACCTGTTAATTCTTCTTTATATGTTTGGTAACTTCACTAGTGAATTTATGTGGTCTTGGGCTTTTCTTTGTTGGGAAGTTTTTGATTTCTGTTTCAATCTCCTTATGGGATTATAGGTCTGACTGTCTGTCTGTCTGTTTTTGTAGGCTCCATGCCCAGTGCAGAACCCAGTTTGGGGCTTGAAGTCATAAGCTGGAGATCAAGATCTGAGCTGAAATCAAGAGTCAGATGCTTAGGGGCACCTGGGTAGCTCAGTCAATTAAGTGCCTGATTCTTGATTTCAGCTCAGGTCATGATCTCTGGGTCGTGAGATTGAGCCCGTGTCAGGCTCTACAATGGACATGGAGCCTGTTCAAGATTCTCTCTCTCTCTCTCTCAAAAAAGTCAGACACTTAACTGACTGAGCCACCCAGGCAGCCCAGTATAGGTCTATTTAGATTTTCTGTTTCTTTTTGAGTCAGTTTTGGTAATTATATACTTCTAGAATTTGTCCATTTCATTTAGGTTATCCAATTTATTGGCATACAGTTTTTTCATAGCATTCTCTTATAATATTTATTTCTGAAAAGTGGGTAGTATTCTCCTTTAAACTTAGAATTTAGTAATTTGAGTCTTTTTTTTTTCTTAGTCTAACTAAAGGTTTTTCAATTTTGTTGATCTTGTTAACTCATTTTTAGGGGTGCCTGGGTGGCTCAGTCAGTTAGGCGTCTGTCTCCGGCTTGGGCCGTGATCCCAGGGTCCTGGGATTGAGCCCCACATCTGGTTCTCCACTCAGTGGGGAGCCTGCTTCTCCCTTTCCCACTCCCCCTGCTTGTGTTCTCTCTCTTTCTCTGTCAAATAAATAAATAAATAAGACTTTGTCTATAAAAAAAATTTTTTTTTAAATAAATAAAATTTTTTAAAAAAGAACTAATTTTTAGTTTTGTCGATTTTTTTTCTATTTTTCTATTTTCTGTTTCATTTATCTCTCTAATCTTTATTTTTCCTCCTGCTAGCTTTGGGTTCAGTTTGCTCTTCTTTTTCTAGTTTCTTAACGTATACAATTAGATTATTGATGTGAGATTTTTTTTTTCTTTTTAAAGATTTTATTTATTTATTTGATAGAGAGAGCACAAGCAGTGGGGAACAGCAGAGGGAGATGGAGAAGCAGGCTCTCCACTGAGCAGGGAGCCCAATGTGGGGATCCCAGAACCCTGGGATCATGACCTGAACTGAAGGCAGATGCTTAACCAACTGAGCCACCCAGGCGCCCTGAGATTTTTCTTTTTTTTAAATGTAGGTATCGACAGGGGCACCTGGGTGGCTCAGTCAGTTAAGCATCCGACTCTTGGTTTTGGCTCAGGTCATGATCTCTGTGTCTTGGCATTGAGCCCACATAAGGCTCCACACTCAGTGGAAAGTCTGCTTGGGATTCTCCTCCTCTCCATCTGCCTCTCCCTCCCCTTGTGTGTGTGCTCTCTCTCTCTAAAATAAATAAAACCTTAAAAAAAAACAGTTATTGACAGCTGTAAATTTCCCTTGAGCACTGCTTTTGCTGCATCCCATAAGTTCAGTACGCCGTGTTTTAGTTCTTAATTATCTCAAGGTATTTTCTAATTTCTCTTCTCGTTTCTCCTTTGATCCGGTGGTTGTTTAAGAACGTTTGTGGGTTTCCCAGTATAGCTGAGAAGAACAAGTATTCTTTGCATCTGAAACAAGTCTCTTGTAGAAAGCATATGGGTGGATCATGGGTTGCTTTTAATTTTTTTCTTTGTTTTTTTTTTAAGTAGGCTCCATGCCCAGCATGGAGCCCAACATGGGGCTTGAACTCACAATCCCAAGATCAAGACCTGAGCCGAGATCAAGAGTCGGACACTGAACCGACTGAGCCGCCCAGGCACCCTGGCTTGTTTTTAATTTTTGATCCATCTGCAGTCTCTGCCTTTTAGTTGGAGAGTTTAATCCATTTACATTTAAAATAATTACTGATTACTGGTAAGGAAGGACTGACTTCTGGCATTTAGTTATTAGTTTTCTATGTGTCTTACGTGTCTATTGCACTTAAGTTTTACAATTACTGGACTTTTTTTTAGTATTTAATTGATTTTTCGTAGTGTACCTTTTTTTCGATGCCCCACTTCTTTCCTTTTCTGTATTTTTTTAAGTTTTTCTTAGGAGATACTTTCGAGATTATAATTAACATCTTAACTGCACAACAATCTAATTTCAACTATAACTTATTCAAATTTACAGTGGTATATAAATACTTTGCTTCTATACATCATTTTCCTCCCTCTTTATACTGTTATTGTCACTGATTATTGTCACATTGTATGCCCATTAACATAGATTAATAATCATTGTTTTATGCATTTGTCCTTTTTTTTTTTTTTAAGATTTTATTTATTTATTTGACAGAGAAAGACACAGCGAGAGAGGGAACACAAGTAGGGAGAGTGGGAGAGCCCTGATGCAGGGCTCCATCCCAGGACCCTGGGATCATGACCTGAGCCTAATGCAACCACTTAATGACTGAGCCACTCAGGCACCCCTGCATTTGTCCTTTAAATCATATGGAAAAAAAAGAGTTATAAACCAAAAGTACAATACTACTTGGCTTTATATTTATCTATGCAGTTAGCTTTACCAGTGTTCTTTATTTCTTCATGTGGCTTTGAATAACTCTCTAGTGTCCTTTAATTTCAGCCTGAAAGTCTTTAGCATTTCTTGTAGAATAGATCTAGTGGTAACAAAGTCCCTCAACTTTTGTTTATCTGGGAATATTTTAATTTCTTCATTTTTAAAGGATGGTACTACTTGGATATAGAATTCTTGGTTGACAGTCTTTTTCTTTTTTCTTTCCTTTTTTTTTTTTTTTTTAAAGATTTTATTTATTTGACAGAGAGAGAGAGAGATCACAAGCAGGCAGAGAGTCAGGCAGAGAGAGAGGGGGAAGCAGGCTCCCCGCCCAGCAGAGAGCTTGATGCGGGGCTCGATTCCAGGACCCTGAGATCATGACCTGAGCCAAAGGCAGAGGGTTTAGCCCACTGAGCCACCCAGGTGCCCCGACAGTCTTTTTCTTTTAGGACTTTAAATATGCCATCCCACTGCCTTCTGGCCTCCATGGTTTTTGATGGGAAACCAGCTATTAATTTTATTGAGGATCTTTTGTACATGTCAAATTTCTTCTCTCTTGCTTCTTTCAAGATTCTCTGTCTTTTGACAATTTGACTATGATGTAAAATACATGTTTCTTATATCTTTGTCTATAGTTTATAATTGTTGCCTGTGGAAGGGTTAGTCAGCTAGGAGCTATTCTAGTATTACTGTAACTCATGGTCTCGTTTTGACCCTAGTATTTATACTATTGATTTTTCCAGCCCAAAGCCACTGATCTTATTTCTAAGCTAGTGTCTGTGGTGGGCAGTGTTAAGATAGAGACTACACCTGGATCTTCAGGGCTGTGGGGCTTACTAGGGGATACTGCCCTTATGAGGATTATTGATTAGATATGAGATATAGTATTGACTGGGAAAAAGTGTGGGATTCCGGTGGCCAGAAATGCTGTAATGGTCTGTTTTCCTATGTGAGATGTTTAATTCCATTTTATTTTCAGGTTTTATTTTATTAGTCACCTACTCAGAATGATCTTAATAACTTTTTCTTTCTACCTGATACTTGAGCTGTATCTCTGGTGTGCCTGTGTATGTTTTTTTACACTGCAAATTTCAGCTTCTCTGTATTCCTTTAGCTCTCTAGATGAATGATCTGTGATGAGGCCAGTGTTTGGGGTAGAATGGGGGAAAAGTTACTGATGCTTCTTCAGATTGAATCAACATAAATGGTTAACATCAGGGGATGGTGAAATGATCATACATATAATAGAATGTTATAGAGCTATTAAAATAGATTTTCAGAAATTATTTTAAAACTTTGATTTTTAAAAAGTACAAAAGCTATATAAATATTTGTGTTAAATTCAGTATAAATTATTGCTCAATTCTATATGAATTACTGCATACAATGTAAAAGTCCCCATTCCCTGGAGGCAACTGCTGTTCCTAAGTGCTTTTTAGGAATTCCTGATGACCTGAGAAATGCTTATGATGTAGTTTCAGGCAAAGGAGACGGCTTGTAGAAGTGTGTGAACAGAGTGATTTCAGCTATGGTTATACCCACTGACCTGAAAGGAACACTTCATGAAAATATGCTGGGAAGTATGAGGTGATAGAATTAAGGGGATTTGGGGAAAACACAGTTACAAATAGAAAGGAAGAAATAATAGAAATAATAGTATGCACATTAATAACAATAATATATATAATGAAAATTACCTTTTCTTTTTTTAAATGAATTGATACAAAATTATTCTATAACCATCAAAAAATAATGGCCTATATTTACTGATTTCGAGTAATTTTTTAAAAAGATTTATTTATTCTTTTTTTTTTTTTATAGAGAGAGAGAGCACGTATGAGCATGAGCGGGGGGAGGGACAGAGGGAGAGGGAGAATCCTAAGCAGACTGCACACTGAGTGAAGCCAGACATGGGGCTCAATCTCATGACTGAGATCACGACCCTGAGATCCTGACTTGAGCTGAAACCAAGAGTTGGACGCTCAACCGACTTCACCACCCAGGTGCCCCCTGATTTTGAGTAATTTCTAAGACATATTATGCCCAAAAAAAAAAAAAAAAAAAGTAGGGAAAAATGTTTGTGGTATACTGTCATCTGTGGTTAAAATATATCATGACTAGACTAAGGTATTCAATAAATGTTTTTGGATGTATAATCCCCCCCACTTTTTTTTTTTAACCTGATTCTCTCTCTCTCTGTCACACACACACACACACACACACACTCTCTCTCTCACTCTCTCTCTCAAATATAGCTGGGGTTGCCATTATCTCCATCTTATAAATGGGAACTTGAAGCATAGAAAGACTCTTAAGGGACATAACCAATTTTTAGCATAGTCAGGATTAGAACATAAATCTCCTAAATTCCAATTTAGTTCATTTGTAGTATCTAGGCATGATACTGTGCTTGACTTTAGAAACACAGAAGGAGAGATGAGACTCTTTCCCACAAAAGGTTGAAGTACTCTGACAACATTTGTCAAACACAATGTGCTTTTGCCGAAATGGCATATTTAATCCCTTTTCTCTGCATCAAACAAAGCAATGATGGATTACTGTATTCCTGTGCACACACTTATTTAAAGGGCAACATACAACACTACGTTTAATCTCACAAAGACTATTGAGTAAAAGATGCAAAAGAATACATATACTATGAGTCTGTTCATAGAAGGTACAAAACCAGGCAAATGTTAATTTTTTTTATTTTGGATGGAGATATAAAGTGTTAAAATCATGAAGAATAACATGGAAGTGGATCATCATTAAGGGCAGGATAGTGTTATCACCAAGTGGGGGAGGTAGAGTGGGAAGAGGCAGGGAATTATGATCCAGAAAGGACACACAAAGAATTTCTGGGGTTGCTGATAGTGGAAGTTCATTTTATAATAATTTGTTCAACTGTGCATTTGTTCTATGCATTTATTATATCTCACACTAAAAAAAATGGTAAACATTAAAAACATGGCTGTATGCAAAAACAATATGGTTATTTCTATAGATCAGAAGTAGAACAGAAAACCATAATAATTATAAATGGAACTTCCAGATCTAGAAATAAGTAGAGACAACTGAGAATTTGACCTCCCTGGTCATTCTTGGACTTCTTTGCTGATTTCTCCTCTTTGACCTTGGTCCTCTTCTTTTTTCTGGTTACTTATTCACTCTCTGATGATCTCAAATAGTCTCATGACTTTACATACCACCTGTATGCCAGTAACTCACAAACTTACATCTCTGCTTCTTCTAAGTTAATTCTAGACTCATATTTATCCAACTACCTTTTCAACAGCTCCACTTGGATGTTTAATAGGTATTCCAAATTTAACATGTCGAAAGTGAATTCGTGAACAAAACTGAACTCAAGGCTGTTCTATCCTTTGCCTTCCCTATCTCATTTGAGAGCAATCACATCTGTTTTGCTCAGGTCAAAAGCCTTGCAGCCACCCAAGACTCTTTCTTTTACATCTTCCATCTAATCCATCAGGAATTCCTGTTTACTTTACCTGTAGAATATAGCCTGAATTCAACCCCTTCTCGTCACATCCACTGCTACTACCTTGATCAAAGCCCACTATCATTTCTTGCTTTTATTTATCACAGAAACCTAACAGATCTTCTTGCCCTTATCCATGTTCCCCTCCCCCTGATCAGTTCTCAGTAGAGCAGCTGGTAATACAGGTATCTCCCGCATTTTGCAAGATCATGTTGCACCACTTGGCTTTTATGAAGGACCTACATTAGTACTTGTTTTCACTAACTGGAAGAAATCTGAAGACTTTTGCTTTTACAAAAAAGAGTGAAAAGTGACAATAGCGTTCCGAGCTTGTTTTGCAGAGATCTTTTAGAGGCAGCACACATCCCTGAGTGGTGGGAGGGGTGCTTTTTCGTTCCTTCCTTGAGAACTGCATTCAGCCTCCCAGCATCAAGCCACCATAACTTTGAACTGTGTCTGTGAGCATCTGTGTTTTATCTCCATTTACTTTGTGTATCCCTTAGCAAGATGTGTCCTAAGGTGTCAGAAAAAAAGCCTAGGAGAAGTTATTTTTTGACTCTAGGAACACGAAAGATTTTTCCCATGTAAATTAATGGTAATTGCTTCTTTGCTTTATGCCATTTTGGCTTATGAAAATTTTCATAGGAACTGTGTATTTTGAGAATGCTGGGGAAACCTGTACTTATAAAACATAGATAGGATCACAGTACTCCTTTGTTTAAGACCTATCTCTGGTTCCATGGTTTACACATAGGAAAAACCGGAGTGCTTTTTATAGTACCCAGTATGATCTGTGCCACTCTTCCTCTTTGACCTCATTTCTTCTAACTCTCCTTCTCACTGTACTCCAACCACACTAGCCTCTTTGCTGTTCCTCGAATATACTAGACCTGCTTCCTACCTTTGAGTGTTTGCAGTGGCTGCTTCCTTGCCTGAAACTTTCCCCACCCACCCCATAGTCACCTGGCTAACCCCCTCCCCTCCTTCAAGTCTTTGCTCAAATATTGTCATCTCAAAATTGCAACTCGCATTTCAGTCCTCCTTTCCCACTCTACTATTCTTTTTTCCCATAACAATTCTTACAGATTCTTAATAATTCTAACAAACAATGTGAATTACTTACTTATTATGTCTGTTATTTATTATCTGTATAACCCCCTAAACTATAAGTTCTGAGAGGGCAGAAATATTTATCTAAGCTTGCTTACTTATGTATCCCAAATGCTTCAAGTAATACCTGGCAAATAGTTAACTTATTTGTTGAATGAATTTATACAAGATAATGAACCAAAAGCACTCCATCTTGGCAGGGCCCTGGAGTCAGCCTCATGGTCTGAACTAGAGTCAAGGAGGGCACTAACCTGCCTGTAAAAAAGGCTAGAAAAAGTGGCCACAGATGCCTGCTGCTTTGGCTTGTATAGAACTGCATTTCTATTTTCTTGTCATGGCTAGAGAAAATGCTGCCCATATGCTTAGTAATATTGGGGATTTAATAGCAGAATGAGTTCTGAGCTGCTGATGTGAGACTGGGTTCTGGACATGGAATCCTTGTTTGGAGAGCTGGGTATGGGAGTAGATGGAGGCAGCCAAAAAAGCCCCTGGGTCAAAGCTGGGAGAGGGCTAACTGTCTGTGTGAGAATTGAGAGCAAAACGTGAAATGGCTGAGCAGAGAAGAGCTATGGAGGCTTTAAAGTTTTGGGAGATGGGGGGAGAAAGGGAGGGATGCAGTGATTAGCAGTATAGGAGATGTTCTGGGACGGTGAGTGTTAAAGGGAAATTAAAGAATTTACCTCCTCTGTTTATAAATATTTGTAAGTATCATAGACCTCCTCTGTTTTCTTTTTCTGTGAAATCTTAGATAAAATTTGGATTGCTTTGATGTAAGTGATTTCTTCCCAGAGAACGGGAAGAGGTTGTGTATCCTGAGTCATAGTTGGCACAGGGTAAAAATAGACTGCATGTGGGGATATTCGACATCTGGATTACATGTAATTAGGAGGAAGTGATAGGATTTAGCGATGGATTGGGATAAGGGACAGGAATTTGGCAATGAGATCATTGGTGACCTTGGAAAGAGCAGTCTCTGTGGAATGGTAGGTACAGAAGCCAGAATAGAGTGAGTTGGAGTGTGAATGAGAGATGAGGAAAGAAAGACAGCCCATATAGACTATTTGTTCAGGAAACTTAATTGACTGGAAGAGAATTTAGGGTTAAGGGATTATTTTTTCAAAGTGGTGTTACTAGAACTTATTTGTATGCTGAGAAGGAATCATGAGGGGGATGGAGAGGAGAAAGGAGAGAGGGGATGTAGATACAGGAAGAGTTTCTGTGGTAGGTTTAGTGGCATTGTTTATGGGGCAGCTACTGCTTGGGCCATGCTATAAAATACACCAGTGTTAGTAAAGTGTAAATTATTAGTGTTGTCTTTAAGGATACAGGGCCAGAACTTCATAGGTAATTTTTGACCTTGCAAGGGAGCCAAGACTCTCTACTGTAATTTGAGAGTTGTACAATTTGTAGCTATTTAGATGTGGGCATTTCAATAAGTTCACAGTACTATTTGAGATATGTGTGATATAACCTCAACTATACAGAGCAGCATAAGGTTCTTGTCTCCTCCATGAAGCCTCCGTAAAGCAGTAAGTAACTAATTCACCCTTACTTGATTGCTTCTATCATGACATGAAACAGAACCTTATTGGAGTTCAGAAATCAATTTCACCTGTGTGTTCTAAAACCTGCAGGCAAGGTTTCATGTTGTCTTAATCTCTTTATCACCACATCGTACTTTCTGTACAGTGGATTCTCAGTAATCATTTGTTGAAATTAATCAATGCTAGATAGTTTTGAGGAATTATCCCATAAGCACCAAAACTTTTAAAATTGTAAACATTCAGGATAGCAATTCTCTAGAACTTTACGCATCGTTCTTGACTTTCTAATATAAATTGAACAAAGTCTAACTCTCTGAAGATTTTGGGGAATCAGGGTTCAGATGCTAAAGTCTACAAATAACCTCAGAGCTTATCAAAATGTATAGGACTACTTATCCTAATGTTGAATGGCTCAGCCTACTGGGCATTTGTTTTGTGAAGTTTTAGTTTTTCACTTTATTCTGCATCTGATTTTAGCTGCTATTCTTCCCCCTTTCATTTTCTGCTTCTTCTTTGTTTTCATTTTAAAGATCTTTTTTATTTTTAAGTAATCTATGCCCAACATTCGGCTTGCCTTACAACCCCGAGATCAAGAGTCCCATGCTCTACTGACTGAGCCAGCCAGATGCCCCTCATTTGCTGCTTCTAATCAGATTAAACTATTGATGAATCTGTTTGGTAAACTACATATTTTAGAATTGATAGAATAAATAGACTCTATAGGACTTTTCTGGGAATAAGGCTATGCACACTGGTGTATGTACTTCTCCATTCTATTCATTCACTCCTTCAACATCTTTTGGGGGTCAGCACTATAATAACTGCAAAGGCATAACATTATCCTTGTCTTCAAAGAGTTCAGGGTTAATCTCTCTTAGCAACTAAGGCCTTTGTGTGGTGATTCTCAGCTATATTTCAAGTAATAGTTCTTTTTCTTTTATTTTAAGGTTTGAATGATGTATTTTGCATATAAGCAATAAAAGTAGGAGTTAATAGGAGTTGTTTTAGCCATTTTAATTCAGTCTTATATAGAATTGTAACTGGAATTATAAGATTTGTTTTAAGACCAAGGTTACCAATAAATAAATAAATAAATAAATAAATAAATAAATAAATATAATAAAGTGTATCTCTTTTCTTTTTCTCTTCTTTAGGAAATACAGATGAAGAGGACTGCAATCGAAGCTTTTAATGAAACAATTAAAATATTTGAAGAGCAGTGTCACACACAAGAACAACATAGCAAAGAATATATTGAGCGATTTCGCAGAGAGGGGAATGAAAAGGAAATCGAACGGTAAATCTACCTAACCCTCCCAAGTGCATCAGTGAGATGAGACTTCTTTTCTCTCCTCAATAATCTCTTTTGTGTTTGCTTTTACCCCCTTAAACGTCTGGAATGTATGGAACTATTTGCTGTTCTGACTAATGGCACCAAATTGAATCTTCTCTTTTCTGTGTTCCTTCTGTGTCCTTCCAATTTTTTTTTTTTTTTTTAAGGAAAGACTTAATTTCTTTTTTTTTTTAAGACTTTATTTATTTATTTGACAGAGAGAGAGAGAGAGATCACAAGTAGGCAGAGAGGCAGGCAGAGAGGGAGAAGCAGGCTCCCTGCTGAGCAGAGAGCCTGCTGCGCGGGGGCTCGATCCCAGGACCCTGAGATCATGACCTGAGCTGAAGGCAGAGGCTTTAACCCACTGAGCCACCCAGGCGCCCCTCCTTCCAATTTTTTAACTCCTGCTCATCCTTTAGGATTCAGCTTATGCATGACTTTTCTAAGAAAAATTTCCCTGATGCCCTAGACTGGTTTAAAAGCTTTTTGTCCCTACCCTGACAATATCTGGTCCTGATTCCTCCTGTAACATTTACTAAAAATCACAACCACTAAACCAAGCTTGTTAGTGGAATAAGGATGGTGGCTTATTTTCCCTGATAGCTCTAGCACCTGTTGTGGTCCCTGAGAGTATATGGTGATGCTCACTGAATTTTTGTTGAACTGAAAATCAATAGCAGCACTCTGAGAATAAATTGGAGGCTGAACAAAACCGTGGGCAGGAAGACCAGCTTGATTGTTGCAGGTGACTACAGTGATTGTAGTCAAGGATTATTCCTACATTTGTGATATGAATGAATAAGAAAGGTGTAATTCACCAAAATAGGAAGTGCATGAGGAAAAGTTCAGGGTTGGAACCAATGAGTATGAGGTTCCTGTGAGAACCCAAATGGAGTTGAGAGGGAGATAGGTGGTTATTTGGTTTTGGAACTCAAGGTACAGAAAGGATTTGGGAGGCCTAAGTGCGTAGGTGATAGTAGATGCTAAGAAGATTACCCAGAGAGAGTGGGCAGCATGAGAAGTATTGGGTCTGGCAACTAAAAGGATATTGGAAGTCTTTATCATAGCAAATTTAGTAGAATGTTGGGAGACTGAGCCAGATAACAGTGGGCTGAGGAATGAAAAAGTGGATAATAAATAAAAATGAATCATCTGCAAGGGAAAAGCAAAACTGTTTCTCATATTAGCACCAAAGTGTCAGTGAACTTCTGCGTGTATAAGAATAGGGCTATAAGGGCCGTTGAGGCAGTATAGCTTAATGGTTAAAACCATGGGCTTGGATTCTGTATTGATCATTTACTAGCTGTGTGACCTTGGGTAAGTTACTTAACTCTCTCAGCCTGTTTCCTCCTCTATAAACTGTAGATAATACCTTTTTGAAATGCCGTGAGAATCAGGTGATAGACACACACATGCATATTTATGGTACAGAAAGGCATGTATGTGTATGTATGTATCTTGGCATATGATATCAATAAATAGCCATTATTATTAACAATGAAGGGATAGAAAAGAACTTGTAGTTTTATTGCAAAGGGAGGTAAAGTAAGCTGATGATGAAGTTTTAATAGTAATATAAAACTACATTTTTTTTTTTTTTTAAGATTTTATTTATTTGACAGAGAGAGAGATTACAAGTAGGCAGAGAGGCAGGCAGAGGGGGGGGGAGGGGAAGCAGGCTCCCCGCTGAGCAGAGAGCCCGATGCGGGGCTCGATCCCAGGACCCTGAGATCATGACCTGAGCCGAAGGCAGAGGCTCTAACCCACTGAGCCACCCAGGCGCCCCAAAACTACATATTTTTGAGTGACAAATGAGTGATGCGGACAGTTACTGCCTTCAGAGCACCGCAGAACTTTGCTGGAAAAGCTTATTGCCAAGCTGATGTGCTGAGTGCTGAGTGCTTGCCAAGGTATACCAGGTGCTGTTTGGTCCTTTTATATGTACTACCACACTTAATTCACATAATAATTTAGTGAAGTAGGTACTATTGTAGCTATGCATTTTAAACAGATAAGGAAATGAAGGCACAGAGAAGCTGAGTAACTTGCCCATGGCCATGTAGTAGGTGGCAGGGCAGAGATTCAGACTGAGGCAGGCTGACTGCAAAGCTGCTGCTCTTAACTATTATATCATGCTACCTCTTGAAGATCATACATACACCTTTACTTGTTCAGTCATGACTGAATCCAGGGCCCAAACAAGGTCATCAGGATTTTCTCTCATACTCTATCTTTTGCCTTAGTTTTTCTCTGTGCCGGCTTCATTCTCAGGAAGGCTTTCCCTATGAGGTGGCAGGATAGGTACTGGGAGTCCTAGAATCACATATTTATAATTTAGCAATCTCAGAGGCTCCTGCGTGGCTCAGTTGTTGGGCGTCTGCCTTCAGCTCAGGTTGTGATCCCAGGGTTGTGGGATCAAGCCCCCATATTGGGTTCTCCCTCCCCCACTCCCTCTGCTTGTGTTCCCTCTCTGGCTTTGTCTCTCTCTGTCAAATAAATAAAATCTTAAAAAAACAATAATAACTTAGCAATCTCAGTGGGAAGAGAGAATCTCTGTTGGCAATAGTTCTAGCAAACTAGAATTGACTCTCATTGGGTCAGTTAGCATATTATTCCCATTCCTGAACCAGTCACTGTGGCCTGAGGGTAGCAATAGGATGTGATGGAATACTCTTAATGGCTGGGCTGGGTTGTGTGAATATTAACCTGTGACTCTGAGAGGGGGGCAGGGAGCCCTTACCTGCAGGGAACATCAAGGTGTCATTACCAAAGGAATGAAAATGGGTATGGGCTAGGCAAAAACAACAGATGTCTACCACACTTAACGATATTAGGACTATGCTCACATTATAGAATGTTTCCGCTTGATTCCTGTTTTAGCCTTAATATATCAATATTTTCACAGAATTATGATGAATTATGACAAATTGAAATCACGTCTTGGTGAGATTCATGATAGTAAAATGCGTCTAGAGCAGGATTTGAAGAAACAAGCTTTGGACAACCGGGAAATAGATAAAAAAATGAACAGTATCAAACCTGACCTGATCCAGCTGCGCAAGATCCGAGATCAGCACCTTGTGTGAGTAGTCTGGGCCTGTATGGGAGGAAACACCAGCACCAGATGACTGCTGGCACTAGACATGTTAGAGGCAGAAGAAGAGATTTTAATTGAGAACTGGCCAGTGAGATTGTAGGAAATTAGGAAAGCAATTCTGGTGGTACTTGGTGGTATCAGAGTTTACCTAAAGTCAACATGTGGGGCAAACCAGAATGTAGCATTCTAGATTCTAATCCATACAAATGGGAAATCTCAGAGTTTGGGTATGGCATGGGCAATGTGGTGTAGCTTAAAAAGGACAGGTTAGTGTTTGCCTAAATACAAAAACCAGAATCTTTGACTACATGGTAGAACCACAGAAACAGAAATTACCCCTCATGAGCACAGACAACACCACCAATAGTGGGGGCTTACAAATAAGTATACAGGACAGTCTCTTAAAGGGTTTTTATATTTAAGAAATGAAATTCTGTATTCAAGTAATAGATATGTGTGCCACCAGTAGCAGGCCCGCAAGATAATTTGACTTGAGGAGTGAAACTCAACTCTTTAATATTATAGAACACTGTATGATTTAGTTAGATACAGGGATATTACTCAAATGTATTGAAAGATATATTTTCAGAACAAGATGTTAGATTTTTAGGACAAATGATTGTCTTATAGAAGGAGAGAATCCATGAGAAAGGAAAATATAAAGTTTTGTTCTAGGTAATGAGTAGACTGCTACAAAATATGTTTATAGGTGACTTTTATGCATGTAACACACCTTGATTCAAACTCTTGGTAGAAGACAAAGTAAAGACCTCTGACTGGGTTTTCCATTGCCTTCAGGGTTTCTTTGTATGAGAAGGGGGAGAGGGGAGAAAATAAAAGCTTAGAGGTGGGAACAGTGGCTATTGAGTTTCAGTAGAGTAAAATTTAAGGTGATAAGTTTTGGGGGCAAACAATTAGAACTATGCTGTGCTGAGTAGTTTTTAGTAACTCCTCTCTAGAGATCATTTCAGTTTGCTATTGTGGCAAAAAAAAAAAAAAAAAAAATCAAGTACACAGAGCATACAGAAGAGCTTTGGAAACAAGGCAAGGAGGTACCTTGTCTAAAATCAGGGTGTGTCTGCTCTTGGGAAGCTTATATGATTCTTGTCACGTAATGAAGCTGAAGAAAGGCCCAAGAAGGCTTATACCATGGACCAAAGGAATGAATGGAAGCCCTTGTTTGCTCTGAAAAGTGATGAGATTGTTAAAAAATACACCATCCCAGGAGGCATGACTAAGTGTGGCAAACTAGACCTTGAAAGTTCCTTTAACGAGTTTATAAACTAAATATAAAAGAGAGTTTAGATAACATCATGGGTGATAAATCATGATCTGCTAGTAAAGATAATTAGGGTGTTTAGGGAGATATTTATTGAGTATCTACTGTATGCTGACACCGTTCTCAGCATTGGGAATAGCCATGAACAATAGGACAGACCCCTTTCTTTAAAGCAGCTTACATTTTAGTGGGGGAGACAAACCTAAGTCAAAATATGAAATAATGAATTTCAGGCAAGTGCTATGAAGATAATAAAATAAGGTAAAATATAGAGAGTGAGTGACAAGGGGACTGTCTTAGTTGGGATAATTAGGACAGTCCTCCCTGAGGAGATGATGTTTATGATGAGACCTGAATAATCAGAAGCCTGGTTGGAGGATGGGGATGAATGAAAGAGTTTTCATACTCACTCATATTTTTAGACTAGTAGCCATTCAGTGGAACTAAATTTAATGGTATGTTGTTTTAAATCTAAAGTTTTGGTATATTTTAAAATACTATGATTTGCCTAGTGATGAGGTAAATTTATATTAATTACTCAGATTACCATCATGAATTTCTTGTGGTTTGCTTTGGTACAGGAATAGACCTTGAAATTGTTTTAGAATGTTTAACTCCATGTAGTGGGCCACACAGGAACTGAGTCTTCTGGCTTAGTGGAGATTGCAAATGTGACACCATGCTCACATTAACTAATGATTTCAGAAACAGATGTCCCTGTGTGTTTGAGTGCAAGTATATGTGTGTTTATGGTTGTACAACCTTCTAGAAAAGGAAAATGAAAAATGAGAGAAGTGCTTAATCTCAGGTAACTCCCTGTGTTTCTGCTTTTTTGCAGAAAGTTGGGGGAAAAGTTAAGGAGAAACTAGTTTAAGGAAATCTCTGGCCACTTTTAGTGGGAGTGGGTTAAAATAAGAGGTTCCTAGACTCCGGAAATTTGGTTAGCTTGACATGTCTACTTTAGGCAGAGTTTGCACAGATACTGACACTGGTGTCTTCCTTTTGGCAGGTGGCTCAATCACAAAGGAGTGAGACAGAAGCGCCTTAATGCCTGGCTGGGAATCAAGAATGAGGATGCTGATGAGTAAGTTGTCTACCTTTCTATTAGAGGGTTTTGTTCCCAATCTAAGACGTGGGCCTTCTTTATACATGCTAAATGTTGGCTCTCATTTTCACTTGAGGACATTGAATCAAGAACTTTGTACCTCTTTTAAATTGAATTGCTTGAAGAGTACCCTGTAGTCACTTGAGGTCAGAGACCTGCTGAGCCACGTGAAACCCGGGTGCATTCAGACATTCATGTGTCAGCTGATTGGATGAGACTTGTAAATTTTGTGTTTTCGGCACCATAGCAAATAATGAAGTTGTTAAAAAAACATCCAAGTAATTGTAGTTTTACTTTGTCCTTTTGTGGTTAAAGATTTAGAAGAGTGTTTTATTCATGAGTTTGCTTTTAGATGTGAATAACATGATTGTTAGAATAATATTTTAATATTTAATTTTTAGGACCTATTTTATCAATGAGGAAGATGAAAACCTGCCCCATTATGATGAGAAAACCTGGTTTGTTGAGGATATCAATCGAGTACAAGCGGAGGACTTGCTTTATGGGAAACCTGATGGTGCATTTTTAATTCGTGAGAGTAGCAAGAAAGGATGTTATGCTTGCTCTGTGGTGTAAGTCTTCTCTGCCAGTTTAACCTTTTGAAAATTTGTGCATTGATTAATAGAAACTCAACCCCTCATAAAATTCAGTTAAAATTATTTGAAGTACAGTAATGAGGACCCATGGCTTAGACTTTTAATATTTGTATAAAGAAAAGTTAGTTGCTTTAGGAGAAATGATATCTGAAATTATTTGGGGGATTTTAATTTCAGATGGTAAGCAGATTAGCCCTGGAGTGTTGCTACTGGATTTTCAGGTATTTGTGAAAAGTAATGTGAGGTCTTCAATTGAAAGATCGCCTAAGGGGGGGTGCCTGGCTGGCTCAGTCAGTAGAGCCTGTGACCCTTGATCTCAGGGTCATCAGTTCAAGCTCCACAGTGGTTGTGGAGCCTACTTTAAATAGATAAATTAGTTGAAAAATTAAAAAATCACATAATTTTGTAGTAATCTCCTGCATGTGTAATTTGGGCTTCAGTGTCAGTTTAAGTAAGGCTTGATTAAGAACTGTTTTTACTTCAGAAGAAAAACTATCTAAATTTTGTACTTAAGTAGATCTGTTGTGGTAGTGATCAAAAATGTTGGGTATTTTCCTTAAGATGATCTTATGACTTTGTTTGGAAAAGCCTATTTTATTAGTTTCCATCCATCCATTTATTTACTTATTTACTTAGATTTATTTATTTGAGAGAGAGCAAGTGCATGAGAGTAGGGGGAGGGACAAAGGGAGAGAATCTTCAAGCAGACTCCCTGCTGAGCATGGAGTATGGGCAGTGGGGCCTGATCTCACCCTATTACCCATGAGATCACAAACCTGAGCCGAGATCATGAGTCCGATGCTTAACTGACCGAGCCACCCAGGTGCCTCTATTAGTTTCCTTTTAATGGAAAGTGAGATTCTGGGGATAACTAATCATGTCTGTCACATTTTGCCTAAGTGTTGTGTATACTCCTTCAGTGAAAAAGACCATAGTTAGAGGAAGGTATAGTATGAGAGCAAGCTTTGGTACCAAATATTGCATTCAAATCCTGACTACTTACCAGATGTGTGATCTGGGGTAAATTACTTTACCTTTCTTTGTCCAGTTTCCTTATCTGAAAAATAAGGATAAAATATCTACTTGAGGGTTTTTGTAAGTATTAAATGAGTTAATATTTGTAATGTGCTTTAATCAATGTTGGTACATACGTGAATGTTATCTACCAATATTATTATGATAATGATGCTACTTATGGACATGGCAGAAAACAAGTAAAAATAAGATGATTTTGCCCTCAGAGGGCAAGGTGGTGAAGACGGACAAAAGACACTCATATTAACAGAGTGCTCAGTGCTTTACGTGATCATCTCATCCTTAGTGGTCTATAGAGTCAGCGTTCGAATCCAAGTTTACCTGGTTTCAAATCCCTTATTTTTCTATTGCACCATACTTTCTTCATTTCACAATTAGATATCCAAGATAAATAGAATTACTGTGAAATAGGTATCATCAGTAGGCTGTACACATGAAGAACTATTAATTCTGGTGGAAAAGGAGAGGGTTGAGAGGTTGCGTGGAAGAGGTAGCATTTGAACTGGACTTTGAAAGGATGAATAATGGGATATCTATGGGCAGAATATGGGGGAGGACTTGAAAAGTGCATTGGATTACTGTTTTGCAAAGATACAATTACTTAAATATTTTTTAAAGATTTACTTATTTGAGAGAGAGAGTGAGAGTGGGAGTGAGTGAGCACGCAAGCAGGGGGAGGAGCAGGGGGAGAGGGGAAGCAGATTCCCCACTGAGCGTGGATCCTGACTTGGGGCTTGATCCCAGGACCCCGAGATCGTGATCTGAGCTGAAACCAAGAGTCAGATGCTTATCGGACTCAGCCACCCAGGTGCCCCTACACTTATTTAAAACATTCTTTTCTCTTTTACCTGGGCTACTTAAGTTATCTGAGTGGAAATACCAGGACAGGATTGTTCTTACAGAAATTGAGATCTTTTAAAAATAAAAAGAAGAAAGGCAGTAAGACCAGTGCATTTGTACCCTTACCCTCACCCAGATCATTGGGTGGCAGCCTGTGGGTTAAGGACTTGGCTGGTGGAAGGTGCTGCCCAGCAGCTCAGCTAACTCCCGGGAGACCAAGGAACAGCTTGAGTGTCTTGAAGAGGTGTATTCTTTTTCTCCTTCCCTTAGCCACAAACTCCCAGACTTAAGTCCACAGCAATGTGGATTTCCCTTGCTTATGAAAACCACCTGTAGTGATAGATCATGTTGGCATTCACACTGAGGATGGTTGGAAGCAAAGAATCTAGCATCACAAAGACTCCCACTTGTTTGCCAGCCATTCTGGCTACAGGAAGCCTGCCTACAGTAATCTCCCAGATACTTAGAACATTTGCTAAAGTAGGAATATGAATATGTTCAGTTTTTTAGGAGATTCTCATAGCAAAATTAACATGATCATGTAGGAAGTCACACATGGAACTCATTTGTTCTTCCATTTTAATTTCTGTTAATGACATCATCAAGAAGCCTAAGAAGAAATTACTTAACGCTACAACCTTCTTAGGCTAAAGACCCACAGCCAGCAATGCCTGTATTCACTAGGTTAAGGATTCAGGAGCACTTGTGATCCTTATTGCCATTTGGGATAAGAAATTTGATAGGGATAGAACTAGACAGATCAGAAAGGTAGCAGAAGATTTGAAAGATACTATAAAACAACTAGACCTAAGAGACCTATCCAGAACACTCCACCTAACAACAGCAGAATATACATTCTTCTTAAGTGCAAATGAAACATTATCCAGGATAGGCCATAGGTTAGGCCACAGTCTCAGTACATTTAAAAGTGTTGAAATCCCACAAAAACTGTTTTCTAACCACAGTGGAAAGAAATTAGAAATCAAAAACAGCAGGAAATTTGGGAAATCCTCAAATGTGGACAGTAAACAGCACATTCCTAAATAACCAATGGATCAAAAAAAAGAAAACAAGGGAAATGAGAAAATACTTTGAGATGAGTAAAAACAGAAACACAACTTATCAAAATTCACAGAATTCAGCTAAAGCAGTGCTAAATACCAAATTTATAACTGTAAACATTTATGTTAAAAAAAAGATCACATATTAATAAAGTAACCTTCTACCTTAAGAAACTAAAAAAGGAAGAGCAAACTAAACCCAAGCAAAAAGAAGGGAATAATAAAGGTTAGAATGGAAGTAAATAAAATAGAGAGTAGAAAACAGTTGAGAAAATCAGTGAAACCGAAAGTTGGGATGGAACTGAATTACAACCTCAAGCTAAACTGCCCCCATCCACACAGAGAAGAAACAAATTACTAAAATCAGGATGAAAGAGGGGTCATTACTTGTAGTCCTTATAGAACTACAAAAAGATAATGAGGGAATGCTATAAACGATCATATACCAAAAAAATTAAAACCCAGATGAAATGGACGAATTCCTGAAAGCACAAAAAACACCAAAACTGAATTGAGGAAATGGAAAATTTGAATAGAACTATAACAAGAAATTGGATTAATAATAATAAGTAAAGCTGCCCACAAAGGAAAGCCCAGGCCCAACTGTCTTCACTGGTGAATATTGCCAAATATTTTAAAAAGAATCAACAGAAGTCCTTCACAAATTCCTCCAAAAAAAAAAACGGGGGGGGGGGAGAGAACACTTCCCAACTCATTTCATGAGGGCGGTATTACCGTGATACCAAAACCAAACAAAGACATCACAAGATAACTATGGACCAATATCCCTTAGGAACACAGACACAAAAACCCTCAACAGAATACTAGCAAGGCAACTCCAGCAGCATATAAGGATTATATACCATGACTAAGTAGAGTTCATTCCAGGAAGGCAAGGGTTTTTTCAACATAAAACAAAACAAAAACAAAAATGAAACAATGAACATAATATGCTGCATTAATAGAATAAAGGACAAAAATCACATAATTAAGTAGAATCACAAAAAGCATTTGACACAATCTAGCACTCTTTCATATTAAAAAAAGTTTGAACAACCTAGGAATAGGAGGGTACTTCCTCAACTTGATAAAGGGTAGCTATGAAAAACTCAGAGTTAATATACTTAATGGTGAAAGCTAGTGCTTTCCCCTAAGATCAGGAAGAAAACAAAGATGTCCATTCTCACCACTTCTAACCATCATTGTACAGAAGGTTCTAGTTAAGGTAATTGGACAAGAAAAAGAAATAAAAAGCATCCAGTTTGGTAAGGAAGATGTAAACTATTAGAGCTAATAAATAAGTTTGGCAAGGTTGCAGGTTAAAAGATCAGGATTCAAAAATCAGTTGTATTTCTAAATACCAGTAATAATCTGAAAATGAAATGAAGAAGGCATGCTACATATAATAACATCAGAAATACCTAGGATTAAAACAAAAAGAGGTACAAGAGCTGTATGGTGAAAACTATAAAACATCACTGAAAGAACTTAAAGGGAGAGCTAAATAAGTGGAAAGACATCCTGTGTTCATGGATTAAAAGACTTAATATTGTTAAGATAGAAATAACTTCCCAAATTGATTTACATGTTCAATGTAATCCCATCAAAAATCCCAGCTGGATTTTTGCAGAAATTGACAAAATGATCCTACAATTTATATGAAAGTACAAGGGATCCAGCACAGCCAAAATCATCTTGAAAGAATAGAAAAAGTTGAAGTACGCCTCCTGATTTCAAAACTTAAAAAACGAAGGTGTAGTAATCAAAATTGTGAGGTGTTAACAAGGATAAACATGTAGATCAATGACTAGAATTGAGAGTCAAGAAATAAACCCTTACATTTATGGTCAGTTGGTTTTCAACAAGGGTCTTGAGACCATTCAATGGGGAGGAAATCATCATTTTAACACATGAACCTGGGACAACTGGAAAGCCACATGCAAAAGAATAAAGTTGGACCCCTACCTCACACCATATATAAAAATTAACTCAAAATGGATCATGGACCTAAATTTAAGAGGTAAAAGTGTAAAATACTTAGAAAATATTGACACAAACCCTGTGACTTTGGATTAGATAGTGTTTCTTACAAACCAAAAGCACAAACAAAAGAACTAGATAAATTGGATTTCACCATAATTAAAAACATTTTTTTTTTAAAGATTTTATTTATTTATTTGATACAGAGAGAGAGATGACAAGTAGGCAGAGAGGCAGGCAGAGAGAGAGGGGTAAGCAGGCTCCCCGCTGAGCAGAGAGCCTGATGCGGGGCTCAATCCCAGGACCCTGAGATCATGACCTGAGCTGAAGGCAGAGGCTTTAACCCACTGAGCCACCCAGGTGCCCCAATAATTAAAAACATTTTATATCAAAGGGCACTATCAAAGTGAAAACACAGCCCACAGGAGAAAATATTTGCAAATCATGTATCTGTTAAGCAACTAGTGTCTAAATCATAACCCTTAACAGTAAAAAAACCAAGGGCCTCAATTTAAAAATTGGATAGACATTTAAAAAAAAAGTAAAGGATTTGGATAGACATTTTTAAAAATTCACATACAATTAACATAGTGTTATATTAATTTCAGGTGTACTACACAATTCAACAATCCTATATATTTCTCAAAGTTCAGCAAGATAAGTGTGCTTTTCATCTCCTTTTTATCTATATCACCCATCCCCTTACCCACCTTCCCTCTGGTAACCAGCAGTTCTCTGTATTTAAGAGTCTGAGGTTTTTTGGTCTTTTTTTTCCTCGTTTGTTCATTTATTTTGTTTCTTAAGTTCCACATATGAGTAAAATCATATGGTATTTGCCTTTCTCTGACTGATTTCACTTAGCATCATACTTTCCAGGTCCATCCATGTTGTTCCAAGTGGTAAGATTTCATTCTTTTTTATGGCTGAGTAATATCCTGTGTGTGTGTGTGTATCTCCCATATCTTCTTTATTCATCTATCTTGATGGATACTTGGTTGCTTCCATATCTTGGCTATTATAAATGCTGCAGTAAACAGGGGTGCATGTATCTTTTTGAACAGTGGAAGAAAGCAATAGAACAAAAAGGCAACCTACTGACTGAGAGAAGACTTTTGCAAATGATATATCCAATAAGGGGTTAATATCCAAAATATATAAAGAACTTAGACGACTCAACACACAAAAAACCCAAATAACCCAATAAAAAATGGGCCGGGGACCTGAACAGATATTTTTCCAAAGACGACATGCAGGTGGCCAACAGACATATGAAGAGATGCTCAACATCACTCATCATTAGGGAAATGCAAATCAAAACCCCAATGAGATACCACCTCACACCTGGCAGAATGGCTAAAATCAACAACACAAGAAACAACAGGTGTTGGCAAGAATGTGGAGAAAAAAGAACCCTTGTGCACTGTTTGTGGGACTGCAAACTGGGGCAGCCACTCTGGAAGACAGTATGGAGGTTCCTCAAAAGATTAAAAATAAAATTACCATATGACTCAGTAATTGCACTACTGGGTACTTACCCATAGAAAATAGAAATTCCTTTAAAGAAGATCTATAAATGGTCAATAAACATATGAAAAGATGCTCCACATCATTAGTCCTTAGGGGTACAAATCAAAACCATAATGAGATACCACTAGGATGATTATAATAAAAATGATGGACAATAACAATTGTTGACAAGGATGTAAAAAAATTGGAACCCTTGTACACTGCTGGCTAGAATATAAAATGGTGCAACCACTTTGGAAGACAGTTTGGCAGTTCATCAAAAAGAGATACCATATGACTCAGTGGTTCCATGTCTGGCTCTCTGTATACCCCAAAGAATTAAAAACATACGTCCATACAAAAACTTGTACACAAATGTTCAGAGCAGCATTATTCATAATAGTCAAATAGTAGAAACAACCCAAGTGTCCATCAGTTGATGAATGGATAAACAGAATGTGGATATCCGGACAGAATATTATGCAACCACAGATGAAGTACTGATATATCTACAACACGGACAAACTTTGAAAATGTGCTAAGGTGAAAGAAATCAGATACAGAAGGTTGTGTGATATTGAAAGTTTCCATTTATGTGAAATGCCAAAACAGGTAAATCCATAGGGACAGAAAGTCGTTAGTGTTTGCCAAGGTCCAGGGGGAGGAGGAAGGAATATAGAGTGACTACTAATGAGTACATGGTTTCTTTTTAGGGCGATGAAAATATTCTGGGAATTAGTGATTGTTCCACAACCTTGTGAATATTCTAAAAATCACTGATTTGTATACTTAAAAAAAAAAAGCCTTCCCTTTCCAGTGCCTTCTTGCCTCATGAAGATGCAGAGCTGAGCGATTAAATTCAGCCATTCATTTTCTTTCCCCCAGGTCTTGGTGCAAGGTGAAAGATCTCTCTGTGCTAAGTCTGTGTGAGGGTGAGGGGACACACATGGATGTCACATTTTACAAACTTTGGCAAAACACTTCTACACCTCCTCCTTTGCAGAAAAATTGTTCAGATTTCTGGTTGTTTAGAGTCTCTTTATCTATCGTTACCTGCCTTAATTCCCTATGGTGTCTGTGTGTTGTGTCTTTGCAGTGCCGATGGGGAAGTGAAGCACTGTGTGATCTACAGCACTGCGCGGGGCTATGGCTTTGCAGAGCCCTACAACCTGTACAGCTCACTGAAGGAGCTGGTGCTCCATTACCAGCAGACGTCCCTCGTTCAGCACAACGACTCCCTCAACGTCAGGCTTGCCTACCCTGTCCACGCACAGATGCCCTCACTCTGCAGATAAAGAGGGAGTGGGAAGAGAGGTTGCTCTCTAGCATTTTTTTCCTACGGTTTTTATTAGACTATGAGGGCATTCTTTCTACGTAGACTGCTTGTTTTGCACAAGAAGTGATTCTGTGAATGTGGAGAGGCCGAGCAGCAGCTGGCCGGGATGGGGGCACAAGAGGCCCGAGGTTCTCTGAGACTCCGCTGTGCCGCTGCACTGACATAGGAAGCTGGAAGCAGATGTTGTTTTTTGGGATAGTCTGTTTCATTGGGGTTTTTGTTTTGTTTAGCCAGGCACCCTCAACAGAAAATGTTAGGCTTGATGGGGGTGGGGTGTTATATCTGGAAATCTCTGAAGAGTCCACGTCCTCTCTTGGTCTTCATCTCTGAGAAGGGGGCAGGGGCATGGCTCTGTGGGGAGTTCTGTTTTGATCTGGCGGTCTCTCTTAACTTCCTCCCAAAAGGAAGGCTGTTTTAGTTCTGTGGTAGAATGGCATTTGGTGAAAAAGACAACCAAAGGAAAATGGGGAGGCTTGGGATTTCATTTAGATAATCTTAGTCAAGGGGTAAAAACACCTTCAACGAAAGGTGCTTTATTAACTAACATAAGTTAGGCGTCAGCATCTCAGTAGCTCCTCCCTCTAAAGAAGCATTATGTTTAGAAACCAAATTGATCTCAGCAGAACAATGTTTGTTGCCAGACTAAGGTCTGATGGAAGAAGACAGGACTAGTATCTGAATGCACACTTCGGTACCAAAACTTGAAAGTGAAAAGAAAACTAGAATTTGTTAGTTTTAGCAAACACTAAAATTGGTCAATGTAATTCCTTCTGCCCTGCCCTTGTTTCTCAGAGATGAGGAATAGTGTTTTTTGGGGGGGCATGGTGAGCTTTGAATCATAAAATGAAGTTGGTGCTTGTGTGGTGTTTCCTTAGCCTAAAGAATGATCTGTTGTTGAAAACCTTTGTAACTTGTTCGTATGAGTAAAGAAAAGGTGCAATCCAGTGCTTTTAGATGGCTTGATATACCAAATAATGATATAGAACAACAGTCTTATATGTGCTTCCCTAAATTTAAAGGCCATGCAGAAACAGTAAACATGGTTTAATTTCCCTTCATCTCCTGTCCTTTGCGGGGTAGGGCTTAGGGTAGCCATAGGTGGCGAAGGTTGTAGCAGGAAGGGAGCCAGACTCTTGTCAGGGTCCTCAGTAATTCACAGACTGGGAGGCTCTGGCGTCTAGGGTGAGGGTCATCCACATTACCGGTGTGCTTCCATGCAGTGGTTCTGAAACTTTTGTAAAAAGAGAGGAAATAATGGCTTGGAGTTTAGACTGTTAGTAAAAGCCATCTGGAAGTTTCCCTCTTTGCCATTTTTGTGAGCCTGCCATTAAGATGATGTGCACAGACTGTCCTCATGCTCCAGTGGCCCTGATTTTAGGCCAGGAATCTTCTGCTCCATGTGGTTTAACCCTTCCAGCTGAGTGAAGCTAGCCCCACCCCCATCAGTCAACACTCATTCGACAGATAGAGTTCAGCTGCCTCTTAGCCAAGGCTGGAACCATAATAGGCTCAGAGTGAGTCAGCTGTTTGAGTCCAAAGCTGTGCAGTCAGGCATCCTGGCTGAACTAGAGAAGCAGCCAATATCTGGGTCTTGGTGCATTAGGTTTACAGCTAGAAAAGCTCTAGTGATGGAATGAAAGAAATAAATACTGCTTTCCCTGAGCACTTATCTTGGTGACAAGGTCTAGAATGGACCATGATGTAGAGATGAAACTTTTGGAAAAACCTCTAGAGTTACTAACAATGGGGGTAGGAAGGAAAGGGCCTATCTTCGGCTTTTCTTTGGTTCCATTGCAGTTTCAGGATTAGGCGAGGCAGATAGATGAACCCCTCCCTCCAGTGTCATGTTCTCACTTAAGCCCTTAACTGAAAACCAGCCGCACATCTCTTCTCCACATTGCCAGGTTGAAATCTTGCTGAGGGTTTTATTGCGTAATGTCAGGCTAGTTGCTGCTGGATGGCCTTACACCTGGTGTTGAACCTGCTTAAGCAGTTGGATGTTCAAGATTGGGTGCAAGAAATCCCTCCTTTCTGGTATTAAAATTTAGTGTGTTCTGGCCCTCTTTTAAAATAAAATGGGAGTAAGTACGCACGCCTGTGACATTGAACCATGTGTTGCTCCTTTTCAGGCAGACACAAGGGTGCATGGGGAGAGAGCTAGCCCCATCTAATACCTACACTTACAGATGCTGGCTTATGGAGAAGAACTGCTCTTTTCTTAATCCTATATTCCTTCACTTTTTCCTTCCTGTTTTTCATTCTTGAATTTGTTGCTTTGTGGGAACTAAGGCCTAGGGATCATTTGAGAAGTTTGAAAATATCTCTAGATATCATATGACTAGTTGACTAGTTGCCATATGATTTGCTTGATCCTGAGCCAGTGGAAATGGCATAGGGACCAGTCTGCTAACCACATGGAGGGGTAGTATGCAGCTCCTTATTTCATGGTCTTGGCGGCCTTCATCTGAGCCTAGCTCTGTGTCCTGTCCCAGGATTTGGGCCCTGGGACTCTCTCTCTCTTGGCATCCTAACTGCAGCCTCACTGAAGCAGAGAGAGTAAAGAGACTAAGACCAGAGGGGCTCACTGTTGTTCTAGCTAGGGAAGCCAGCCGCCAGCATGGAAGCGGCTTGAGGCTGGCTGAACACAGGTCCTATGCCCAACTTTTCCAGGTGGAGATTTCATCACAGAGCAGTGGTCTCCATCTCTTCCTGATCATAGATGGTAAATCTTGGCCAGGGCTCAGGACTGTGTAGGCTGTGTCCTTATCACTGATTTGACCAAGGTTGGGGACTTCCTAATACCTCCCCTACTCCATCTCCAAGCCGTGATGGGACCTCCCACTTACTTTGGACTTCATGTGCTCTAAAGAAGCATTGATAGCCAATGTGGTGTCTTCCATAGGTCTCCTCTTCTTGCTGCAAGGAACCAGCCTCATGGGTCCTCTTGGCCAAGAATTGCACCTGAACAATTCCTGGTTTTCAAGGTGGTCTCTTGCCAGTTAAGACTCCAGAGTAGGCCTCTGTGAGGCTTCTGTGGCCTCAAAGCAGAGGGTGCAGATGGGGGCCTGGCTGGGCTCTCTGCTGTCAACTGCTCATTCTTGCTCTAGCTCTAGCCACTTGTGACAAACAACCTTGTTTCCTTACAAATTCCAGCATGTGACTTTGGTGCCCTGTTGTTACTTGTGAAAAACCTATTCTTCTGTTGTCTTTGATGTAGTCGAAAAAAAACAAAAACAAAAACAAAAAAAACATGTAGTTTACGTAAAAATATCTGATTCACAAAGAAGCCAACTATATGTCTTGTGTTGGGACAGTTCATAATGTAGTTCCTAGACCACTTTTGCAAATTGTTCTTGTCACCAGATGTGTTCAGACATTGCTGTGCAGTTGTGGGGCGGGTGGGGGGGAAGTGAGGGGAGATAATTTTTTGGTCTTTTGTTTTTTTATCTTCCCCAAGAGGGGACAGTCTGGCCAACTTGCTCCAGTAATGCAATAAAGACATTGCAATAAAGCACCTCTTTGTCCTCATGCTATGGAGGGGTAGGCCTAGGGGCGGGCGGCAAGAGGAGGATTAGGATATTGAAAGCCCTGAAACTCCCAAACCTTCTCTCCCATGAGCACCAAAAGATTGGTCCTTGGTCTGCACTGGGGCCATCAGGCATGCTCTTCCCCTGAGCAAGAGAAGCTGACCCTAACGCACATGATGCCAGCATCTCGTCCATCCAGCACAGGACGCAGTGAGACTCAGAAACCAGTCCTGAGGAAGTTAAATCTGAGAGCTGTTTACTTCTCATCCCATTCTGAAGTATGAGAGAGCCCAGCTTACTGATTCTCATCACATCTTTCTGCCTGGAAATAAAAGTGTTTCCATAGTCTATTCTCTGGGGGCAGGGAAAATGTTTGTTGCCCAAGGCCCTTGTCACCCTCCTGCCACAGCACTTTAAGGTTTCTATATTGGTAGAACATAATTAACAAAATGTGACCACCTCTTTGCACAGGCCACTGTGGTTCTCATGTAGTCTCTTAGGCCCCACCCAGGTGTGTAGTGAATTATACATCAGACTGGGTTGGGGATAGTCCATTGCTCTAAATTATTTTGCCTATGTCCTCTCTCCCCACTCCTAGGAACTATAGAGGATTTCCCCACATCCCAAGAGTTGTTCCATTCTTTGCATAGGATGCTCAAATTCCTGTCTCCAGCCCAGTCCTGTCTTTTGAACTCCACCTGTTGGCTGGATAGCTCCAAGGGGGCCTTGAGTGTCCCACAGGCACTACAAACTTTCTGTTTACAGAGAAAACATGCTTGGTTATGAATTCCCTTACTTTTCTGCCACCAAACCTACAAGCCTTCCTATGTCCACAGAATTCCTCTGCCTCTCACCTGTTAAATTACAAAAGGTAGCCCTCCTCCAACTAAAAGCCAGCCTTTCCACAGATTGTATATTTTTGTATCCTATTTTCCTCCTCCTCCTCAGGAATTTCCCATCCTCAGTTGTCAATTCTTTCACTATTGTTTTCTCTCAACCAGATCATTCATTGACATTTAAACATGGTTGAGTGTGTCTCATTCCACTTCCTAACCTCTATTGAATCTTATATCCCTTTATCTCTTTGCCCCCCTTCAAAGCCAAACCTTTTTACAAAAACTGTCTAAGTTTGTCTGTTTTCTCTCCTCTACCATTTCAGAACAGGTTCCACCACCAGCTGAAACTGCTTCCTGGAGGTCTTCAGTAACCATCGTCGTTGACTACTTGCCATGAAAAACTCTCCCATGGACTCCATGATGACTCTGCGTCTGGTTTTCCTTCTAGATCTCTGATTGTTCCTCTTAATTCTCTTGGATAACTCTGGCTGCCTTCTCACTTATGTCTTTTTCCCTGGCAGTTTTAACCACATCCATGATTCCATGTGCCATCTTTAGGCCATTTATGTCTGTGTTTCTCCTGCTCAATCCTCTATCGGGAGGTACCTCACAGCGTATTGAATGCAGGGTCACCACCCAGCCCAGGTTCTCTTCCATTGTTTCACATTTCAGTAGTAGAAATAAATATATACCTCATTTGCTATGTAAGTTAGGAATGCAGTCATCATCCTTGAGACCTTCCTCTGTTTCAGATGGACATAACACTCACCACCAACCTGTATCAAGTTTACTTTCTAAATGTCAAAGACATCACTTCTCCCCAACTTCATTTCTTCGCTAATCTCTTACCTTAATACTGGAAGGGCTTCCCTTCTTCCACAGTTGCCCCCCTCAAGTCCATTCTCATAACAACCAGTTATCTTTTCAAAATACAAATCTGAACCTATGTAAAACCATTAAGTAACTTTTAATCACTCTTAGGGTAAATTACAAAATTCTTAAAGTGGTCTGGTTTCTCAAGTTTAGGATCTCATCCCCTACTTCAGTGACTCTTCCCTGGATCCTTCCTTCAGCCAGTCCCAATGTCTTGGGTTTTTCTTCTGCACATATTCTCTTTAGAACCACCATCTATTCCTGTGGCCTCACCGTCTATTTGCTGATGGCTGCCAAATCTGCGTCCGGCTCCTACACGTTCCATCCTCAAGGCTGTCCTAGTTCAGACCACTAGAATGGATCACTACATCATTTTCTCTCTGGTCTGCGTATTCCACTAGAGCCTCCTTACACTGCAGCCAGAGTCTTCCTAAAACATAAATGTTGATCATACCACTTCCCTGCAGTTATCTTTCAGAAACTCCTTGTTCCCTCAGTCTAATCTGGTGGTGTTTCTCAAAGGGAGCACCACTGGCACTTAGGCAGCTGCCCTATGTATTACAGGATGCTTAGCATCTCTGTCTCCTCCTTCCCTCACCTCCCCCCCCAATTTCCAGCCCCTTCAGGGGGCAGTTCCTTTCTCACAGGAACCGTTGCAAGATGTGCCGGCCCCACCTCCCTTCCCCTTTGCTGTGGTGCTTCTAAGGAGATCCTAATACATGTGGGAGGCTCCCCCAGGCAACCCGTTACCTGTGGTCCCAGCATCCAGTACAGGCTGGCCGAGGGCCTGCTGCCAGTGAATGACTGAAGGAAGAAATGAGTTCAAGAAGGGACTGAAGGCTAAGGGGCCAGACAGCTACTTGTGGACTCTGGCACCATGGGCAGGGCACGCCCTCTGGCGGCCACAGCCTTCTCCATACAAGGTTACAGAGGCTTCAGGGAGCAGGAGGCAGCCCCCGCATCTCCAGTCCTCTGGATGCCTCTCCTTCAAACCTAAGCATGGGATTATGGGACAGTTAGTGCAAGACCAGAGTCTGAAAAGTTCTGCATCACCATGGAGGTACTCTACCACAGCCCTACTCCCAGCTGCTGTGATGCCATCTCCTGACTCCTCGGACACAATGGTCCCATAGGTCATAGGTGTTCTCCCCACTCCCACACCATCCACTCACCCACCTGCCAAGTGCAGTCCTACTAACTGGGGGCTGCCCACCTCAGTAATGTCCACCTCCAGTGGTCAGGCCTGCCTGACAAAAGCCCAGGAAGGGCTCACTGGTTACAAACATTAAGGCATTAAGGCAATTCTGCATTTTCATCTCAAGTGGGCCTTCAAAGTTTTAACAAGTAACTTCTCCATGGATTTCAAAACTCTTCCCTCTCTTGGCTTTTAGGACTCTTTTCTAGCTGCTGCTTCTGTCTTCTTTGACTTAAATGCTAATGCTCAGTGTACCACTATTGATACATTGATGGTGCTCAAATTTCTATCTTCGGCTTTCTATCTTCAGTCTAGATTTTCCTACTGAGTTCCAGGCCTGTGCATCCATCCAGTTATGTTCAGGATGTAAAGTACCTCAAATGTATCCCAAGTTTAACTCTTCACCTCCCTCCATCTTTTTTCCTCATTTTCTGGCTATGAAGCACTCCAAGTAAGAGTTTGATGACGGTGGTTTCTGGAGTCAAGGGAGACCTAGGTTCTAATCCTAGTTCTGCCCAAGCTATGTTACTATCTGAAAACCTGAGTTTCTCTCCTCCATATAGCAGAGATGCTACGCTACATGGTCTTCTGTGGTTCCCCGTCACCTAGAGAAAGTCTGAACTCCTCGAAGTATCATTAAATATGGCCCTTGCCTAACTCACTAGGCCCATTTCCACTTTGGTTTCTGTTCCTTGAATATACCAGGTATACGGTAAGTGCTATACTCTTTGCCTGGACACTCGTACTAATCCCCACTCTTCTAACCCAGCAAACTACTACCTGTCATCTGTTCTTCAGGTTTGAGCTCAGATGTCCTAGTCTCTGGGAAGTAAGTTGGGCTAGGCAACCCTCCCCTGACAACGGAAAGTGTGTTATTCACCACTATATTCCCAGCAGCAACATAGACCTTGAGTTACATTTGCGTTGACGGAAAAAAAGAAGCAAAAGACAAAGATGGTTTCCAAGAGCATGTATTACACAGGTCTGAGTGCAAGAAATGGCAAACAACTGCTATGTTTGCTTTAAAAGCTCATCAGGTACCAAAATCAAGTCCTGATGCTTTTGAGGGCCCCCTGGGTCTCGGCCCCTCTGGAGTAGGCTGGGCTCAGGCTCCTGGGTGAGGGGGCAGCTTCTGCATGGAACGTCCTGCCTCCTGTCACCTGAGGCATCAGGCACTTTGGTGATGCCCAGGGCTGGCTCCTCTTTCTCTCTCTGTGCACACTCGGGCTCCCATAGCCAGCTTTGGTGGGGAAACTCACAAGGTGGATGCACCAGCCCAGGGGCACCAGGTGCCCATGACTTCTCCTCCTGTCTGGGAGACAGGTTCTCAGGGTGGGCTGGAGTTATGGTTTCCAAATCCTGGGAGCTGGCCATCCCACCTTCCATTGTTGCCTTTCTGCTTGAAGATGCCCTGTCAGGACCCTCGATAAGAAATTTCCAAGACCATGGGCCTGGCTCTCCAGAGGTGGAGGAGGCAGCAGAGCGACTGGTGGGGATAGGTCCTGAAGAGCTGGGACAAAGTGCTGTTAGTGCCTGGGTGTGGAAGTGCTGGGCCTTCCAGCAGCCTTCAGGAGGGATGGGGTCTGTGGGTCCAGCCTCACCTAGGTTGGGGGCCACTGATGAGGAGCTGGCAGCCTCCTCAAAGGCTTGTGGGATCCCAAGCTTCCTCTGGGGGACACTAGGGCCTTCCATCCTGGGAGGCTTCAGTGTGACCTCTGTCAAGAGGCCTGGGACCACTGGGCCCTGACTCTTGGGGTCCCTGGACAAGAAGGCATCCTCTTCCTCACCCTCTCCTGCTCCTGTGAGGGGTGGGACCCGGCCCACTTCTGGGGTTGGTGCCAAGTTCGGCTCCTGTCCACCTTGGCTGTTCTCAGGTCCCTCCTCAGCGTCATCCTCTGAGGAGTCAACCTCACGGATGGCTTCCTGCTTCTGCAGTGACTCTCGCCGTTCAGCCCGGTCCTGTCGGAGGGTGCCTAGGGCCCATGAAGGAGAAGGCTGCAGCACCCCCTTCCCAGACAGGACACTCCTGGTCCCGACCACCTCTAGAGGGCTAACTTCCCTGGGTGGCAGTTCCTTCTTCAGCTCGGGGTGGGGCAGGTCAAGGCTATGCTTTCGAGAAGTGGCTAGCTTCTTCTCGGAAGCAGCAAGTGCTGCTGCCAGTTTCTCAGCTGATTGTACTCTCTTGAGCAGCGGTGAGCGAGGCGGCTCCGCACTCTTGGGCCGTGAGAGCTGCCTGCCCAGAGGAGGCGACAAGTGAAGCTTGGCGGGGAAGGCCTGGGCTCCATGGCCCGACAGGGGTGATGGGGAGCGCTGGGGTGAAGCTGCTGGTGGTGGGGAAGGGGTGTGGGCCAGTGGTGACAGTGGGATGCTGCCGGCCGACTTGCGCCGCGGAGAGCGGTACTGGCGCTGGAGCTTGGGTGCCAGGCCGTGCAGGGAGCTGGGCCGTGTGTGCCCAGAGCCGGCTGGAGAACTGGGCACGCTGGAGCTGGGGGAGCTGCTCTGTGATGAATTCCCTCCCACTTTGTACACACAGACAGACACACAGACAAAGGTTGAGCAATGTTAGCCGACAGAAGTGACTGAGGGGCAAGACAGGGTTAGCCCTGGACTGCCCCAGGATTGAGGTGACCCCACCAGTGAGCCAGAGCCCAAGCTATAGAAATAAAGTCACTCTCCACCCCCGACCCCTCCTGCCCAAGACTGCTGGGGCTTTCAGGAGGTAGGGTGAATGAGTTTCAGAGTGGGGCCACAGAGAGGCACAGAGGGCCTAGGCTCTTTCCTACCTCCCAGGGACTGTCTCTGCGATCTGCAGGGAGCACATCATACCTGAATGCACAGCATCGGGTGTCACCCGGTAGCCCTGAGTGGGAGATCGGGGGGAAAGGCTGTGGCTGTGTGTGGGAGAGCCTGGCCCACTCTCCCCTGATGATAAGGATCGGTTAAGAGAGGAAAGGCTGCGGCTGGTGTGGAGCAGGGATGCCTGCTTGGTGATCTTCCGGAACAGGGAGCTCCTTTTTCTGCTGCAGAAACAAGGGTCAAGGGCCGAGTTGGGGCACAGAGCACAGCATATACTGGGCCCAGTGGCCAGGACCCCCAGCACACACTGGCCACCCAGGTGGCTCAGTCTGGCTCACCTTTCTTGGCCATCTTTGCCCCGGCTCCGCTTACTCCTTCGGGCCATCTTGGCCTTGTAGCTGCCCCTCCGAGCTGGCCCCACTTTAATGGATGTGTTTTCCAAGGGCGTTGTTGAAATAGACACCTTGTTTCCGCTCTGGCGAACAGAGTGTGAACCCAAGTTCAGGTAGTGAACATATTCTTGCTCCCACCCTTACCCTTGGGCACGGCGACACCACAGCTCCAGCTTTTGCCCCAGCATTAACAAGTCTGAACCACAGGCCTTCCTTCCCTCGTTGCAGATTAGGAAATGGCTCCGATTGGAGCCTGGGCAGTTTGGGGTGGAGAAGGTTAGAGAAGAGGCTCATCCGTCTTGTTCTTCAGTTCTATCCTTGGCTCAGAAGGATCCATGGGCCTTGGTCAGTGAGGACGTTGCTTTCCAGTGAAAACCCACTGCTTTGGGTGCCTCTGTCCTCAGTGCCACGTGTGCCCAACTCTCCCACTCCCCTATGGCCAGTCACAGACTCACAAGGCCGGAGCCGTTCGGGACCACAGAAGCAGCATACCCAGCACTAACCTTCAGAATCAGCTCCACCACTTCTGTGTGCACAAGCCCATGCACGGGCTCCCCGTTGACATGAGTGATGAGGTCACCCTGACGAAGCCCCGCCTCACTGGCTGGACCTCCATCCTCCACGTGCTGCCCCAGGGAGATAACAGTCCTCAGCCTGGAGCCTGAGCATGAAGTATGGGGCCTGGTTCTGCTGTGACCCAACCCCCTCGAACCCCTGAGGATAGTGTGGGCAGGGACAGAAGCAGGGACAGACAGGCCCTGGTGAGGGGAAGGCCGAGGAGTGATGAAACTGGGACACAACAGGTCTGGATGGCCATACGTACCCACACCATGTGGTGCACAGTGTAGACGTCCGAGTCACCCATGTAGACACGGATGGCCCGCAGGGTGAAGCCATACTTCTTGCCGGCTCGGTGGATGATAATGGGGGGCCTTGAGCTGCTGAGAGCTGGCAGGAAGTCCCTGCTTGGGGAAGAATCCCTGGATGATGGGTTGGAGGACTGGGAATGTGGGGACATAGGGCTGGCCAATGGAGAAGAGGTGTGTTCTGGAGAAGGAAAGACAGGACTAAGCAGGTCAGAGGACCCCGGCCTGGCCATGCTCCCAGCCCAGCCCCATCTAGGCTGCTGATCCCAGGCAGCTGTAGCACAGGCAGCGCCTAAGCCCAGGGAACCTCTTTCCCACACACTTGGAGCAGCAAAGGTCCTCATGTGCCCAGACCCTCCCCAGGAGGCGACAGCAGCTAGCACTGAGTGTGTACTTGTATCCACCAGGGGCCAGATACACTTTTCCTCCATATTCAAACATCGCAATTGCCCTACGAGCTACCACTGGTTTTTTGACGAGGAACTTGAAGCTCAGAGAGGTTAAGCAACTTTGTCAAGGTCAGGAGCTATTTGGTGATGGAACCAGGACTTGAATGTAAGCTCTCTGCCTCAGAGCTGGCCCTTGTTACACGGTGCCATCCTGCCCGGTGGCACATGCACATGCAGCCTGACACCAATGCACAATACAGACCTCCTGTAACAGGGGATAGCCATGACACACAGCCTGTCAGATACCTGCTCCTCAGGACACAGCGTACAGACGTACCGGCCACGTGCAGACCCCTGCCACAGACCCGCAGAGATTCCAAGGCCCTTCCTGTGAGTTTTAGCCTAGTTCCCTGGGGGCCCTACCTGCAGGAATGAGGAGGGACAGGGTTGTGGCCGAGGCAGACTTGATCACTTTGTTGATGGGACGAGTGGTGCGCTTTTCCACAGAGTCCCCGGAGAGCAGTCGGTGGCGGGCCCTGCGTACTGCCAGGTCACTGATGGCCTTGGCTGCGGCTCCTTCAGTCAGCTGTGGGGTCCCACGGCCTCCTCGAGTCTCCACAGCTGGGGGCGAAGGTGAGCAATGAGACCTGCAATGCCGCCGAGCCTCCTTACCCTGCCTGCCTGCAGTATCCTCCATTCCAGGCCCTCTGGCCACCTGCTGGGCCACACCTGGGCTGGAACCGCAGCTCTGGCCAAAGGGCTCCTCGTCTAGCTTCAGTCGCCGCTCCACTGGCCGTTCAGGGACAGGCCCAGATACGCCTTCTCCAGAAGGGGGTGTCAGAAGCCACGTCCCCTCCTGCTGCTGTCTCCTGGGGGTGCTGCTGGCCTCCTCAGGGCCCTCAGGGAAGCGGGGGGCATCCAGGAGGCCTGAGCAGCGGCGTCGCACTGTCAGTGGAGGGCTCGAGTCACTCTCCGTGTGGGATGACTCGGACACCGACAGCCGCTTCCGCAATCTGTGAGACACAAGGCCCGGGTGAGATAGGCAGGCGGTCTCCCTCCTCTGGCGCAGGCTTCCTTAGGGGCTCACAAGGGTTATAAGTCACAGAACTTCTTCCCTCAGACAGTCCCCTGGAAGCCATGCCTGTGATGCCCCCTCACTGCCGCCAGCACTCCGCCCTGCATCAGATCTCGTCCGTGATCTGTAATAACAGATGGACGGCTGTGCTGCCCACCCTGGGGGAGTTCCGGGTGCTCACATCTCAGGGGAGCCAATCACCCAGCTCCGGTCTCGGCCCTTCAGCCCTGCCAGGCCGTCAGAGCGGTCGTCCTTCTCCTCGCTCAGGCTGCGCTTGGTGGGGGGTGGTGCCCGGCGCTCCTCGAGCAGCGAGAGCCGCTCCATGCTACTGTACACCTGTGGGCACAGAGTCTGTGCTGGGGACAGGCCCCAACAGCCACACCGCCCCAAAGTATCCTTGGCACCTGAAACCCAGGAATTGGAACCAGTTCTGCCCTTTCCTCCTCCATACCGGGTGCATATTGGAGGAAGCACCTACTCCACTGTCAGGGCCTGGCGTGGTTCCTGCAGTCTCTGTCATATGCAGGCCCGGCCCTTTCTCCCTCTTCCTAGGGGCAGCCCCATCGCCTGCTCCCCGCACCTGCCCCAGCCACGGCCCTTGACAGGCCCTCCTCTCCCAGTCCCCCTGTTCTCTGCCCTGCCCGGGCCTGTTCCCGTCGCACCTTGCTGAACCTTGGCGAGCATGAAGAGAACTGGCGGATCTCCAGGCAGCCATCCTCGCTCACTTCTTCCTCGTCCTCTGAGTCCACATGATGGTAGCGCTCTGAGCGGGCTGGATCAGACACACGGGACGGTTCCCTTCAGAGGCCCCTGGTGGTGCCTCCTTTTGACCCTTATCAGACCTCAGAGGGCCTGGAGAAGTTGCCCCTGATGCCAAGTTCAGGGTGCACAGGCGTTTCTGGGCAAACAGATAGGACCCCCACTCCTCCCCATCCCATCAGTGGCCTTACTGTCAAAGTAGCTGGTATCATCCTCTGACTCCAGTTGAGGAATAAATTCAGCCTTCTGGCGAAGAAGTCCTGTCCAGTCCAGACCGGTGAAGAATGAGTGCTGCTTCACCTCCGAGGCGCTGCCTGTGGGCAGGAAGGGCGTGGGCCAGGGCGCGGGATGAGCTGTGTGGGGTCCCGACCAGCAAGTCCAGTGAGAACCCAGCCCTCAGGAGGCCAGTCCTGAAGGCCTCGGCTCCAGCACCTCTCTTCCCGCGCTCACAGGAGCGGGGCCGTCTCAGGGCCCGCCCGAGCTTCCTGGGTGCATGGACTCAACCTCCCTCTTGCAAGCTGTGAGAAAGGTCAGGGGGGCCTGTCCTACCTGTGCCCAGTCTCTCCAGAGGGTTCTGATGGAGCAGTTTGGAGGTGAGGTCCTGGGCATCCGGCGGCAGGGCATCATCCCCCTCAGGCCACACGATCTCATCTGCAGAGTGGGGGGAAAGAGGGAAGGAGGGCTTACAGAAGGGTCTCAGAGGCTGCAGGCAGAGTGGGGAGATACAGAGGAGGGTTCTAGGATGAGAGATGGGGAGGGAGGCACAGAGGGCCCAGCCCAGAGCCCCTGAAAGCCTTGCCTGGGACCCAGCTCCTTAAGTTCTACGGGGGGTCTCACACCCGCCCATCCTGTAAGCCAGGACGTCCCCTGTCCTGAAGCTCCAGCTCAGCCTGACTCGACACTTCAGACACTAGTATACTCACACACACACACGCACACACACACACACCACAGGCACACACATGCCCATATGGGGGAGACACGAACACAAACAGAATAAGCCCCGGGTGACACAGTACCTATGAACACACACGCACACATGCGCGCGCACACACACACGCACCCCTAAGAGGCAAGCATACTATACACACACACGTGTGAATTCACAACATAAGCCTCACAGGTGCATGCATAAATCATATTTGTGGGTCCAGACTCTGTCTCCCCAGTGTGCCAGGGTGACGGTACCTACCACTGATCACTTGCCCAAAGAGCTCCTCCGGAGTATCTCCAAAGAAAGGGACGCAACCCACCAGGAACTCATACAGGATTACGCCCATGGCCCACCAGTCCACCGGCTTCCCATAGCCCTGACGCAGGATCACTTCCGGCGCGATGTACTCTGGTGTCCCGCATACCTGGCACAGAGAAGCCAGGCTGGCTCAGCATCCTGAGGCAGCTCACTGGCATCACGGCTGAAGGGGTGGGGGTGTTCCCACCTCTAGAGAAGTCTCTGAATGAAGACTCAGCTTACTTTGGTTAAAGAGCAAGGTCAATAGGAACCCAGGGTATCAGAGTTGGAACTGTCGGTGGGGTGAGTTTATGTACCTTCCAGTTAACCAAAACGTGTAATTCTAGCCTGGAAAACCATCCTGAGCCCTCGACACCTCTTTATGGCATCTAGTTCCCAAACTGGCCTCCACCCTCCAGTCTCTCAAAGGACAGTCCCTACAGTCACATGACTACTGCAGGGACTTGCAAACAGTTACCATCTGAACTGTCACATCAGGGAACAACCGGAGGCTACTCTCAGGAAGCTGGGCCACAGCCCAGTGGAAACTTGGAGCTATGTTCCAAGAACAACAGACTCCAGAAGAGCCTTCCCCTTGACTGAGGGCAAGGGGGTTCAGGACTCATCTCCTGTTAGTCTCTGAGAGTAACAATGGTTATGTGACCTATTTTCTCCAAACCCCGAGAAAGATGATTTTGGATTTTATATCCATTATGATTCTTGAGGCCCACCCCATTTTCCAAATGTGCTACCTTATCTCAATGCCTCCCTGGAACCAAAAGGCAGAAAAGATGGGAGCTCCCAGTCTTAACATGTAGCTATGGGGTCAAGCATGTGGCCCCTCACCCCATTATTCTGAAGTCCGGACCTCAACCCCCAAGGTCTCAACCATCCTTCCTTACCTGCTTGTCCAGGAACTCCCGGGCATCCTTTTCTATGTGGCCCTCGTACAAGTTTGTTGTCAGGCTCATGAGGCCAATTTTAGAAAGGCCGAAGTCAGTAAGCTTGATATGCCCCATGGATGTAATCAGGAGGCTGGGAAGTCAGAGACACAAAAGTATGGGGTTATTTCCTGGTTTTCCAAGAGTGCTGATTTTAGTATACGCCCAATTTTCCCATTCAGGCTTCTATGGGGTTCCTGTGGGACTTAAGCAGAGTAGCTTCAGGAGGGAGGCAGGCAGCTGAGAAAGAAAAGGCATCTCTGGCTTAGTGAGTCGTGCATTCTGCACAAGCAATTCACCTGCCTTTTGCCCATTCGCCCAACTCATTACTGTTTGCTGCCCTCAACCGTATTCTCTGCTGGGGGCAGGTACCAGCTAGCTGAGGGACAGACTTTCCTCCACAGAGCGATCAGCTTCATTCCACGGCTCTCATCATACCCAGTCCTCTCTCCTCACCTGGGTGTCTCACCATACCCAGGCTCAGGGAGAGGGGAAAGGGGCCCAGAATCCTGTGCCGTGTCCACAGCTGGTTTTAAAGGAGGGCTGGTTGGGAGAAACTAGAGATAAGATCTCACAGAAAATGGTCTCTTTCTTCTCCTGTCACATACTCTGCCTGAGTCATTTCATTTTACGACAAAGATTTCACCCTGCCACTCCTTCATTCTCTTACTCCCAAATCAGCATCTGACTTCCTCCTTTATGAGCTCCATGGCTACTAACTGCCCAGAGGTCTTACAGCACCGTGAACTCAGCCTGTCCGAAAGGGAGTCGCGCCTCCTAACCGGTCCTCTTAGCAGGAAATGATTTCTGTTACCTCTGAGCTCTGTGATAAGTACTTTATTGATTATTTATATTCTGGCTCCTGAAAGGTCTTACAACAGAGTAACTAACACAACAAAGTAGGTATGATTATCCCCACTTGAAAGGGGAGGAACAAGAGGCTCGGAAGTTTAATTAACAGCCCCCGGTTCACAGAGTTTACAAGTGGTCATTTGAACTCTGGTCTGTCTAATGTCAAAACCACTTTCCATGACAGAGGTTTATCCCCATGCACTTAGTCCTGAGCTGGAAATCTGGAAGATATCCCAGACTCCTGCTCCCTTTTCCTCCCCCACCCCCACCTTTTGGTTTCCTTTCTATGTCCTAACGGTAGACGTAGGACGTCTCTTAAGCACCCTGCAGGCGTGGTTGGCTTGGCCTGGTCTCCTGCAGCAGCCTCACCATCTTTCCACTGGCAGAGTGCTCTTGGTAAGCCTAAACCAAAATCTGAGCGTGTCATTCTATCATACCTCTGGTTAAGAGGTCCTCTGAAGACTCACTAAGACCCTTTAAAATAAAACCCAAATCTAACAAAAAGACCCTTGATGATCTACTCCCTGCCTCTCTCTCCAGTCTCATCTCTTAGTACTCTGACCAATTAACCATCCTGGTCTCCGTATAATGTACTACTGGTAATTCCCAGCTCGTGGGCTCTCCTACCTGTGCGCCTTTTGCAAATCCTGCCTCCTGGCTTTAGAAAGCTCCTCCCACTTTTTCCCATCTGACTAATGCCTTCTGAGAAGTGGCCGATGCGCAGACAGTTCTGTTTCCCACACTAAAGTTCTCTAGGTCAGGGACTACCTGATAGCCCAGGTTATAGTGCTTGGCCCAGACACGTCAGTAAATGTGAGAACACTTGTTCAGCCATCTACTAGATGGTGCCGACTCTCTCCTGCTTGGTGTCTTTAGCCGAGCTCCTCAGTGGCTCTTACACGTCACTGAGGATTTATGACGTCCCAGCAGGACTCGAGGGCAATGGGCTTTGCATCTCGGGTGGTCGGGGCCAGCGTTCTAGGCCTGGACAGACATCCGCATGAGCACTGTTTTCTAGCCACCATTCTGGGATAGATTCAAATATGCTGCGTCTGCCTCCACTTATTTAGAGACCCAAGAGGGAGACCTTGGACTAGGGCCCCAGAGTGGGCATACTTGTCAGGCTTGAGGTCACGGTGCACGATGCCGTAGTTGTGCAAGTACTCCAGGGCCAGCACGGTCTCCGCAAAGTACAGACGCACCATGTCCACCGGCAGGGCCCCGATGTTCTTCAGCAGAGTGGCGCAGTCTCCTCCTGTAACAAGCCCAGGACACTGTGAAGGAACGACCCAGTTCCCTACTCAGGGTGGTCTCAGGCTTCTGGTCTCTGAGGCCTCGGGGACTCCCCTGGGGCTAGAGCCCAGGAGTCTAGCTCTCCCGCTGCTGGGATGGGGACAGTGGGGCAGACAGAGTGTGGAGAGGCGGAGGCAGAAGTGAATCTGCCAACGGCTGTCATGGCCACTGTTCAGGCCAGGGAGGGTAGGAAGCCGGGCCTCCACGCCTGTGAGGGGACTGGCAGGGGTAGAGCGAAGTTATTTCAGGGTGGGAGTCCTGTATATTATCACCACATCTGACTGAGCCCCCAGCATTTGTCCACTTATGTCCTTCCTGTTGGCGATCCTTTGGTTTTTGAATAAGGCAACACTGTAAACTCCCAGCATGTATTCTCTGAATTAAAAGGAGAGTTTTGTTCAGTTTCAACTTTAAGATTTAGGCCAAATATCTTTGGAAGCTGCACCCAGCAGTGTCAAGGGAAGAGTGAAGGTCACTGGGAAAGCTGCCGTCTCTCCCCCGGGGGGGCCCCATGATGCTCTTCGACTCCATCCCCAGAGTATTTTGTGTGGTGTGTCCCGTTCAAGGGGTGTCCCCTTCACAAGCCATCAGTCAGGGCAATGACATTGCTTTCTTTCTGAGGGTCCAGACGCAGGCCTCCCGCATGCCACCTTGGGCTTGTGTGGCTCTGCTCCCTCCTTTGTTCCCGCCTGGGCCAGCAGTAGAGAGCATCCAGGCTTGGGGCGCAGGATTCTACAGCTACTGGGCTGATGAACCCTGTCCCACAACGCCTCTCTTTGCACCTGACATGGGCAGCCTCATGGCAGCTACCATCCCAGAAGCCTCTCCCTGTGAGGGGCAGGGAGCCTTGTGCCCACCATGTGGCCCAGCCATGTGGCCAAATGCTCTCTGAGATCCTAAGGCAAAAAGCAATGCCAAAGAGAGATTGGGAAGCTGGGCCCTGAAATGTCACCCCCACACAAAGCTGCTAGTCGCAGCTTCGGGCCAGGCCTCACATGGTGCCCTGGCCTCCACGCCAAGCCACGTTTCCCCCAGTACCTTCAACATACTCCATCACCATGCACAGGTGGCGCTTGGTCTCAAAGGAGCAGAACATGCTGACCACAAAGGGGTTCTCGGCAAAAGTCAGTATGTCACGCTCCACGAAGGCCTGCTGGATCTGGTTCCGAAGGATCAAGTTCTGCTTGTTGACCTTCTTCATGGCAAAGCGCTGCCGGGTGGACTTATGCCGCACCAGGAATACAGCCCTGGAAACACAGCCCCATCCCATCTCCCATGGGCCCTCAGCACCTGGGCTGTGCTCCCCACCACCCAGAGTGGGGGTGTCCAAACTGCCTCCTCTCCCACCTTATAAATGCACAGACCAAGGGAGCAGGGGTGTGCTTATCGATGAGAAGGATCTGGGCCTCCTGCTCACAGAACTCTTCAATTCCCCAATACACCAAGTCCTGAGGACACAGTTCAACCCTTCCCCAGAGCTCAGCGAGAGGAGGAGTGCTACCAAGAGGAGTGGGGACCTTGTCTGGGAAAGGAATAGTGCTCAGATGTCAGAGGAGACTGAACTCCTGTTTCTCCAGGAGGTTTTGGGGAGGGAGAGGGCCTATCCTGAGGCATCTGCCGTATGATATCCGGGTATCAGACACTTCTAGAAGGAAGAGCCCCAGGGCTGACTTAGCTCCAGTCTTGGCCACACTCTCACCCCTGCCTTTACCCATAGGCGCCATTGCTGATGAGCTTAATAGTTTCGAAGTCCTCTTCAGAGGGTTTCTTTTTAGATGTCAGAGATGCCCCACGGCCCTGGAAGACAAGAGCAAAGGCAGGAAGCAAGCACGCCTCTTAGAGCCCAGGTGCTCAGGGAAGCTGGAGCCCCGGCATCAGCTCAGCTCTTAGTCCTGCTGCAGCCCCCACCCATCCTTCCTGACGCAGGAGCCGAGTGACTTCGGAGACGGCGGGTGCGACCATCCGCTCCTCCATCCCACCCCCACACGTCCCGTCCTCTCGAAGAGGACTTGCGGCCCTTTGCTTCAGAGGGCCCAGCCTCCGGGATTGGGGCAGGAGCTCAAGGTCTTTACCTCCACGGAATCATCTGTCTCTGGAGTGTCAGGACTGTCATAGCTGCTCAACTGGGCCATTTCTAGAAACAAAGCAAGGGCACAAGAGAAAGGTGTGCACAGCGATGTCAGGCATCCCGACAGTCCGCTCACAACACACGACGGTGCATGCAAGGTGGGCATTCGGATCTCCTGCATCAGGCTGGGTGCAAATCTGGTTCTGTGCTCGCTCCTCAGAGCACTCACAGCTTTTGGACCTGTCTGCCAAATAATAGTGCCACTCCTATTTCTAGAAGCCACTGCCATTCACAAGGCCTGGCAAGTTTTAAAAAGCTTCTCTCAAATTTAGGACAATTCCTGGAAAATAGAACCCAAGGCGGGGCTATGGTCCGTACCCCCTTCCACTGTTGGGGTTGGGAAGCAGGGAAGGTGGATGAATAGAAACCAGGGACTTAGAAGCCTAGAGTTCGGGGGCGCAGCTGAACCCTGAAGAATGGAGAGATCTGCTCAAGCCCAGGGTCGGGACCACATGGAAGTCACAGGAGGGCTGGTAAGGTGGCAGAAGGGGAGGTAAGCATGCACGGGAGGTGGCCATTTTTGAAAATGTAATTGTGGTCCTTTGTTGTTGACCTCTTTTGACATTAGGTTCTAAATCCAACCCAGTGGGGCTCATGGCAGTCCGGGCTGGGTTATATCAGGCAGATGTGAACAAATCTGAAGGAGGAGCTGCACCATGACAGAGAAGACGGGGTTCCTCTGACGGCCCCCAGGCCCCTGGAGCTGCGTCATGTCCATGTCCGATCTAAGCCTCTTCTTCAAGAGGCTTCCCTGCAGTTAGAGCTTGTTGGCTGTGGGGTGTGTTTGCCGCCACCAGGCAGCATGCTCACCCTCTAGGGGATCCCGTGTGAGGCCCAGTTGACTAACGATGTAGCGGGGAATGTCACATTTAATCCCTTGTCCCTCTTTGGCATGGCCCTCGGCTGCTTCTAACAGGTGGTAGAACTCTTCAGGGTCAAACTCCTGCACCGGGAGAGAGAGGCAGTCAGTGGCGAGGGCTACGGGTGAAGGCCTCTTTGGTGTCGACAGCACATACCCCGAGCACGATGAAAAGGACTTTTTCTTTGTGATGGGACACCCTTGCCCCCAAATGCCCAGAAACATCATGATTTGGGGATCATAAGAATGGGGACAAAGCTGTCTTCCAGATGAGCTCCACACTGGACATGCTAAGTATATGCTGTCTTCCCGACAATAAGAACCAGACCTTTAGGTTTCCAGATAGCTCAGCCTGTTGACCCAGTCCAAAGCCTCCTGCCAGCCAGACGGCACCGTCTCTCACACACACACACACACACACACACACACACACGAACGCCTGCCTTCAGGTATTTACCGAGCACCTCCTGTGTGCGAGGGCCTGGAGAGCCGGGGAGACAGCACAGCAGTCCTGTCCCACCTGAGGCACTGGGACACTAACTGCACTACAGAGGGAGCACCTCAGGATCAGGGACTCTGCTATGTTTGGGTCTGTGTCCCCAGCATCTGTCCTAAAGTAGGTGCTCAGTAAAGTGCTGCCTCGTGGTGAAGTGAAGGACTCGACCTATGCCAAGGGAACGGGCCGCACTCCTGGCCGCCCAGACCCCCACTCACCTGCCTGCTCGCTGTGAGGGAGCCAGACTAACACTCCTCAGGAGCAGCCATTTTCCTCCCAGGAACTCGTCTGGGCCCCCATGCTGGCAGGTCATATTAAATAAGGACTACCGCAGTTCCGCTGTTAGCAGGATCCTTCCCCTCCACGCCTCACCCCCTCCCAACCTTCCCGGGAGTCCGCTCACCAGGCATTCCAGGAGTCGAGCTGGGCGGGCAATGACAATCATCAGCTTCTTCACCAGCTGCATCACGAAAGCCACTTCTGCACTCTCTGAGCGCTCGTGAGCCTGTGGAGAAGACAAAGGTTGGAGACTGGCACAGCGTGGCTGGGCTAATGCGGGCCGGGGCTGGGCGGCGCTGCTCTGGGGAGAAACAGCTGGGTGGCACAGAGACTTCTGCAAAATGAAGAAGTTAGAGAAAGTCCGTCTACTGTGACAGGGAGCTCTGGGACACTACGTGACACAACGGAATGTCACAGAGACACGTGCCTTTACCTGTTCCTCCACCCAGACCCCAGCTCAAGGGGCAACTGTTCCCTTCCCAACCCAGGACGAATGTCAGGAACAGAAAGACTTCAAAGCAGGAGGGAGGCAACCCGATAGAATTTTAGAAAGATCACTCTGGCTGTGGCGTGGACGGTGCACTGAAAAGTGCAAGCCAGAAAGGAGAAAATCCATGAAGGGGCTACTGCAGGAAAGGGTATGAGAAAGCCAGAAAGCCCAGCAGGAGGATGGAGAGAAAGAGAGAGCCTGGGCCCATTTCCGCGCTGGATGACTGAGTAGACCTGGGGGCTGGAAGAAGCAAGAGAAGGGAAATGCAACTACAAGTTTAGGGGCATTTCAGTGAACCCACAAATGAAATAAGGAATATAAGGTAAGTAGTTCGGGTAAGGGCAGGTGGAGAAGTTCTGTTTTGCATGTGCAAAGTCTGAGGTACCTATACTAGATACTTTCTTGGGTATTTACCCAGCCCAGGAGCCTTTCTCTTTTACAGAAACCGCTCTGGCGTCTAGTAGCTACATCTCTATCGTGTGGTGCCCCTTCCAGCCCACCTCCAGCAGCTGACCAGTGTGGATGACTCGCCTGTGAATTTAAAAATGGATGGAAAGACAACTGTTAATATCAGTGTGGCAGAACCGTACAGTCTACTGTTGGGTGAAAAGGGACGGCCACGTCTACCAGAGACATAGAGGGGACGGCATGAGAGGGCAATGACCACTCCCTGAGCTTCCCGCAGCTTCTGGTTTCTGGTTTTGGTCCCTTAGGGTCCGGCTGCATTCCTGTCTTCAATTCCCGAAGACCCACCCTTTTCATCTTTGTAATTAGTTTCCCCTTCCTGCTTAAACTACTCTGAGTTGGCTCTGTATTACTTGCAACTGAAGAAAACTAACCAACCTGGGAAGTCAAAGTGGAGGCATCTTTCTGAAGCAGCTAGCAACACTGATCTGGAGCTGAGGAGAACAGGGAGGGACGCGGTCAGGTGGGTGGGCTCAGTGTACGGACGACAACGGGAGACACGGAAGGAGGTGAAGCTGTTGGGGAGAGCATGAAGAAAGGAGGAGGAGGAGACCCGACGCACAGGGTGGTGCCATGCGGAACATCAGCATTTAATACTTTTATTTTTTTTTTTTAAGGTTTTCTTTTGTAAACTCTACATCTAACATGGGGCTCGAACTTATGACCCTGAGATCAAGAATCGTGTGCTCTTCCGACAGCCAGCCTGATGCAACATGAACGCCAGCATTTAAGAGACAGGCAGAGTAGGAACTTGTGAAGGAGCAGCAAGACTGTAAGACTGGAGAGAACAGTGTCATGACCCCCGGTAGGGAAAAGGGTCCAGGAGAGGTATTCAGGCTATTAAGCTCTGCGGAGTTTTGAAGACAGATAAGGATGGAAAGAGGCCATAGGATCTCTTTGGCAACTGGTTGATTCATTCCTTGGTGACTTTTACCTGAAACAGTTTTAGAGGAATGGTGGGAAGGGAAAGCAGAAGGCAGAAGACCAAGCAGTGAACAGGTTGTTAGGAAAGAAAAATAGCAAATGAGGATCATTAAAAAAAATTTGGTTATGATATGAAAACAGATGCTGGGCACTTGTTGAAAAGAATATATGAGTTTTATTCTTTTAAGACTTAGCCCAATATCAACTCTGTGAACCCTCATCTAAGTCCTCTGGCTGTACCCCACCCCTCACCAAACACACAAGAACCCGCAGCAACTGCTCCCTTTCTATGTTCTGTGTGCTCATAGCACATGGTACCACGTGTTGTTTCCTAACTAGTCTGTTTCTACAGCTACATGGGAGAGCCTTGTGAACAGAGAGACTGGGTCTCTTTTTCTTCCTTTATGCGCTAAGACCAGCACAGGGCCTCTTACTTAGAGGACGTTAAGGTGTGTTGAAGAAGTGTTTGAAAATATGATCTTAGGCTCTGGAATAAGACAAACCTGGGTTTGGGTTCTAGCTCTGCTACTACGAAACGAGTTACGCTGGGCTCACCCAGCCTCTCTGAAAAGCTTTGGTTTCCCCATCTGTAGATTTGGTGGTGTCGTGAAGATCACACTAGATAAATTGAATGAGATCATGTATTTTCTAGTATGCACTGAGTGCTCTATAAATGATAGTGATTTTATTTCCAATGTAAATCTTACCATGCCATTTTCCAAATTAAAATCATTCAATAATTTCCCCATTGCCTTCATGATAAGACCTGAGCTCCTCATAGAGCTCCTCCCCAACCCCTCCCGTTCTAACTCTTCAAATTCATCTACCAACTTTCCCCTGCAGGCATCCTTCACCTCATCATACCAAACTACCTCATCTGCGATTCCTGGAATGTACCTAGTTCCTCTATGCCTCTCAGAGTGGCCTGATTCCGGGCGCTGGCTAGTAGCAGCTCCTGGTGGGTGGACTGACCATAAGTGGTTGTTCCCGTGTATCCTCTGATTACTCACATGTAACACTTACTGTTTACATTTGTTCTTTTGTACACAGGCCTGTAAATATTAGCGCCTAAGATATTTGTATATAACGGGCTTTGTAGCTTATTTATTCAAAATTCATGTGTTAATGACTTAGGATGGTGGTCTACTCTGGGCATTATGTGGTTAAAAAAGAAAATGCTTCCCCTCAAAAAAACTTTTAATGTGGAAACAATAAATTTCACAGAAAACAAAAAAGGAAAAAAGAATAACAAAAAACTTTTTCCTAGGTCTGGTGAACTCCTACCTACTCATCAAGACTCAACTTTTCCCGAACCCTCCATGCAGAACTGTGCTCAGAACAGACCTCTACTATTCAGTGCTCATCAGTCACAATCGCTATAATACATAGAAGTGAGGTAATTCATGTAGAGGGCTCAGGGTGGTGTCGGCACACAGTACACTTCAATAAACGATAGGTGTTCTTTCCACATGATGGGCTGTAACCCCACTCGACAGCAAAGTCCTTGAGCTGGAACCTGCAATGAGCTTTTTATGCATCCCCAGGACCTAGCAAATTAGGCAACAGAGGAACGCACTGGATCCGTATTCAGTGCTCTTACTGCACCAAACAACCTACTCCTGGGGGCCATGAGTCTGGGAAAATGCCTGAAGGTTTGGGGCAAGGCTCTGACTGTAGCATTTCAGAAGATCAATTTTAGATATACAAGCAACCTGGGAAGCCACTCCGCCTTGATCCTTTATCTGAGGCCACAATCCTGGATTCCTATCCACTGTCAGAAAGTTACTCTTGAACAGAAACAGAGAGCTGCCAGGGATTTGCATGTGAATTTAGTTTGCTAAAATCGTATTTCTACAATGTTTGAATTTAAGCATTACTCTTGAAATCAGAAAAAAAGCATTTTTGTAGAAGGAAGCACTTTTTCATCTATGAAATCAAATCTCTCCTCACTGTAACTCTTGCCCACTGGGTTAACAGGCCTTTTTGCTACCTATTATGTATGAGAAATCTTCCATATTTGACAGCAATAATCATGGTCATCTTTAGTCCTCTTTTCTCTAGATTCAACTGTTTCCTAATTAAAAACAAAACAAACAACTCCTCGCTCCCTAATTTCTAGGCTAACACACGAAGTCCTGTTTGATCAATAGCCCTGGGTTCTCAGTCAGTTGGTATGACACCAGAGTAAGGTCATGTGCCTGGAGGTAACAGGGGTCTGGATTAGGAAATACTCTAGTACATGAAGGGGCATATGTCCTCCCACTGTACACCACTGGTGTAATATGGGGCAACTGTGATTTGAGGGGAGAAGGCAACTGACCACCTTACTGTAGAGGCGAAGAGGAAAGCAAACCCTGGAGCAGGAAGCAGTGGCTGAGAACTCACTGTATGGGGCACCTGTGGGGGATCAGTCATTTGAGCGTCGGACTCTTGGATTTGACGCAGGTCATGATCTTGGGGTCCTGGGATTGAGTCCTGCGTCGGTCTCACACTCAGCACAGAGTCTGCTTGGGATTCTTTCCCTCTCCCTCGCCCTCTGTTTCTCCCCCACCGCTCATGTGTGCTTGCATGCTCTCAAATACATAAATAAAATCTTAAAAAAAAAAGAACTCACTGTACACTCTGGTCTTGACCATCTCTGGGTTACTTTATCTCTAGCTTCCCAAGAAGTCTTTTCATACTGGGGAGGATCAGGTCTCTAAACACCTAAATCCCTACTAGCAAACTTGTCACCACGTAAATACAATGTCAGCAAACGGATAAGCCCTGGCCGGGCTGAGCGGAACCAGGCTGAAGGCTCTGCTCACCCCAGTATTTTCACTAGAAGAGAACCCACCACAGTCACTGGGGCCACTTTTAGGCTTTGGGTTACAAAGGTAGTCAAATATTTATGAATACCACCAATGTTGGAACCTCAGGCAGAATAAGTGGGATTAGAAAAAAAGCCCACAGAACTGAGTTCTTTTGATACCAAACAGGCTTCTCTTAGTAACGCAAGGGACAGAGGAGGAACCGAAGTCTATCAGCACCACCCTTGGGGGTGGGTCCTGCATATGAGCAAGGAGGTGACAAGCCGGCTAAGAAAACTGGAAACACCATTAATGCCTTTCTCTTAGCTTGGAATAAATAATCCACTATCTCATGGAGGATGTACCAGAGTTCCAGCACAAGGACACTCACATCTTGTAGAAGTTTCTCTAAATTCTCTTGAAGTTCATAGAAGTAGTGTGATGTAATGAGACGATTCCGAGATTTATCCAGGCAGTCTCGGGCCATCTCAACCACTTGATGATGAATAAAGCTCAAGGTTCCATCTGCCAAGGGCAGCACACTGTCTGGAGTGTTGGAGGAAATGAATTCTGCAAGACGCTCTTCCATTTGCGCGGTGGCCTGCAAATAAAAACAGGAAAAGTGACACTTCCCTTCTAGTTGCCGCTCAGTCGGAAGCTCAGCCTGAAGGACTGGTAATAGCCTGAGATACGTTCTGTGATCCTGGTTTCCTGATGTTGCATTTGGGGAACCTGACGGCTGCACATATGATAAGATGACCCTTAAGTCAAATCACAACATAGTCAAGAGGCACCTGGGTGGTTCAGTGGGTTAGGTGTCCAGCTCTTGGTTTCGGCTCAGGTTGTGTGATCTCAGGGTCGTTAGATCAAGCCCTGCGTGGGGAGAGGGGAGTCTGTTCTCCCTCTCCCTCTGCCCCTCCCCTCCCTCGTGTACTGTCTCTGCCTCTAAAATAAATAAACTAATCTTTAAAACAAACAAAAACATTATAGTCAAGACCTTCTCTCATTTGGCCTTGTCTCCCCCCCACCCCCCCACTCCTTGGAGGGTGCGCTCTTTTGCTCTGAGGACCTGGAAGTGGTTGCTTCCCCGCCCCCAGCGCGCTGCCTCAGGCCTGTTCATGCTGTTCCCCGTGTGGCTCCTTCACCTGCCGGCCGGCCTGGCAAACTCCTAGCACTCCTTCCAATTTCAGTTCCCACGTCCCCCGTCTCTTCTCTGGGAAGTCTTTGATTCCTCCAGGCCACCTAGGGTCTCTTTTCCTCTGTGCTGCCTGCCACTGGCCCTTCCAACTGCATAAACTTACTGTATGGACACTGCTGCTTTCTAAACACTTCTCGGCACTGGGAATTTCATATCAGAGAGAATTTGATTTATTTCAGGATCCTTTTACTTGACCTTAGGACCCAAGTGGACTAAGCAGATGCTCAGAGAGTGTTTACTGAAGGTGTGAACCTGCCTCCTCGTGGACCTGGACCCTCAGCAGAGCAGAAGAGGTGCCTGGCTCAGGAGCTTCTTGGGGACCTAACTGCACAGTCACGCCAAACGGTAAATTACACCAGTTAACAAGTTTCTAGCTGCGTATCTGACTTGGCCTTCTTTCCTTTGCCACTAGGGGGCAGTTTCTGCTTTTCAGGTGTGTTTAGCGTGTGTGTTTAGCGTGTGTGTGTGTGTGTGTGTGTGTGTGTGTGTGTGTGTGTGTGATATTTTCACCATAAGCATTTTGCCACATTTTTACTGCATAACTAATTGGCCATAAGGCAATTTTGCTGTAAAGGAAAAACGATAACTGGTTGACAGTTTTCATTCCACAGTTTGGTTTCATTTCTCCAATGATGCAGTATTCCCATTCTTCATACACGCATACAAAACACATGCAATGCTAGAATGACAACACAATACCTAATACACATAAGGAGGAGAAGGAGGAAACACGTGAGGTACATTTTAAACACTATACACTCTTAAACTTTTAAAAATATTCTTCATTTAAATTCAATTTAGTTTAATAAAAAATATAATTACACAAATTGTAGTAAAAAATAAAATAAAAATAAAAAATTCAACTTAGTTAACATATAGTATATTATTAGTTTCAGGGGCAGAATTTAGTGATTCATCAGTTGCACATAACACCCAGTGCTCGTTACATCACATGCCCTCCTTAATGCCCATCACCCACTTCCCCCTTCCCCCACCCGCTTCCCTTCCAGCAACCCTCCTTTTGTTTCCTACAGTTCAGTGTCTCTTATGGTTTGCCTCCCTCTCTATTTTCATCTTATTTTTCCTTCCCTTCCCCTCTGTTCATCTGTTTTGTTTCTTAAATTACACATGAGTAAAATCATATGGCATTTGTCTTTCTCTGACTGACTTATTTCACTTAACATAATACATTCTAGTTCCATCCACATCATTGCGGGTGGCAGGATTTCATTCTCTTTCATGGCCGAGTAATATTCCATTGTATAAAAATACGACATCTTTATTCAACTGCTGTTGGACATCTGGGCTCTTTCCATAGTTCGGCTATTGTGGACATTGTTGCTATAAACATTGGGGTGCACGTGTCCCTTCAAGTCACTATGTTTGTATCCTTTGAATAAATACCCAGTAGTGCAATCACTGGGTTGTAGGGTAGCTCTATTTATAACTTTTTGAGGAAACTCCTTACTGTTTTCCAGAGTGGCTGCACCACTCTAGTTTGCATTCCTACCAACAACCCAAGAGGGTTCCCCTTTCTCTGCATCCTTGCCAACATTTGTTGTTTCCTGACTTGTTAATTTTAGCCATTCTGACTGGTGTGAGGTGGTATCTCACTGTGATTCTGATTGGTATTTCCCTGATGCCAAGTGATGTAGAACATTTTTTTCATGTGTCTTTTGGTCATTTGTATGTCTTCTTTGCAGAAATGTCTGTTCATGTCTTCTGCCTATTTCTTGACTGGATTTTTTGGTTCTTTGGGTGTTGAGTTTGAGAAGTTCTTTATAGATTTTGGATACTAGCCCTTTATCTGATACAACATCTACAAATATCTTCTCCCATTACGTAGGTTGCCTTTTACTTTTGTTGACTGTTTCTCTTGCTATGCAAAAGCTTTTTATCTTGATGAAGTCCCAATAGTTCATTTTTGCCTTTGTTTCTCTTGCCTTTGGAGATGTGTCTAGCAAGAAGTTGCTGCAGCTGAGGTCACAGAGGTTGCTGCTTGGGTTCTCCTCTAGGATTTTGATGGATTCCTGTCTCAGATTTAGAGGTCTTTCATCCATTTGGAGTCTATTTTTGTATATGGTATAAGGAAATGGTCCAATTTTCCCAACACCATTTGTTGAAGCGACTCTTTTCCATTGGATATTCTTTCCTGCTTTGTCGAAGATTAGCTGACCACAGAGTTGAGGGTCCATTTCTGGATTCTCTATTCTGTTTCATTGATCTCTGTGTCTGTTTTTGTGCCAGTACTATACTGTCTTGATGATTACGGCTTTGTAATACAGCTTGAAGTCCAGAACTGTGACGCCTCTAGCTTTGGTTTTCTTTTTCAACATTACTTTGGTTATTCGGGATCTTTTCTGGCTCCATACAAATTTTAGGATTGTTTGTTCCTGCTCTGTGAAAAATGCTGATGGTATTTTGATGGGGATTGCACTGAATGTGTAGATTGCTTTAGGTAGCACAGACATTTTAACATGAGCATGGAATGTTTTTCCATTTCTTTGTGTCTTCCTCAATTTCTTTCATGAGTGTTCTATAGTTTTCAGAGTACAGATCCTTTCACCTCTTTGGACAGGTTTATTCTTAGGTGTCTTACGGGCTCTGGTGCAATTGTAAATGGGGTTGATTCCTTGATTTCTCTTTCTTCTGCTTCCTTGTTAGTGTATAGAAATGCAACCGACTTCTGTGCACTGATTTTACATCCTGCGACTTTGCTGAATTCCTGTATCAGTTCTAGTAATTTTCCGGTGGAGTCTTTTGGGTTTTCTAAATAGATTATCATGTTGTCTGTGAAGAGTCAAAGTCTGACTTCTTTACCTATTTGGATGCCTTTTCTTTCTGTTGTCTGAATGCCGAGCTAGGACTTACAGTACTGTGTTGAGTAATGGTCATGTTCCTGACCTTCCTTAGGGGAAAGGCTCTGTTTTTCCTCATTGAGGATGATATTTGCTGTGGGTTTTTTGTATATGGCCTTTATGATATTGAGGTATGTTTCTTCTATCCCTACATGTTGGAGAGTTTTTATCAAGAAAGGATGCTGTATCTTGTCAAAGCTTTTTCTGCATCTATTGAGAGAATCATATGGTTCTTGTCCTTTCTTTTATTTATGTAGTATATCACGTTGATTGATATGCGAATGTTGAACCACCCTTGCAGCCCAGGAATAAATCCCACTTGGTTGTGGTGAATAATCCTTTAAATGTACTAGCTATTATCTTGGTGAGAATTTTTGCATCCATATTAACCAGGGATATTGGTCTGTAATTCTCCTTTTTGGTGGGATCTTTGTCTGCTTTTGGGCTCAAGGTAATGCTGGCCTCACAAAAGGAATTTGAAAGTTTTTCTTCCATTTCCATTTTTTGAAACAGTTTCAGAACAATAGGTATTAATTCTTTAAATGCTTGGTAAAATTCGACTGGGAGCCTATCTGGCCCCGACTCTGGTTTCTTGGGAGATTTTTGATTATTGATTCAATTTCTTTGCTGGTTATGGGTCTATTCAGGCTTTCTACTTCCTCCTGTTTCAGTTTTGGTAGTTTATATGTTTCTAGGAATGCATCCATCTCTTACAGATTGCCTAATTTGTTGGCATATAATTGCTCATAATATTCTCTTATAATTGTTTGTATTTCTTTGGTGTTGGTTGTGATAGCTCCTCTTTTATTCATGATTTGATTTATTTGGATCCTTTCTCTTTTCTTTTTTGATAAGTCTGGCTAGGCGTTTGTTGATCTTATTAATTCTTTCAAAGACACAGCTCCTAGTTTAGTTGATCTGTTCCACTGTTTTGTTTTGTTTTTTAATTCTATGTCATTGATTTCTGCTCTAATCTTTATTATTTCTCTTCTCCTGCTGGATTTAGGCTTTATTTGCTGTTCTTTTTCCAGCTTCTTTAGGCGTAAGCTTATGTTGTGTATTTGAGACTTTTCTTGTTTCTTGAGGAAGGCCTGAATTGCCATACTTCCCTCTTAGGACCGCCTTTGCTCCATCCCAAAGGTTCTGAACTGTTCCAGGAAATTAAAGAATTTAAAAAATACATGGAAGCAAGTGAAAATGAAAACACAGTGTTTTGCTTCCACTTGCTTCCATGTATTTTTTAAATGAAAACAAAAACACTGTGTTTTCATTTTCACTTGCTTTCATGTATTTTTTAAATTCTTGAATTTCCTGATTGACCCATTCATTTTTTTTTTAATTTTTAAAAAAAGATTTTATTTATTTGACACAGAGAGAGAGACAGCAAGAGAGGGAACATAAGCAGGGGGAGGGGGAGAGGGAGAAGCAGGCTCCCCGCTGAGCAGGGAGCCCAATGGGGTACTCGATCCCAGGACCTTGGGATCATGACCTGAGCCAAAGGCAGATGCTTAACGACTGAGCCACCCTGGCGCCCAGACCTATTCATTCTTTAATAGGATGCTCTTTAACCTCCCTGTATTTGTGGTCCTTCCAAATTTTTTCTTGTGGTTGACTTCAAGTTTTAAAGCACTGTGGTCTAAAGACATGCATGGTGTAATCTCAATCTTTTTGTACCAGTTGAGACCTGATTTGTGACCCAGTATGTGATCTATTCTGGAGAATGTTCCACATGCACTCAAGAAGAATGTGTACTCTGCTGCTTTAGGATGAAATACTCTGAATATTTGTTAAGTCCATCTGGTCCAGTATGTCACTCAAAGCCCTTGTTCCCTTGTTGATCTTCTGCTTAGATGATCTGTCCATTGCTGTGAGTGGGGTGTTAAAAATTTCCTACTATTATCATATTATTACCAAGGAGTTTCTTTAATTTTGCTATTAATTGATTTATATATTTTGCTGCTCCCAAGTTAGGGGCATAAAGATTTACAACTGTTAGATCTTCTTGTTGGATAGACCCTTTATTATGATTTAGTGTCCTTCTTCATCTCTTATTATAGTCCTTGGATTAAAATCTAGTTTTTCTGATATAAGGATGGCCAGTCCAGCTTTCTTTTGAGGTCCATCGGCATGATAAATGGTTCTCCACCCCCTCACTTTCAATCTGGAGGTATCTTTGGGTCTAAAATGAGTCTCTTGTGAGCAGCATATCAATAGATCTTGTTTTTATGTTTTTATTATTTTTTAAAGATTTTATTTATTTGTCAGAGAGAGAGACAGCATGCATGGGGGGGGGGGGGCAAAGGGAGAAGCAGGCTCTCTGCTGAGCAAGGAGCCTGATGTGGGACTCGATCCCAGGACCCTGGAATCATGACCTGAGCCGAAGACAGATGCTTAACCAACTAAGCCACACAGGCGTCCCTGGATCTTGTTTTTGTAATCCATTCTGACACCCTGTGTCTTTTGATTGGAACATTTAGTCCATTTACATTCAGAGTAATTATTGAAAGATATGCATTCAGTGCCGCTGTACTACCTGTCAAGTCAATGTTCCTGTAGATTGTCTCTATTCCTTTCTGGTCTTTGTTACTTTTGTACTCTCTCTCTGCTCAAAGGATCCCCTTTAATATTTCTTGCAGGGCTGGTTTAGTGTTCACAAATTCCTTTAGTTTTTGTTTGTCCTGGGAACTCTTTCTCTCTCCTATTCCAAATGACAGCCTTACTGGATAAAGTAATTTCAGCTGCATATTTTTCCCACTTAGCACACTGAATATATCATCCCAGTCCTTTCTGGCCTGCCAGGTCTCTGTGAACAGGTCTGCTGCCAGCCTTATGTGTCTACCCTTGTAGGTTAAAGACCTCTTGTCCCAAGCAGCTTTCAGGAGTTTCTCTTCATTTTTGAAATTTGCAATCTTCACTATTATATGTTGAGGTGTTGATCTATTTTTATTGATTTTGAGGGGGCTTTCTGTGTCTCCTGAACTTGAAATGCTTGTTCCCTTTCCCAGAATAGGAAAGTTCTCAGCTATAATTTGTTCAAATAAACCTTCTGGCCCTCTCTTCTGCTCCTCATCTTCTGGGGCCCCTTTATCTGGGTATTATTTCACTTCGTGGAATTGAGGAATTCTCTCAGTTTCCCTTCATGATCCAGTAGTTTTCCTTCTCTCTTCTTTTCAGCTTCCTTATTTTCCACATTTTATCTTCTATATCACTGATTCACTCTTCAGCCTCATTCATTCTCATTTTTATAGCCTCCATTTGGGACTGCATCTTGGTAATTCTATAGTGTCTTCTATGCTTTTTTCAAGGCCAGCTAGTATTTTTATAATCGTTTTAAATTCTAGTTCAGACATCTTACTTATATCTGTATCGATTAAATCCCTGGCAATGAGTAATATCTCCTGTTCTTTCTTTCGGGGTGAATTTCTCCGTCCTGTCATTTTATCCAGAAAAAAACAGAAGATAGAGAAAAAAAATAACGACAACAGAAAACGAAACAAACCAGAACAAAAACAAAAACAAGAAAAACAAAAAAAACAAACAAGAAACAAAACGAAACAAAAAACTAGATCCTGGGTGTGTTTTGGTCAGCTTGTTACAAGAAACTAGATCCCAAAATAGGAAAGAAGGAAAAACTTTATATATATATATATGTACATACATAAATGTAATACATATATATTTACATATATACAAAACAAATACATATACTTATATATATATATATATATATATACACAAAATAAAATACAATGAAACACAAAATAAATATATATATAATGTACATATTAAAAATTTAAAAAGAATTGAAAAAAATAACTGAAAAAAATACTGAAAGACTATTAAAAAAAAAATCAAAACAACAAATACTATATACTGTTTTCCCCAAGAGCTGAAGGTTTGTAGGCCTCTATGATCAGTAAACTTGATGTGACCCAGTTGTTCGAGCTGCTCTTCTGGGGGAGGGGCCACTAATTCTCAGGTGTACTTGCCCTAGTGGAAATTTGCCTTCAGTGCACAGAGAGTCAGGGCTTGGTGTAAGTGGTTCCAGATTCTACTATGTGGTACTGTTTTGCTCCCTGCAGGCTTTCAGCACCAATGGGAGGGATGAAAATGGCAGCACCTTGATCTCTAGCCCCAGAGCTGAAAGTTCATGCCCCCTTCACCGACTCTTTGGTGAGCCCTCACAGAAAAGCAGTCAATCACTCTTGTCTCCCAGGTTTCCCTCAGAATTCTGTGCTCACCTGGCCTGTGCCTGAGTGTTTTTATTTCAAGCACATGGGTGAGTTTCAAAACTCCAGATTTTTTTTTTTAAGATTTATTTACTTATTTGAGAGAGAGAATGAGCACACAAAGGGAGAAGGAGAAGACTCCCCACTGAGCTGGGAGCCTAATGTGGGGCTCGATCCCAGGACCCTGTGATCATGACCTGAGCCGAAGGCAGACCTTAATTGACTGGGCCACCCAGGCACCCCTCAAAACTCCAAATTTTATGGACACCTGCAGCATGGACTGGTGCTCCTTCTCCCAGGGGAGGGCGGCGGTCCTCCCCTCCCTTCTGCCTTTTGCTGGATGGACCCCTGCCAGGAAAGCGGTCCCATGACTGCACAGCAGTTCAGTTTATGGCAACATGGAGCAGAAAGCTGGCACCTAGACTTGCTGTTTTTAGCCGTCTGCACCACTCTTGTGCCTGGCAACTCTGCCACACTCAGGCACCCCCATTCTTCTTGTGACCCTGGGGATCCTGAGACCATGCTGTGGACCCTGGGATTCCACCCCATTTTGCCACCTGAGCACCTTTAAACCAGGGACATGCGCTACTGTAGCAGACTTCTGAAAAGTCTGATTTTGCATTCCGCTGCTTATAATACTTTGCGGTGGCTTCCTTAAGCAGGTTCCCTTCCTTCCAACGTATCCTGACATATCGCCCTGGATTCAAGTCTCCGCACCTCCTACCTGCCCAAAAGTGGTCACTTTTCTACTTGCAGAGTTGCAGCATTTCTTTTCTCTGATCTCTGACTGATTTCATAGGTACCTAGAATGATTTAAAACTATCTAGCTGTATTCGTGCAACCAGACAAACTTACGGTCCCTTACTCCTCGGCCACCTTAACTCCACGCTCAACTCCTAAACGTCTTTATAAAGGATCAAGCATAACGACATGATTCCTTAGCTGACTATTGTGCCCCTCTTCTTCACTCTTCCTCTCTAAAGCCTGCTTCAAGACTAGAAGACATAGACCATAGGGCCCAGGGCAGCAGAGAAATAAAGCTCATACTTACTGAGTGCTTACTATGGTCAGGGCACAGTTAGAAATGTTTAATGCTCATTAATCTACACAAACTCTCTATGAGATAAATACTCTTATTATCCCAAACAACAAATAAGGCAAATGAAGCTCAGAGAAGTTAAACCATCTGCCCAGGGTCAGGGCACCTGGGTGGCTCAATTGGTTGAGCGTCTGCCTTCAGCTCAGGTCATGATCCCAGGGTTTTGGGATTGAGCCCCGGCACTGGGCTCCCTGCTCAGCGGGAGCCTGCTTCTCCTTCCCCTCCCCGCTTATGCTCTCTCTCGCTATCTCTGTCGCTATCTGTCTCTCTCTCTCGAATAAAATCTTAAAAAAAAAAAAAAAAAATCATCTGTCCAGGGTCATATAGCTAGTAAATGGTAGAAGCAGATTTTAACCCATTCAGTCTGGTTCCAGAATGTGTGTCCTTCCTTACTGCTATCCTTCACTGTGTATGTCAAGAGGGTAATCACAGGGCTTCACACCATTTCCCTAAGCCACCCATGTGTGTCCAGGAGACTATACCGGAGTCTAGAAAAAGGACACTCTCAGAAGAGCAGGGAACCACCACACACCGGAGCCCCTAGACTCAGAGGAATAGGCAGACCCAGGGAAGTCTGGACAAGGGGCTTGAGGGTTCCATGCCCCTTGTTGTCCTGGACAGGGAGGCTGTGTCGGTGCCCTGGCTCTGACAGAGCTGGCTATGTTCTGCAGGAACAGGGCCTGTCATGAGAAGGTGAGGTCAGAGCGTATAGGTATGCCATGTCCAAAAAGAAATGCAAATGGAAAACAAGCCCCTGGGTTCCACGTACACGACGGTGTCTAGCCAAACCGCATAGCTACGAAGACTACTTCTCAGCTATCTCAGGAGAGTAATCTGCCTTCCTTCCTCAGCAGTTTCCTGCTTGACAACTCTGTCTCCCACCTTTCTGTTCCCTCCAGCCAACCTCCTGCCAGTCCAGCACAGAGGTCCGTGCACACTCCGGGCCTGGTGACAAGGCACTGCTGAAGAAATCTGCACAGAACGAACATGCTTTCTGACAGCCAATTCCGTTCTGCAGGGACTCTGACTTGTGGCCCTGATGTGCGGGGTTAGAAACAAGGTCCCAGTCCTTTCCTTCCCCATGACACCTTTCTACCATCTCCCTCTAGATACCTCTCCAGGGAGTGGAGAAGTAGAGGCCCTGCCAATATGAGCCCCAAACTCACAGTCCTCTGCTGCCTGCCTCCATTCCAGCAGGCTGGCAGCCTTGTGCTTGTATCCTCCTCCTCCTGAATGCCTTTCTGCTCTTCTTATTACCTCTGGTGAGAGCACTCCATCCCCTCACCCTCAGTCTTCCCGCAGGGGCAGCCATCCTCAGGATCCTTACCTTGGGGAATCTTTCTTTGTATACATGATTCATCATTATTATTTCACTGTCAAAGGAAACTGGGGACCGTCCAGGACTAAATAAGAAAGAAACGATTGTGTTATTTTAGTGCCATGGAACTCTCAAGAAGAAAGATGACCACTCCCAGAGTCCCTGCCCTCCCACTGTCTGCAGCACCCACACACTCCCACCTTAATGAGTGCTGAGTTCTAGAGCCTTCCTTTTTCCTGAAGCTCCCAGCACACCTTGTTTAGCTCAAAATAGTACCATCTGGAACTAGGCTACCTTCCTGTAAGAAGCCTAGCTTTCACAAAGACCTCTGCCAGAGCCTAAAAAGGCCTAGAAAGGAGGAAACCACTCCTGAGCCTACTTGTGGCTTTCCTAGGATGACCTCCCCCAGAACAGGACTCTCTGGGTCTTCTTTGCGTTGGCCAGTGGGGTTTTGAGTATATCCCAGCATGTCCTAGGAATCGAATCAAATCAAACCACCACCAGAAAAACCAAAGGAAGACCATGTATACCTGTATCCTTTCCAAACACCCTGTAGCCAATGAGGCCAACTTGGGCTGTGATCTGGGAGATAAATGAGGCCAATCCAGCCTGCAGTGAGTTATTAGCCTGGGTCATCCAAATCTTCCTCTTTGGCCCATGTGCAGTTACATCTTCTTAAAGGCTTTCAAAGTTTGAGCCACACAAATGAATGGATATTTGAGTCCTGCCACCAGTTTGGTGCCCCTGACAAAGGAGCCGAGCTGAGCTAGGTTCAGAATATTTCTCTGCCTTTCCTCCTTGAAGTGGGCCACGGTCTGCTTGCTGTCTCAGTACACATTAACAAGTATTTTAAGAGTAATATAGCAGGGATTTCCCTGATATTACTACATTCCTCTCAGTCTCAAATAGACTAAAATGAATGCTTTACCATGTGGATTATGGAGAGCACCAAGATTCAGGTATTCCTCTGAGTGAGACAAAGAAAGGCACTGGGATCCACACTCCTTTACAAAAACTCACTTGTGTTTTTGATCCTTTGCACAGCAGACCCGTGATCATCTTCATTAGTCGCTGAACTTGAACCAGTCTTTGTGGTCTGGCTCAGCTTACTCCCTGATACTCAGAGTAGCAACATTACCTGAGGGGATTCTTTGTGGAAGGCCCTGCTCCTTTGGGCTCCCACCTCGAACATATTAGCCAATTAATTATTTTCCAGGGGCTCTGGAAAGCTGAACTCAGTCATTAAAGCCATGCCCATTTTAATTTCCACCCTCTTCCTTAACCTGGAATTTTGGCGTAATTTTACCAGCTAATGATAAAGAAAAGAGCTAATTAATCAAAAGAAGTCACAGATAAATCAGCTGCTAAGGTTCATTTGGTTTGATGAGCCCAGGTGATTCCGGGAAATGAGTGAGATTCAGATGAGCATCTCATTCTGCTTCCGAAACAGGCTCTTTCCCCGAGTCAGCCACAAGTGTGAACTTTAGCAGCCCCTTTCTCCTTTGGCTTAGTTCTTGTACCCTCCCTGGGCCTGTGGGTTCCGCAGCCAGGTACTATCAGAATGGACGATACTATTACTCTCCTTTTACTAAACAGAGCTTAAAGTATATTTCCACTAACTACGTTCTCAGGGAAAAGAGAGGGACCCCTTGGCAGCGTCATCAGGTGTGCCTGAGCGCCACTGGCCTTGGCGCATTTGCACCGAGCCCTGGGTTGGCAACCTACGGCGCAGAGACTAAATCTGGCCCGCTGCCTGCCTTTGTAAATAAAGTTTACAGAAAGGCTGTGGATGCTTCCACACTACAACAGCAGAGTTAAGTAGTTGCCACAGAGTGTATGGTGTACAAAGCCTAAATTATTTACTCTCTTGCCCTTTATAAATGTTTGCCTATTCCTTTGCTGTGCAAATAAGCCGGGCTCCACAGGCCCTGGGGCAGCAGGCAGAGTAGCCCTCACCTGAGGCTGCGAGAGCGGGGCCGCAAGGCTGGGGACTGCCGTCCCTCCTCATCCGGAACACTCTCTGTGCTGAAATGCTTCGTCAAAAAGTGCAGCTCATCGGCTGTAGGCTGGAAGGGCAACTGGTGGAGTTTTTCCTGTGAGGAACATGATGACTAGAGAGAAAAACAATAACAAACAGCATTACAGGCATGTCCAAGGGCAGTCCAGGCACAGAGGACTTCCCAGTCAATGTAAACCCAAAGGTAATCCAAAGCAGCCCTTTTCCTTTTAGCCTCCATTGTGCACAATTCCCCCACTCTACTCCTTCTGAGCCTTTGGTCCTGAGGAAGCCAAGATACTAGGAAGCTTCATGAGTCTGGCAGGCAGTTGGACCCAGGCATTCACAAGGTGTGGGAGCTCCATAACTACCTAGGGAACCTCTTTTGGGGGCAAAAGGCAGAATCTTCTGCATGGATGCTTTGCCCTCAGTGAAGCTTTTGGCTAGTTGGAATGGCAAGTAACTAATAAATCATGCTTCCTGGCTTGGGAATTGTCCCAGGTATACTCAGCCTACAAATGAATCCTGGAAGTTTTCCCTTCTACAATGTTGGGAGAACACAGTAATGTTTCCTTTCGGTTGTTACCCAAAGGACAACTGGCATGGCTGAGGCTAGGCAGGCTATGGCCAGATTCTAGGGACATAAGTAGGCAAGAAAATCTGGCGGGGAAGAAAATTACTTTTAGATCTGGAATCCAAAGATTAGACCTGACCTGAAAAAGTCTAAGAATTCCAAACATGGCCCAATGACTGAGATTCCAGACAAGAGTCCACTGCCAACCACAAGAGACCATGTGAGGGAGCGAGCCATGCTCCTGCAGCATCCCACAGATACAGCGGCCACAGGGGCAGCCCGGTACAGCACCAGAATCGGCAGAGGGCCCCTTTCCTGACAAGCCTGGCTAAGAGAGCGGCCAAGTCTAACCTCACTGGCTCAGTTTCTGTTCATCAACTGATGAAGAATCTGGGGCTTAAATTTCCAAAGCCATTCACCGTCAAAGCTGCAGCACCACACTAAGAAAACCCTCTTGCCACGAGTAAGTCTCAATAATACCAAGTGAGAAATCAGAATTTGGGGGGGGGGGGCGGGGGCAAACAGCACAGGCTTCTGTCATTGGAATATCATAATACATGAAGCTGTAAACAGCTCGGGGGAGGTCTCCACAGGGCTCTGTCTTGGCCACATTTTGGGAAATGGTGCGCGCAGAAGCTGTACAAAGTATCTTTACCCCACTGCCACTGACAGGAAGTAAAATTGGTATTTTAAAGTATCCCAATAAAATAAGCAGCAGCCATGGGTTGAGTCTATTAAAATTTACTGAACAGGTATGTATCATATATATATCTCCCTTGCCTTAGATCTAAAAAGGTCACCTGTCTGGGTAAAGGATTATAGGGAAAGCAGTATATACCAGGGAAAGATATGAAGTCTAAATGCTGCTAAAAGATCAATGAGATCTTTGGACTAATTTATGAGTTATATCTAAGTCAAGGGAGGAAATGATACTCCTTCCACCTGCTTGGGAGTCACAAATGTCAACAAGCTGCCCTGGGAAGACCTGAAGAACGGTGGAGGACATGGGGAACAGGCCACCCAGCCTGCTGCCCGACTCGGCCTGCGAAGCCTACAGTACTTACTATCTGGCTCTTTACAGAAAGACTTTGCCAACCTTGTCATCCTGGCTTCAATTAAAACTTGCTCAATGAGGAAGACTCAGATTATGGTCAGTTGTGCATAGCAGCAATGAGGAGGACATCTGTTGTGTCTTGGGCTAAAACCTTCTCTAAAAAAAACATAACTAGAAGTTTTAGAGACAGGCCCAGCTTTTTGCTGATACACATCAAACCTGAATACCAAATAACAACCATCCTTCCCTTCTCTTTTTAAAGGAAAAGGTAAAAGAGGAGAAAGAGGGTCCATCAGGCCTTCGGGACATGAGAGGGGTTATCTGCTCTTGGTTGCAGTTCTGGAAGTAAGGTGAGGGAAGCAGGGGAACCATGCTTAGGGTCCATGTCTGGTGAAGCAAAAGTCCATCCTCAAGGCGCCCTCTGACTCCACTTGGAAAAACTGATGCCTAGAGTCCTTTCCAAAGGTGTTTAATGTTTATATCTGGCTATGGCTGTTAAGGGCCACCAATGCCCCACTCAGCCTCATCTCTGAACAATCTTTCTGAGTTTGGCTTTGGAGGAAAAACTGACAACCACTTTGCAACGCCATATGGATAGGCAGCAATGCTCTGTAGGGAGGTATTTCCTCAGGGTGAAGGAGGTAAAGCCACAGATCTGACTACTTACTGAGACAGTAGAGCTAGGAGTGTTGGTTCCATAGCCTGAAGAAGGCAAAGAGGCCAAAGACCAGCGCCGTCCATCAGTCCTATGTAAGATTAAGAATATTAGGCAGTTTCTACAGGACCCCGCCCTGAGCCCTGGACCTGCCTATCTTTCCATAGCACTGTTTTGGGCAGTTGGTTCACTGGTAGGCTCTTCCTTGTCTCTAGACAGTACTGCTTGGTCTAGTACATGCTTTCACGTCTCTCTCCTATGCGAGGCCTATGGTCGCGTGTTTTCCACTGCAAAGACAAACATCTTTAACTAAAAAGGAGTCTGTGGCTTTGAGTAAGAACATCTGTTATACAATACTGTGGCTCTGAACTAAAAATCTTTATACTCTCAACGTATTCACATTTATTTATTTACTTATGCAACGTGTTCACTTCTAGAGAAGCCATGACAGAGGACTCCAGCTAAAGGCAACACCACAAGGACAGAACTGCCACTGAAATGCAGCTATTCCTTTTTCTGAAGGTCCTTTGTCTTTCCCAGACCACTGGACTGACGTGGAAGAAGTGGACCACCATTTGGTCTGAGTATGAATCAATCATTGGCAAACAGTCCAAGGTTACTTAAGATCCACTAGGACCCAGAAAACCAGTCTTGGAGAAGGTTTGTAGCGTGGCAGTAATCTCATGAAGAAAGAGCCGTGGCTATATCTAAGATTTTGGAGCTAGATTTCCTGCTGCTCTTGAGAGGACTCACCCCAAAGTTCTCATCACAGAGAACCAGCTATTTCCTTTGCTGTGGAGGAGAAAGATCAAGCAGTGTCTGGTGTGAAGCTTTTATTACATGGACAAGTGCTGTTTCCTGGACTATGGGATGTGCTGTCACACAAGTGTTTTTTCTTGTGAAACACGGGGGCATAGCCTGCTCTAGTTGAAGTTGAGGAAAATTTCTTTGCTGCTACCACAGAACTTTAGAACATTAGCAATGGAGGACCTTTAGAATTTAAATACCCTCAATCTTCAGAGAAAACACATGACCCAGGGATTTGGGTGATTTAGTCCAGGCTTCACAGTTAAGGGAGGTGGAGAGAGGCAGGGAGAGGAAGGAGAAAAAAGAGGACTCCATCTTGCCAGGGCTTCCCCTTTCGAAACACTCCTCCCCGCACCCACCAATACCGAGCAGCTTTTCCTACTAGAATCTGCAAGGGCACAGCCCAGGGTTCCATGCTACATGCACCTGATTCAAACTTCATGCCACCCAGGCAGCTAGCTCTGCTGGAACCTAGTCTCTGAGGCAAAGAAATGTCCAGGAGACTGCTCAAACATGACGTTCTCTCTGACCTCTTTTGTTGGGTCCTGGGAGTTCTATACGAGAAAGCAAGTCAATTCCAGGAAAACAGAGCTCAGCAAAGATAGCACTAGTCTAACTCAGGGAGGAATTTCCCAAACCCTTGTCACATAGACTTTTTCACAAATCATCTTTCCTTCTTTAGAAAGAAATGGCAATCAGCTGCAGGGCAGCCATTTTTCTGTAATCTGAAGAGCAGGGGCTACCACAGTCAGAAAGAAATGCCACTACAGGAAGCCTCCATTTCCTCTGCCTGGTCATCTCACTGGGTGACTGAGGAAATTTGTGGGAATGAGGGAGACTTGTCCCCAGGCTCAGAAACTTGGAACTGTTCAGCAATTCCTGCCTCTAAGTATATGAGCTCTGAGCCTTGGTTCCAGCAGGGTGTTCCCCTAGGGCCTCTTTGCTAGATATGAAAGGCCAAATGTTCATACCCACAGTCAGAGAAGACTCATCACAACCAGTTCTCACAAAACACAACACGACAAACCATATTGTCTGGCCATGCATAGCAGTTTTCCAGCCCCTCTCCCCATCATGTCCACTATTACCTGTCTGCTCTGTGGCCATGGCTGTAGTGAAAAGACATATATTACAGTGAGAATCAAATAGAACCAGAAAGACTGATCTGTTTGACCCCTGGTATTTGGTCATGCTTGGCAGGGGCAAACTTTCTGTTTAGGAATGTGTGTATGTTTGAAGCAAAATTGCAGGACTGATGGATCTATCCTTAGCAATTCCTTAAATGTTTTGTTTTGTGTGATATTCCAAACCCATGTGATCCTATAAGGTTCAAACCTGATCTTAGTAATCTAGCAAACACAATTCCTGAGTACCCTGTTTGGCAGGGCTGAAGTCCTCTTCCCCACCCCTACCAACACCTAGCTGCTTTTCCTACTATGTCCTGTTAAGAGGACAGCCCAGAGTTCCATGTTCCACACACATGACTCAAACTTCACGCCACCTAGCGCAGGCCTGTTTGGATCGTAATACCAGGCCCCCAAACCCCCTAGCTGATCCTACTCCTAAAGCCCTGATAATGAGGCAGACACAAGGGCACAAATGGAACATGCTATTCCTTCCGCCTACAATGGCCTACCCCCGTGTCCTCCCTTTCAACATGGCAGGCTCACTCTTATCCTTCAGGTCTTGGCTTAAAAGTCAATCCTTCCGGGAGGCCTTACATAACCACCCTGTAAGATCCTCCAGCCCGTTCCCTTCTGATGCTCTCATGCGGCATCATGTTCTTTCACTTCATGGTGCTTATCACAGTTCACAACTATAAGTGCTTGCCTGCTCATTATTCTTCCCCATCATTCAAACAAAAAGCACCGAGTAAGTGCTTATTATACACCAGGAGACACAGCTTTCAAATATTAAGGAATCTCTATTAAAGGCACTTTTATTCTGGTTGAGGAGTAAGAGTAAAACCTTGGGTCTCCCTGGGATGAGAGGCCACTTTCTTATTGATCATGCTAGGATAGCTCTCAGTCAGGAGTATAATGTTTTGGAACATACCCTCAGGAGCCCAGGGACTTGTGCTTAGGATTATAGAAATAAATCCACTTCTTATATTTATTTGCCCATTCAAACATCTGAAGGCAAAAACCTAGGGCATCTAGAAAGCAAAATTTGAACACGATGAGGAAAGCAGGAAAGGAATGCTGATGGCTAGTAGCCCAAGGTAACACACTTGGAAGAGCAGTGCCTCAAAGGACGAAGCTAACATTTAACTGACATTCATGCAAATGCCACACACACATTAGTCACAGGGTTTTCTATCAACTTACCTACGGGCAGGAACAAAGGAAAAGTGAGCAGGTGCATTTGGAGAGAAATTCCGGGGGCTATCCAAAGGACTGTTACCTGTGGGGGTGGGGGGAAGGAAAAGAAACCCTCTGTGAAGTCTGTTTCTGAGGCGACCTTTAGGGAAGAACTCTCCCCAGAGCACTGGCAATTAGCACTCAGGTGGTTATGTTTTCAGGCCCACCGTCAGTTTAACAATTCTCTCTTTGTAGAAGTTTGGTAGCCCAGAGGTTTCTCCCTTGTTCCCAAGTTGCCTGTAACCATCTATGTCTCTCTGACATCCATTCTAGTTACAGCAGCAACTTGCCAATTTCCTGCCTTCCTCAAAACTCCTCAGGCTCCAATCTGAGGAGTGAATCTCCAATCAAGTTAACCCAACTTTCCAAAGGCTTGAAGAATTCATTTGGTGCAGATGCTTAAACATTTATTGAAAGGCAACAGGACTCCTTCCTGGGCTAAAAGTCTCTTGGACATATATCTCTGCACACTACATCCAAGGCTAACCCAGAAATATGTACACTTAAGAGAAACTGAAGTTCTCCGGTGGGGACTTAGGATAGCAGCATTCCTCAAGAGACCAAACACAAGTCCCCGAAGTCTGCAAAGCATGCCCAACCTCCTCATGGTATAGGAATTACCTCCATTCCCTTATTAGTTTTCACATGTTCCCTGTAACTTGTTAACATGCAGCACAGAAGGTTCAAATAAAACTTTGCTTATCTTTGCACTAGTCACGATAGTTCTTGAACCTAAGACTGCCATTCTTCTCTGGCCTAACTTCCAGCTGGGGGTTAGTATTTAGAAGCTCCTAGCTGGCAGAAGCTGTCAATGTGTCTCTCCCCAAAGGGCCATGTCAAAGTAAGCCCCATACTACATGATGTGCTGACCTCTCTGCCAACCTCTGTCCACCTCCCCGCTTCTGTACTCACTTCCCCACACAGCATCCTGTACCAGTTATATAAGGGCATTCCTAGGGCACCTGGTTGGCTCAGGTAGTGGAGTGTGCAACTCTTGATCTCAGGGTTGTGGGTTCAGGCCCCACGCTGGGCATACAGATTACTTAAAAATAAAATCTTTAAAAAAATAGTAAATAAATAAAGACACTCTCTATGGGAAAACTAATTAGGAGGAGGCATTTTCAGCTTCCCTTATCCCCTTGACTGGGAGCTTCAGTGAGGTGGACAGCCTTATGTACTAGGTCTGCTCTCAACCTAGCACCAACTCTGGGTTTTCCACGCTCTTCGTCTAGGATTATCTCTTATGATCTATTGCTACCTCCTGGCTAGCACAGGCTATCAGGGTGTGAGAGAAATGATCTGCAGTAGTTGTTTCCTTAGCCAGGACTTAATAAGTATTGGGTCTCCTCAGAATTATCAAAGCCTTTAAAAAAATTCTATTCTTATAAAATAGCGTCATCTCCAAAATTAACAAATACCCTCAGTTTGATCCTTGAATGTAAAGCTAGATGCCCTTTGTTGGTTCCCCAAACTACTCAGCTAAAGCCTCAAAGAAATCCCTAAACATGGGTATCCTACAAACAATGACTGCCCTTCCAAGGACCAGGTGTGGTGGTGGTTATGGGATAGAACACAAAGCATCTTTCAGGTGCTAACAGTAATGCTAGGGATTCAAAGAACATACACATGTCAAAAATAACACTAAGAGGAAAAAAATCCCTGCAAATCATCATCATCACCATCATCACTGCCACCACCACCATCATCAGAGCATCACTAAGCTATGAGACAATGTCAAGCAGCCTAATAATCCTTAAAGGAGGAGACAGTGAGGGATACAGAAAACACAGTTTAAGAAATGATATCCAAGAATCTCCAAGAACCCTCAGCATGAGAAAGATGGAGAAAACTACACCAAAGCACATTATAATCAAATTGTTCAAAACACATGATAAAAAGAAAAATCTTAAAAACAGTTGGGTGGTATGTGGGAAAGACATGTTATATACAGAGGAACAAAGATAAGGATTCTAGCAGATTTTTTATTGAAAACAATGTAGGAATATAACAGAGCAATAGCTTTGAATTATGAAAAGAAAAACCCTACCAACCTAGATTCTATACCCAGCTACTGTGTAATAAAGAATTTGATGGCTTTTGTCTCAGTTCCTGGAAGGAGCCTCTTAATCCTTGGTTTTCCCAAGTGACAGGACTGTCTTTGTGATTCATGGTGGGGCCTGATACTTTATGCAAATGAAATGACTCAGGATGGTGGCTGGTCAATCCAGAAAGACCAACCATGTGGTTAGAGGGTCAGTGCTCTAAGCCATTTGATATCAGTCTGACCTCCAGGGAATGGAAGGGGGGCTAAAGACTGAGTTTAATCACATATTCAATGAGTCCATCAATCACACGTACATAATGAACATTCTGGATACCAAAACTTCGGTGAACTTCCTGGCTATTACTTTGCATATTGCTACATATCAATATTCTGGGAGGAGGGCAGATCCAGACATCATGGGGAGAAGACACCAAAAGCTTCATATGTGGGGCCATCTCAGACCACATTTTATGAGTTTCTTTTATGGGCTAGTTCTGATTTATATTCTTTTTGCTATAATAAAACTCTATTTTTAAGTATAATACTTTCCTGAGTTCTGTGAGTCATTCTACTGAAATACTGAACCTGAAGAGGTAGTGGGAACCTTTGAATTTACATCCAGTTGGTCAGAATTATGGGTGGCCTGGGAACCCCAAGTTTGCAGTTGGGTGTCTAAAGTAATGACAGTTTTGTGGAGGACTATGTCCAAAACCAAAGCCAAAGTATGACTTAATTCTGGGTAATTAGTGTTAAAAGTCATTGTATCAGTAAAAATAATTTTTAAAAACAAGGTGAAATAAATACCTTCTCAGATTAAAAAAAAATCCTCAAGAACAGCAGACTGCACTGTAATTTAAAAAAAAAAAAAAAAGTCCTTTAGGCAGAAAGAAAAAGATACCAAGTTGAAATATGGATCTACACAAAAGAATAAAGAGCAGTAGAAAAGTTAACTATGTGGGACAACAAAGATTTTTTTTCTTGTTATTTAAATCTCTTTAAGAGTAATAAATATTTAAACAAAAATAATAATAAGGTGGTGTGGTATTTACAACATATGTGAATAAAAAGTTTGAAAACAACATCAGCTTGTAAGAGGGAAAATGGAATGGCATTATTCTTATACTATCTGTGAAGAGGTATAATATGATATATATTGCACATGCCAATGCAACTACTAGGTAACAGTGATAGCTCATAAGCCAGTAAAAGATATAAGGTGGAATAAAACCATTCGACCCCAAATAAAGCAGAAAAAGAGCAAAAGAAGAAAAAAACAGAGGGAACAATTAGAACACAAATAGGAAGATGACAGATTTAAGCCAAACCATATCAACAACAGTAAATATAAATAGTCTAAAAGCTCCAATTAAAAGGCAGAGACTGTCAGATTGGATTAAAAAGACCCTATTAGGGCGCCTGGGTGGCTCAGTGGGTTAAAGCCTCTGCCTTCGGCTCAGGTCATGATCCCAGGGTCCTGGGATCGAGTCCCGCATCGGGCTCTCTGCTCAGCAGGGAGCCTGCTTCCCCCTCTCTCTCTGCCTGTCCCTGTGCCTACTTGTGATCTCTCTCTCTGTGTCAAATAAATAAATAAAATCTTTAAAAAAAAAAAATAAACAAAAAAAAAAATAAAAAGACCCTATTAAAGAAACTGAATCCATATTAATAACCTTTGAAAAAAGAAAACATCAGTTTCATGTGTCACACTGATAAATTCTATCAAGCACTTAAAGAAAAACTGGTACCTCTGCAATTTCTTCCAATAGAAGTGGAAAGAACACTTCCTAAACTCATTGTATAAGGCCAGTCTTACCCTAATACAGAAACCAGAGAAGAATATTAGAAGAAAAGAAAACTATAGACCAGTATTTCTTATGGATATAGTTGTAAAAATTCTCAATAAGGCATTAGAAATATAAAATTTTACAATGCATAAAAAAGTACCACAATCAAGTGCAATTTACTCCAGGTACGTAGGATTGATCAGACATCTGAAAATCAATTAATATAACCCACCACCACAACAGACTAAAGAAGAAAAACCATATAATTGCATGAATTGATTCTGAAAAGGTATCTGACAAAATCTAAAACCCATTCCTGATAAAACTCAGCAAACTAGGAATAGAGAGGAACTTCCTCAACTTGATCAAGAACATCTACAGAAGACATACTGCTAACATCAGACTTAATGGTGAGAAAGAGGATGCTTTCCCTCTAGGACTGGGAACAAGGCAAAAATGTCCCCTCTCACCAGTCCTATTCAACTCATACTGAACAGCATAGTCAGTGCAGTAAGATTTTTTAGAAATTTATTTATTTGAGAGAGAGAGAGCATACACACACGAGCAGGGAGAGGGGCAGAGGGAGAGGGAATCCAAAGCAAATTCCAAAGTGAGCACGGAGCCCCACTCGGGACTCCATCTAACAACCACGAGATTATGACCTAAGCTGAAACCAAGGGTCAGACGCTTAACCGACTGAGCTACCCGGGTACCCCACAATAAGAGAGAAAATAAAGGTAAATACGTTGGGAAGACATAAATAAAACTATCTTTGTTTGCAGATGATGGGATTGTCTACATAGAGATTAAAGAATTAAATAGAAGAATCAAAGAAGAAGAAATGAAGAACTGAATCAAAGAATTGAAGAAGAAGAAAAAAAAACAGAACAAAAAAAAAGAAAAGAAAGCAAAAAAAATCACTGCTGGAACTAATAAGCAAATACAGCAAAGTCACAGGACACAAGGCTAATATACAAGTCAATTGCTTTCCTTTATACCAGCAATGAATAATTGGTACTTGAAATTAAAAACAATACACAAGGGACTCCTGGATGGCACAGTTGGTTAAACGTCTCATTTTGGCTCAGCTCACGATCTTGGGGTCCTAGGATCCAGCCCCATGTCAGGCCCCCTGTCAGCAGGGAGTCTGCTTGTCCCTCTGCCCCTCACCCTGCTCATGTTCTCTCTCTCTCTCTCTCTCTCAAAAAAAAAATAAAAATCTTTTTTAAAAATACACAATACAATTAACTTTAGCGTAAAAATGAAATACTTATAAATCTAACAAAATATATACACTATATGCTGTAAACTATAATAATGAAAGAAGTCAAAGATCTAAATAAATGAAGTACTGCATGTTCATGGATTGGAAGATTCAATATTGCTAAGATGTCAATTCTTCCCAACTTGATCTACAGATTCAATGCAATTTCAATCAAAATCTCAGCAAGCTAGTCTGTGGATACTGAAAAATGAATTCAAAATTTATATGGAAAGGTAAAATAACCAGAAAAGTAACACAATACTGAAGAACCAAGTTGGAGGACTGACATTATAGGACTTTAAAACTCATTATAAAGCTCAACATCACTAGTCATCAGAGAAATGCAAATCAAAACCACAATGAGATATCACCTCACACCAGTCAGAATGGCTAAAATTAACAACACAAGAAATAACAGGTGTTGGCAAGGATGTGGAGGAAAAAAAAAAACCATCATGCACTGTTGGTGGGAATGCAAACTGGTACAGCCACTGGAAAACAGTATGGAGGTTCCTCAAAAAATTGAAAATAGAATTACCATAATCCAGCAATTCCACTACTGGGTATTTACCTAAAGAATATAAAAACACTAATTTGAAAAGATGTTATAAACCTCTCTCTGTTTATTGCAGCATTATTTACAATAGCCAAAATATGGAGGCAACCCAAGTGCTGCCCACCAAGAGATGAATGGATAAAGATGAGGTATAAACAATGGAATATTACTCGGCCATGAAAAAGAACGGAATCTTCCCATCAGCAACAATATGAATGGATCTAGGGGGTATAATGCTAGATGAAATAATCACTAAGAGGAAAACAAATACCATATGATTTCACTCAAAAGAGGAAATTAAGAAATATAACAAAGAGGGGCGCCTGGATGGCTCAGTTGGTTAAGCGACTGCCTTCAGCTCAGGTCATGATTCCAGAATCCCGGGATCGAGTCCCGCATCGGGCTCCCAGCTCCTCGGGGAGTCTGCTTCTCCCTCTGACCTTCTCTCCTCTCATGCTTTCTCTCACCTTCTCTCTCTCTCAAATAAGTAAATAAAATCTTTAAAAAAAAAAAAAGAAAGAAAAACAGAGACAAACAAAAAAAGAGACTCTTAAATACAGAGAATACACAGGTGGTTATGGGGGAGGAGGTGAGTCGGATGATGGGTGAAACAGGTGAAGGGGATTGAAGAGAACACTTACTGTGATGAATACTGAGTAAGGTATAGAATTATTGAATCACTATATTATATACCTGAAGCTAATGTGACACTGTATGTTAATTATACTGGAATTAAAAAAAACCTCACTAAAAAGTTATAGTGATCAAGACAATGTGATATTGTGAAAGAACAGGCATATAGATCAATAAAACAGAACAGAGCATTCAGAAACAAACACAACTATAGTTAATTGATATATGACAAAAGAACATAGGCAGTTTAAATGAGAAAGGATAGTCTTTTCAGTGAATGGTGCTGGAACAACTGGACATCTATATGCAAAAAAAGGGCATCTAGATACAACCTTTCACAAAAATTAACTCAACATTGATAATGTAAATGATCCTAATGTAACATCTGCCTAAATGTAAAACACAAAACTTCTAGAAGATAACATAGGAGAAAATCAAGGTGACGTTGGCTTTGGTGATAACTGTTAAGATATGAAACCAAAAGCACAATCAATGAAAATAAAAAGTGGACTGCATGAAAAGAAAAACTTCTGCTCTGCAAGAGACATTTTTAAGAGAGGGGCGCCTAGTGGCTCAGTCTGTTAAGCGTCTGCCTTCAGCTTAGTGATAAGCTTCTCTCCCTCTGCTGCTGCGTCTCTCTAACAAATAAATAAAATCTTTAAAAAAATAAAAACAGAAAACAAGCAAAAACCACACTGGTGGGGGTATGCCAAGATAAACAGCAGCCAAACGAAAGAACTCCTAATGGCCAAAGGTAGAACAATTTGAGCAACAAAATAAAGTATTAATAGACTATAAATATTCATATAATATTATAATACTATAAAAGTTATACTATGAAATAAATGTCTACGGGTCATATTGTTTATGATATAAATGATTAAACAAATTTATAAATGGGGAAGAGACAAATCGATAGGATATAGAACACCTGAAAAACATTATCAACCAACTTGACCTAATTAACACTTCACAGAAAAAAAGCAGAATATACATTCTTTTCAAGTGAACTTGGAACATTTACTAGGAATGATCATATCCTGGGCCATAAAACAAGATACAACAAACTTAAAAGAATTCAAAACAAAAATGATACTGAATAAAAATTAATAACAGAAAGCTCTCTGGAAAATCTCCAAATCTGTGGAAACTAAACAACACACTTCTGAATAACTGAAAGAAATCAAAAGGGAAATTAGAAAAGTACTTTAAACTAAACAAAAATTAAAACATAACATCTGAAACCGCTAAAGCAATTCTTGGAGGGAAAACTGTATCACTAAATACTTACATTAGAAAAGAAGGACTAAATTCAACGACCTAAGCTTCTATCTTAAATTAGAAAAAAGAGAGCAAGTGAAACTCAGAATAAAGGAAATCACAAAGATCATAGGAGAAACCAATAAAAAAAACACAACAGAGAAAATTAACAAAACCATACACAGATTTTAGATTAATAAACTACACACAGACTGATTAGGAAAGAGAGAAAGAAAACACAAATTACCAACGTCAGGAATGAGAGAGGTGATATCCTACAGATTCTACAGATATCAAAATAATAAGACAATATTATGAACAACTTTATGTCAATTGGCAACTTAAATGAAACTGAAAATTGAAAATTTTCTTCAAGATGCAAACTACCAAGGCTCATTCACAAATAAATAGGTTACCTGAATAGCCCTGTAATCTATTACAGAAATTAAATTTATTATTTAAAACATACACATAAAGAAAATTCCAGGCCCCATAGCTTCACTGGACAAGTCTACCAAACATTCTGGGAAATGTTTGTACACAAATTCTTTCAGAAAATTGAAGAGAAGGGAATTGATTCTTCACAACTCATTCTATGAAGTCAGCATTACCCCGATACCAAAATCAGCCAAAGATGAATGTATATACATACATTCTTAATGAAACTTCAGCAAATCAAATCCAACAATTATAAAAAGGATAATACATTATGACCAAGTGGATTTATCCCAGGATACAAGTTGGTTAAAATCTGAAAAATCAATACAACCTATCATTATAATAGGCTGACAAAAACTATATGATCATCCCATTAGACATAGAAAAAGCATTTGTCAAAAAACCAACAACCATTTTTTAAACATTTGTGTGTGTATGTATGTATGTATGTAATCTCTACATCCAATGTGGGGCTTGAACACATAACTCCAAGATCAAGAGTCTCATGTTCTACTAACTGAGCCAGCCAGGCATCCCCCAAAAACCATTTTTGATAAAAACTTTCACCAAACTAGTAATAGAAGGAAACATTCTTAAATCAATAAAGGGCATCAGTGATAACATATAGCTAACACCATACTTTAATGATTACGACACAATGCTCTAAGATCAGAAACAAGGCCAGGATGTTGTGCTCACCATTTGTATTCAAATTTGTACTGGAGGATCTAGTGAGTGCAATAAGAAAATACAAAGAAATAAAAACCATTTAGATCAGAAAGGGAGAAATATTTGTTTTAAAGTATATATATTTATACTAATGTGTTTTTCATAATAGATTTATATTTACAAAAAGTGTATATTATATTTCTTAGAAAATCCGACAGAATCTACAATAAAGCTACTTAAATGAGTTTAGCAAGGCTACAGGATACATGGACAATACACAAAAATCTATTACATTTCTATATGCTAGCAATAATCAGGAATTGAAAATAACAATACCACTTATTGCATAAAAACATGAATACTTAGGGAAAGATCTGACGAAAGATGTACAAGAGTGACACAAAACATTGTTAAGAGAAGGACATTAAGAGGTACAAACTTCCAGTTACAATATAAGTAAGTTATGGAGATGAAAAGTACAGCATAGGGAATATAGTCAATGGTGACAGACGGTGACTTCACTTATCATGGTGAGCACTAATGCATACAAGTGTTGAATCACTATGCTTTACATCTGAAACTAAACGCTATGCAACTACACTTCAATAATAAATTTAAAAAATTTTTAAATAAAAATAAATTTAAAGTATTTTTAAAAACATTGTTAAGAGAAATTAATGATGGCCTACATAAATAGAGAAGTATATTACAGGTAAAAACCTTCAACATTGTTAAGAAGTCAGTTCTCCCCTAATTGATCTATAGGTTCAGAACAATCCAAGCAAAACTCCAGCTGCCTTTTTTTTTTTTAAATAGATTTTATTATTTAGAGCAGTTTTAGGTTCACAGCAAAACTGAGCAAGGGCACAGGATTTTTGAAATACTCTCTGCCCTCACTCATGCATAGCCTTCTCCTACCAGCTACCTTTTGGGCAAGCTGATTTTAAAAACTTATATGGAAATGCAAAAGACAAGGAGACAAAAAAAGAACACATACTATATGATTCCATTTAGATAAAATTCTACAAAAGTCAATCTAATCTATAGCTGACAGAAAGCACACCAGTGGGTGCCTGGAGATGGGAGGAATTATAAAATGTTATGAGGAAACTTTTGGACATGATGGATACATACACTATTTTGATGGTGGTGATGGTTTCATAGGTATAGATATGTATGTCAAATTTTATCAAATTATTTATAGACCTATTATATATAGACCTATTATCTTAGGTCTTTTGCAGTTTAGTTTTTAAATTTATTTCATGACTTGGTTTTATTATAGATGAAAAATAAAATGTCACAAAGGTATGTAGCTCTCAATGGAAGAAGTGCTTTACTAGCCCTATTGATTAGATCATGGTACTAGTTTTTCAATTCCACTCAAAGGATGGTAAATTTCTTCTTCTTTTAAGATTTTATTTATTTGTCAGAGAGCGAGAAGGAGAGTGAGAGAGCACAAGCGGGGAAGGGGGCTGCAGGCAGAGGGAGAAGCAGGTTCTCTGCTGAGCAGGGAGCCTGATCCAGGATTCAATCCCAGAACCCTGAGATCATGACGCTTAACCGACGGAGCCACCCAGACGTCCCAGGATGGTAAATTTCCATCTTCCTTGATGCCAAGCAGGTTTTCTTGAAAATGAATGGAAAGGTTTCTAATGTTATTATATTTTTAACAAATAGGTTCAAAATCTATTAAACCTTTCATTGGGAAGATGCAAACATCTTATTTCCAATGCTTTTAAGAGGCAGATTTATCTGTTTTAATAGGTGGCATCATTTTTGTCAACAAAATCATATACAAATGGGAACATTTCCAAATATCCATTTTCAAAATGCTCTCTCCATGGCACAAATTTCTTTCAAAATGCAGCTACTTTTGCACTCACTGTTACACGTTACCTTCACCTTGAACAGATAGACTAAGAGTATTTGTCACTGCTGCCCACTCCCCACCTCAACTCCTAGGCAGCATACTACTGAAACGCACTTGTTAGCACAGAAAAGTTCAGCAAATTTGGAACACTTGACATTTTGTAAAAGAAAATTGCTACAACATTTAGTTTGACCGTTCTTTTAAATAATTTGCCACAAGACAACCAGTAAATTTCCTTCTTACACAAACCATTTTAAAGGCTCCCTCCACACCGTATTACAAGGTTCTGTACAAATGCACTTGTAAGAGACCAAACTGGTGGTTACCAGGGTGGGGGGTGGAGAGGGTGTTAAAAAGGTGAGTGGATGAAGAGCATATACTTATTCTGATGAGCCCTAAGTAATGTACAGAATCGCTGAATCATATTGTACACCTGAACCTAATTTAACACTGTACATTAACTACATTGGAATTTAAAAAAGAAACTTAAGCAACAGCAAAAACCTGGGCGGGGAGTGCACCTGTAAGTTGCAATATGCTCAAGGAAAATGATGACTGAGTTACAGGTGAGCTCAACTCTGTTCCTGGTATGTTATGTACAGTTTATGACACAGGCTAACACATGGATCTGATGTGGGTAGTACCAGTGTTGATTCATACTTAAATGCTAGCAAACCCTGATTTAATTCTCATTTTTCATGGTAAAAAAGAAGTTTTCATATTTCCGCCCCATGCCCAAATGGATCGCCTTTAGAGAACCACTTTGGAGAATGTTATTATTCAAAAATTCTAAGTAGTAGAATGACAGGTACAAAGTGATATATTAGGGGAAAAAAGCCCAGTTTCAAAATTTAGAATGGACTGAGTAGAAAGAAAAAAGGAGTTAGGGAGTTTCTTCGATAAGTCAAATGGAAGGTGATTAGGGCCTTCATAAGACCATAAAAAAGCCAGAACATATTCACCCAGAGTTAGTTTACCAAAGGTTTTTTCTGTCTTTTTTTCTTCCCCCATCGCAGCTTTTCCCAAGTCTTAAAGGAGATATGGTATATTCATACCATGGAATATTACTCGGCCATAAAAAAAGAATGAAATCTTGCCATTTGCAACAACATGGATGGAGCTAGAGATTATGTTAAGCAAAGTAAGTCAGAGGAAGACGAATACCACACAATTTCACTCATATATGGAATTTAAGAAACAAATGAGCAAAGGGGAAAAAAGAGAGAAAGGCAAACCAAGAAACACTCTTAGCTATGAAGAATGTATAGTTACCAGAGGGGAGGTGGGTAGAGGGATGGGATAAATAGGTGATGAGGATTAAGGAGTGCACTGGCCATGATGAGTACAGGGTGACGTATGGAAGTGTTGAATCACTACATTGTACACCCAAAACTAATATTACACTCTGTGTTAATTAACTGGCATTTAAGTAAAAACTCAAAAAAATAAGAAGATTAAGATGTTAGAATATTAACATTTTGAAGCAAATATTTAAATTAATTCTTAAAAATCACGTTATTCGTAAGAACTCCTAAAAAAAAAAAAAGAACTCTTTCTTAAAAATGGACAGAAATGGATAAATAGGACAAAAAAAATCTCATCAAGACAGAAAACTCAGCAGCCTATAAAGCAGGCTTTTTTCAACTTTACCAAGCAGTTTAGCAGTTAGAAGAGACAGTTCAAAGGCAAACAGTCATCCATGCCAGAGAAACAAGTTATAATGAAACATATAAACAAACAGAATAGGGAATATCACTAGCCATTAGCGAAATATAAATCAAAACCACAATGAGTTACCACCTTACACCAGTTAGAATAGCTTCAATTAACAAGATAGGGAACAACAAATGTTGGCGAGGATGTGGAGAAAGGGGAACCCTCTTATGCTGCTGGTGGGAATGCAAGCTGGTACAGCCACTCTGGAAAACAGCATGGAGGTTCTTCAATACATTAAAAATAGAGCCACCCTATGACCTAGCAATTGCACTACTGGGTATTTACCCCAAAGATACAGATATAGTGAAAAGGGGCACTTGCACCCCAATGTTCATAGCAGCAATGTCCACAATAGCCAATATGCCCTTCAACAGGTGAATGGATAAAGAAGATGTGGTTCATATATACAATGGAATATTATTCAGTCATTAGAAAGGATGAATATCCACCATTTGCACTGACATGGATGGAACTGGAGGGTATTGACTTTCAAATAAAAACTACAATTCAGTTTATCAGGTTATTGTGCTGTATACTTTAAAGGTCTTAAAGTGACAAAACAGGAATATTCAGAGATTTATAAGAATTAAGAGTGTAGGAGATGGGAGAGGAGGGTGCTAGGGGATTCCTATAGTGATTGATAGTAACAGGAATGAGGGATAATGAAATTAGCCCTAGTGGATTCAAGGAAGATAGAGTGAGGAGGCTGCAAGTGTTAGGGAGTAAAGAGGAAAGAATTATTGGGGGTTGCTCCAAAGGTTCAAGGACGTCATCCTCTAAGTCCCAGTATACTAGTTTAAAAACAGGTGCTATTTAAACATCATATAAATCTGCATGACCACTGACCTATTAATCTTATTCCAAAAATTTATACAGTATATTCCATGATTCAGAAATTCCATGTTTACATACACAAAGAATCTGTAAAGACATAGTTAGTTGAACTCTGCAGCACCATCAATCAACTGGACATAACTGACATCTATAGACTAAATCCAATGACAGCAGAACACACATTCTTCTCAAGATCACATGGAGCATTCATCAAGACAGACCACACTCTGGGCCATAAAGCACATCTGAACAAATTTAAAAGAACAGAAATCACAAAATGTCTACTTTCAGATCACAATGGAATTAAACTCGCAATCAAGAACAGAAGCTAACTGGAAAATCGCAAAATATTTGGAGATTAAAAACACACCTTAAAATAACACATGGATCAAAAAAGAAATCTCAAATAAATTAATACATTAAAAATATTTTTAACTAAATGAAGATGAAGTGACAGCTTACCCAAATTTGTTAGATGCAGTGAAACACAACTTTGAGAGAAAGTCATAGCATTAAATGCATATATTAGAAAGAAGATCTAAAATTATCTAATAAGCCTCCATCTTAAGGGTCCAGAAAAAGAGCAAATTAAGTCTAAAGCAAATAAAAGAAATAATAAATACTGGAGGAGAAATCAATGAAATAAAAAACAGGAAATCAACAGAGAAAAATCAACAAAACTAAAAGCTGAGTCTTTGAGAAAACCAAAAAATGGATAAACCGCTAGCCAGACTAAGAAAAAGAGAGAGAAGACACAAATCACTAATATTAGAAATTAAAGAAGGGACATGACTACAGGTTCCATGGACATGAAGAGGATAATAAAACAATGTTATGAACAGCTCTGTGTCCATAAATATGAAAACCTAGATTAAGTAGACCAATTCCTTAAAAACCGAAATCTACCAAAGCTCAGGCAAGAAATAGATAATCCGAATAGGCTTAAAGAAATTTAATCAATAATTAATAGCCTTCCAAAACAGAAAGCACCAAGCCCAGTTGTGTTCAATAGTGAATTCTATCAAACATTTATTTTTTTTTCTATCAAATATTTAGTAAGAAATTATACCAATTCTCCACAATCTCCTCCAGAAGATAGAAGCAGGAAGAACTTACTCTATGAGGCTACCATTATCCTAATACCAAACCAGACAAAGACATTACAAGAAAAGAAAACAACCTATAGAACATTATCTCTCATGAAAGATGTAAAATCCTCCAAAAAATATCATCAAATCAAACCAACAATGCCTAAAAGAAATTATACACCATAACTAAGGGGATTTATCCTGGGTATGCAAGACTGGTTCAACATTTGAAAATCAATTAATGTAACCATCAAATCAACAAGCTAAAGAAACAAAATCCAATGATCATGTCAACAGATGCAGAAAAACTTCTGACAAAATACAAAACTCATTCATGGTTTTAAAACCTCTCAGCAAATTAGGAATAGAAGGAAAGTTCCTCAACTTGATAAAGAACCTTTACAAATAGCTAACATCATACTTAATGGTGAGAAACTTGAAGCTTTCCCACCAAGTGGTACCTTCTCACCACTGGTTCTCAAAACTGCAGTGGAAGTCCTAGCTAATGCAATAAGACTAGGAAATAAAAGCTACACAGATTGAGAAGGGAGAAATAAAACTGTCTTTGTTCGCAGATAACACAACAGTCTATACAGAAAATGTGAAAAAAAATCCACAAAAAACCTCCTAGAACTAATAATCTATTATAGCAAAATTGCAGGATATAAGGTCAATGTACAAAAGTTAACACTTTATGCTATTGATGTAGAATTTAAAATTAAAAACATGTTACTGTTCACATTACCGCCCTTCAAAAATGAAATACTTAGTTATATATCTAAAAAAATATGTATAAGATCTAAATGAGGAAAACTACAAAACTCTGATGAAAGATTATCAAAGAAGAACTACATAAATGGAGAGAGATATTCCATGGTGATAGAGAGGGGTACTCAATATTGTCAAGATGTCAGTTCCTCCTAACTTGATCTATGGATTCAACACAATCCCAACCAAAATCCCAGCAAATTATTTTGTAGATGTTGACAAACTGAGTCTAAAGTTTACATGAAGAAAAGACCCAAAATAGCCAACTTAATATTGAAGAAAAAGAACAAAGTTGGAGAACTAATGCTACCCAACTTCAAAACTATAGTTATGGTAATCAAGGCTGTATGGTATAAGATAAAGAAAAAAACAAATTAATAGAACAGAATAGAGACAGAACAAACAGGCAGAAACAGACCCACATAAATATAGTCAACTGATCTTTAACAAAAGAGCAAAAGCAACAAAACAAAATGAAAAAACCCAGTCTTTTCAACAAATAGTGCTGGAACAACTGGACATCCACACGCAAAAAAATGAATCTATAGACCTTCATAACAATTAATTCAAAATGGATCACAGACCTAAACATAAGATGCAAAACTACAGACCTCTTAGAAGGTAACATTGGAGAAAATCTTTATGACCCTGGGTATGGCAATGACAATTTATTTTTTTTTAAAGGTTTTTTATGTATTTATTTTTGCGAGAGAGAGAGCGAGAGAGCGTGCATGAGCATGAGCGGGGGGAGGGCAGAGGGAGTAGCTGAGCAGGGAGCCTGATGTGGGGCTCAATCCCAGGACCCCAGGATCGTGACCTGAGCCGAAATCAAGAGTTGGACGCTTAACTGACTGAACCATCCAGGCACCCTGGCAATGGCATTTTAGACACAACACCATGGGTGCCTGGGTGGCTCAGTTTGTTAAGCGTCCAACTCTTTATTTCAGCTCAGGTCATGGTCTCAAGGTCATGAGACTGAGCCTCACGTCAGGCTCTGCACTGGGCACGGAGCCTGCTAAAACTTTCTTTCTCCCTGTCCCTCTGTCCCTCCTTTCCTGCATGTGTGCCCACTCTCTCCTAGATAGATAGATAGATAGATAGATAGATAGATAGATAGAACCACCAAAGACATGATCCATTAAAGAAATAATTAAGTTGGTTTTCATTAAAATTAAAAACTTCTGCTATGCAAAAAAAAAACAACTTCTGCTATGCAAAAGAGAATGAAGAAACAAGTTGAAGACCAGGAAAACATATCTGCAAAAGTCATCTGATAAAAGACTATTATCAAAAATATACAAAGAACATTTAAAATTCAACGATAAGAAAACAAACAATTTGATTAAAAAGCAGGCAAAAGATGTGAACAGATACCTCACCAAAAAAGATGGCAAATATATGAAAAGATGTTCAACATCATATGCCTTAGGGATATGAAAATTGAAACAACAATGAGATACCACTATGAACCTATTAGAATAGCCAAATTCCAAAACGCTGATAATACCAAATGCTGTGAGGATCTGGAGCAACAGGAACTCTCATTCATTCCTGGTGGGAGTGCAAAATGGTACAGACACTTTAGAAGATAGTTTGTCAGTTTCTTAAAACCCTTAACCATATGATCCACCAATCAAGCTCTCTGGTATTTATCCAAATGAACTGAAAACTTATGTCCACAAAAGTCTTCACAGAGATATTTACAACAGTTTTATTCAAGCCGCCAAATTTGGAAGCCACCAAGATGTCCTTCCTTAGGTGAATGGATTTATAAACTGTGGTACATCAGACAATGGAATATTATTACTCAGTGCTAAAAAGAAATAAGCTATCAAGCCATGGTAAGATATGAAGTAATCTTAAGTGCAAATACTAAGTGAAATAAGCCAATCTGAAAAGTCTACATACTATATGATTCCAACTATATGAAATTCTGGAAAAGGCAAAACTATGGAGACAATGAAAAGATTAGTGGATGCCAGGGGTTGGAGGCAGGAAGGGATGAAAAGGCAGAGCACAGGGGTTTTGTAGGGCAGTGAAACTATTCAGTATGAAGCTACAGTAATAGATACATGTCATTGTACCTTTGTCAAAACCCACAGTATGTACAACACCAAGAGCAACCCCTAATATAAACTATGGACTTTGAGTGATATTGATGTGCCAATGTAAGTTAATCGACTTTAACAAATGTACCACTCTGGTGCAGGATACTGATAGTGGGGGAGGTTATGCATGTATGGGGATGGCAATATAAGGGAGCTCTCTGTACTTCCTGTTCAATTTTGCTGCGAACTAAAAACTGCTCTAAAAAACAGAGTTTATAAATTAAAAAAAAAATAACGAACTAGGAAGGTTCTATTTCCAGAATGACTAAGTACCTACTAAACTGACCTTACTAAAGTTGTAATCTACTTACATATAGTAAATATTTAATAATGGATTGACCTATTAGAATAAATAGACCTACTTTCAAATCAACAGGCTTCATATTACTCAACAAATCAGGATGTATAAGACCTGAGGATATAATCTAATGGGAAGTTTGATCTGCATGGAACAATCAGTGCTGCCTTTCTCAGCATCTAGGTTAAGTAAAGAATCTACAGCCATGAATTGGGCTCTTAACTTAATCCTTCTTCCCTGGGTCTGAGGCCCACCTGGATTTTCTGCAGTGATTTGGGAAGAGATGATGATGATGACAGGTAACATTTATGGAGTATGAAGTATGTTATACATACTTCAAAGCTACAGTCCACAGCCCTAGGCAGGCTGAAAAGACCAGATGATGTTCTCAATCAAAGTCACTTGAATAGGGAAGATTTAGTCCTAAACTCTAACTACTGGGAATCTAAATAGAGAGATAATCATCTCAGAAAGGAACAGCCAGTAGTAATTAGTGCCTAGTACTCACATTATAGTTGTGAAATAATGTATAAGGTCTAGAGATGCTAAATTTATTTCTATAGGATGAAAAGGCCACGTCAGATATATGCTGTTTTTAAAAAGTTCCAGGGTAGAAGGCACATAACCCACTCAGTTTGAGGAGGAACGTACCTAAACACAATGAGAGCTTTGCTTTCCAGTCTCAGTAAGTCTCCAATCCGCTGGGTCCTCCTGCACTCTTCGTGGTGTCTTCTAATGTGAGAGTTAGTGTTTAAGAGTTTTATTGATTCCTGGAAATGGGCCATGAGCACACTGAACAGCTGGATATGAGCCCAGTAAAGTGAGAACCTTCTCCCAAGGACAAAGATCAATTTCAGAATTGCCAGACTCTCAGGGTGCTTAGACAACTATTCCACATGCACCCTCATTTTCTCCCTCCAAAGACACAGTAAAGTGTGAGCAAGGAGACAAACCCAAGTGAAACAGACCTGTCTTATTTGGCTTGATGATGAGCTGTTTCATTGCTTTGGTACTGTTTCATTGCCCAAAGATAGACAAGGCCCATGGCTTACCAAACCCACGCAGTAAGCTCTAAAATGGCTTCCTACGGTTCCAAGCCTGTTACATTTTCATTACACCGAGGTCTGGAACTTCCACTGTAAATAATGTAGCAGTGAACAGTGTGACAGTGCGGCAACCCCTTTAGCAAAGCTAAGGCCCCCTCGCTAGCTTCCCTGGGAAGCAAAAATGCATGTCTAGACTAAAATATATGGCTAACTCAAATGAGATCTTCTGCCTCATAATTTTTCTATATTCCCCAGTCAGAGGCAAGTAAATCAGTCCTTATACTGTTTAGAGGAGTCCATATTCCAGATGGAGCAGAGTCTGAATATAGAGATATCATTTGCTTCAGTTCCAATATGTGAAATCAATACCAACTTAAAACGAATATTCCTCTCACTTTTGTTGACGCCTATTCTTTTTTTTTTTTTTAAGACTTTATTTATTTATTTGACAGAGAGAGAGATCACAAGTAGGCAGTGGCAGGCAGAGATTTGGGGGGAGCAGGCTCTCTCCTGAGCAGAGAGCCAGTGCAGGGCTTGATCCCAGGACCCTGAGACCATGACCTGAGCCGAAGGCAGAGGCTTTAACCCACTGAGCCACCTAGGTGCCCTTGTTGATGCCTATTCTAACAGAGAAAGTTATCAGGAGTCCCATGAGGCAGAAAACCATCTTTGTAAGGATTGCCCCTTGGGCATGGTAGGACAACATTTAATAAAGCTCTTTTCACATGGCCCCAGATGACTGGAGCCATAACGTGCTCTCTATATACCAGAACAGAGGCCACAGACCCAGGAAACAAATCCGGCCCCAAAATATGTACAAGACCAAAAGGAATGTTGGCAGGTCGAGGCAAGAAACAACTAAGAGTCAAAAACAGACTGAACACATTCTCCTATAGAAAGCATGCCCATCTGGGGGATAGGGGCAGGTAGGGATAGGGTGGCTGGGTTATGGACATTGAGGAGGGTATGTGCTATGGTAAGTGCTGTGAAATGTGTAAACCTGAGGATCCACAGACATGTACCCTGGGGCAAATAATACATTATGTGTTAATTAAAAAATAAAAAAATAATAAAAAAAAAAAAAAGAAAGCATGCCCATGAACTCTGTATGCCTCAGTCAACCAAGTGAAGTAACAGTGTAATATGCTGAGCCACACAAAGTGAGAAGTAGGAAAGAAATTAGGTGTCACTGGCCACTCTTTCATCTCACCTTTCTTAACCTTCAAGCACTCACCTGTGTGGCCATGGAGTGGTGAGTGTGGCCGTGGTAGTGTAGGTGATGTGCTAGAGGTCACAATCAAACTCTTGCGGTTACTTGTCCGACAACTGCAATGAAAACAGAAATGTCAGTTATAATAGGGTCCACCATGGGCTCAGAAAACTTAAATGGCTACTGAGGAACAAGAGTGACATCATTCCACGAACTGAGCAGTATACCACTTTAAACTGAACTGGGCCAGCAAATTCTGTTTGCCCCAGAAAGACTTCATAATTCATAGTGTTCTGACTTATAATAACTTCTATCACTGTCTTGACTTTTATCTTGTATTGCCATTGTACTTTCTAATGTTTAGGTTTTGCACCCCAAGCAAATTCAAGGAGCTCCTCTAAAGGTAACAACCATGATTTAATGGTACCTGAACAATGGTCATGGTAAATTTAGAAAACAAAAAACACAACTCACATGCTCATATTTCATAAAAATTAATGTTCTTGCCATAAGAATGAAACCATTAACTTAACCCATGAAATTTATTTTTAAAATACTGCTTAATCAAGAATTAATACTTTCATTTCACCATAAATTTCAGAACAGGCCTGGGTTCTAAAAACTGTCTTCCTATAATATGTTAATTAATGCCTGAGGCTTTTTCTTGTGGTTGGAGAAAACCAAATCATGATGAAAAGCCATTTCATGCTATACTTGCTAGTGAAAACGTGTATAAATGTATTTGAGAGGCATTAGGGAAACTTGCTATTTATATTCATCCAAAAAAATATTTACCAAACACCTGCTTGACACCGGGCACTCTTCTAGATGCTAGGGAAGCGATAGAAAACAAGAGGAAGTCTCTGTCCTCCAACTGGAGTACTGCCATGAAGAAAGATAAAGAGAGAGAGGGATGGGGGAGGAGCGGAATGTTCAAGAAATAGTAAAGTGGGTGGCAGGAGGGGAGAATGATAGGAAAAAGAGTAGGTTAGAAAGGCTATGGGGGTATGTCACGGCCAGACTCTGTAGGGCTGGTAGACTGTCCTAAAGAACTACTGGAAATGTGACAGGAAACCACAGAAGGGATTGAAATCAATCTCAAGAATGAGATCACGATAAGAAATAATAAGCACTTTTCCTTAAGAAACTATCAGGAAAAATCTAATCCTGTCTCACAGCCCTCATTACTCAGTCACCATCATGTCCAAGCTTCTCTTTCTCTAATTGGACAATCTCCCTCTATTCTCTGATCTTCCAACAAAAAAAGCTTACCGTGTGCCTCCATGAACTCATTCTGTCATCAGCAAAACTCCCTATATTCTCAACTTCTTTGTTCAATGTTCATTTTAAATTCTATTTCTAATTGAAACCTTGCTTAACCCCCATCCCAATACACACAGGACACCACAGTCCTGGTGAAATCCCAACCATTTTAAACCCAACTTTCCATCTATTTTACAACTGCACTCAGGCAGCTGTAGGGAACTAAAGAAAAACCCCAAATCATGCTGGCCAGTGTCTCTTTATATTTAAGATGATAACTATCAAGTGGGTCTCCTTAAGCATATTACAGTTACCTAAGCAATGTGTGCTCACTCTCTCTCCAAGACAACTAACTCTCATCTGCTCTTCAAACTTCCAGCACTCCTTCCCCAAATCTCACCCTCATCTGCTGACTTTGCTTTTTATTCAACTGCGGGTAAAAAGCAACAACACAAAAATATTTCATATTCTGCTATACAAGTCTATTAGCCTAAATTTGTATCCATATACTCTAGTTTCCTATCTATAACAGCAGAAGGAAAGACCATGCTCCTGTCGAAGGCAATTCCTCTCTCTTTAAGAAGTCTGCACCTACACTGCCCTCTCTCTCCTCTGCCATGAATTTCTACTTCCTACTAAATCATTCTGATCATCATAAAAACATGTTGTCATTTCTTTCATCGCACAAAAATAAAACAAAATCTTTCCTAGACCTTCCTGACTTGTGCAGTTCTTTGCTCTCGCCTTTAGGAAAAAGTCCATGTGGGGGTCCTGCACTTGTCTTTTTCACACCTTCATTTCCTATTCTCTCTTCAGCCCACTCGAGACAATCATCCCCATTCTGCCATTGAAAGCACTGCTATCAAAATCACCAATGATCTTGATCCTTATCTTATGGAATCTTTCAACATCATTTAGTTTTAACTCCTTTAAAAAAATTTTTTTTAATTGGGATATAATTTACAGTCAATAAAATATATAGATCTTAAGTGTTCTGTTCAATGAGATAATTATATATATCCATATAACAACATCCAAAACAAAAGACAATAATTCTATTACCCCAGAAAGTTCCCACGTGTCCCTTTCTGACTAGTCAACCCCTTGTCTCCCAATCACTTTCTTCTAACCTATAGAATTATTTTTGTTTTACTGGATTTCCTATAAGTAGAATTGTACACTATGTATTTTTGTGTGGGCTTGCCTTTTGTTCAACCTAATATCTGTGTAACTCTTCCTGAGACACTTTTCTTTGTTTAGTTTCTAGGACATGATGATTTCCTGGTCTTCCTATTTCACTAGCTGCTCATCTTTTATTCTCCTTTGCTAGCTCCTTCTCTTCCTGACCACTAAATCATTTAGTACTCTGGGGCTCAGATCTGAAATATCATTTTTCTCTCCCTACTCTCACTCTCTAAATGATTTTTTTCCCTCCAGTTTCATAGTTTTTGAGAGAGAGAGAGCATGAGTAGGGAGTTGGGGGAAAAGGGCAAGGAAAAGAGGAGAGAGAGAGAATCTTAAACAGTTTCCACACCCAGCATGGAGCCCAACGAGGGGCTCGATCTCACAACCCTGAGATTATGACCTGAGCCAAAATCAAGAGTTAGACGCTTAACCAACTGAGCCACCCAGGCGCCCATCCAGTTTTATAGTTTAAATCTTTGATGTTAACGATACCCAGCATTTTATTGCTAATACTGTGCTCTCTCCTGAGAGTGCAAGACTCATATATTCAAGTGCCTACTTGACATCTCCAACTGGATGTCTTAAAAGGCATCTCAAATTAACATTTCCAAAACAGAGCTCTTGAAATCTGCTACTCCTCCTAAAATCTGCTACTCCTCCTAAGTTGTACTATCTCACTACATGGTACCACCATTCATCCAGATGCTCAGGCAAAAACCTATGAATCATTGTTCATTCTCTTTTCTTCACGCCCACATCCAAAACAACCAGCAAGTTCTGTGGAATTATACCGTAAAAATATAGCCTGAGTGCAAGCCATTCTCATTACCTTCGATACTACTACTACTCCAGTTCAAGTCCATAAAAGATTTTTATTTTTTCAGTGTTCCAAGATTCATTGTTTATGCACCACACCCAGTGCTCCATGCAATATGTGCCCTCCTCAATACCCACCACCAGGCTCACCCAACCCCCTACCCCACTCCCCTCCAAAACCCTCAGTTTGTCTGAAGGATCTTTGGTTCTTCCTGCCCACCCCCCTGCTCCTACCAGTCTATTCTTCACCTATAAACTACAGTAATATTTTAAAAATCATAGATGAAATCATATGAATTCTCTTTTTAAAAACTCTAATGGTGGAGCACCTGGGTGGTTCAGACAGTTAAGCGCCTGTCTCTTGATTTCAGCTTAGGTCATGATCTCAGGGTCCTGGGATCAAGCCCCACATCGGGCTCCATACTCAGCGGGGAGTCTGCAGGAGATTCTCTCTCCCCTCTCCCTCTGTTCCTCCTCCACTCACATACGTGTGTGCTCGCATGCTCGCTCTCTCTCTCTCAAATAAATAAATAAATCTTGGAAAAAAAAAAAACCTCCAATGGCTTCCCATCACATTTGGAATATAATTCAAACTCCTCATCATGTCCATTCAAATTAACCCTACTATAAAGGTTTTTTGTTTGTTTGTTTGTTTTTAAGGATCTTAGGTAAGATTTTGTCTTCTGGATTTTGTTAAAAAGAAACATACCTATGTTTATTCAGTCCCCTGTTCTACCAAATAGGATACAAATATTGAGCAAATAGGATAGAAATATTGTCAGTAGGCCCTTCAGTTTTGAATATCAGAAATTTTACAAAACATACATATGAAACTATATTGACCCTTGGCAAGCTTACCCAGATCAAGGGAATCCTGAGTCAAAAGATACCTCAGAGACTTCTGTACTTCAGGTCACCCTACTCCCTCAATAATTAATGCTCTCCCCTCCTGGACTTACTCAATTATACCAAATTTTTAGAAAGCATGAGCTCAAATGAGGATTTGTATGGATGCTCCTTTATTCTTCCAAGCAGGAAAATGTCTCTGTTTTCTTTGCACTCCTTTAGCACTTATAGCTTATCCTACTCATAGTCTAAGTGTCACTGTGGTACGGTAGAAAGAGATAGGGCTTTGCAATTAGAAGATCTGAGTTTGAAACTGGCTGTTTGACCTTGAACAAGCCTCATAAATTCTCATGCTCTTGCGTTCTCAATTATAAAAAGAAGACAATATAAACCTTATGTGTCATTCTGGACTCCTCTCTTTCTTTTGTATATCGACCCACCATAAATTTTGTTGGCCTTAACATCAAAATATATTCAAAGCTGATCATTTTTTCACTTCTTTTACTACTACCACCTTGGATCAAGCCACTAGTCTGAATTAAGTAAACTAGCTTCCTCATTGGTATTCCTGCTTCCACTTTTGTTCCTCTGGAATCTATTCTCAACAAAACAAAACAGCCTTTAAAAAATAATTCAGAAAAGACTTCTACTTCCAATCATGATAGAGTAACAAATAATATAATTACCCTCTCATCTTATATAATAAGCTAGACAAAAAGAAACAATTTTCAGACCCTGGACAAGCAGTAATTCAGGACAGTGATCGCTAAGAGAAGGGGAGCAAACAACGTACTATGATTACCCAAGCTTACTATCTGAAAAGACTTCCCAGCAACAGTGCAGGGAGGAGGTGACCTGCACAGAGCCTGGAGGTCTCCTTGAGTTGAGAAAGCTACCCAAGAAAAGGAGGTGAAAATTCCTCAGTGTACACATAGGGTCAGAAATAGTTTGTGCTCCCGCCACTCAGAAGGGGAAAATCTGGTTATTCATGGGACAGCAGAAAGAAAATATTAGTCCCAAATGCTTCTCTGGTCCCACCTAACAAAGCTTAAAAGCAATCCTGAAAAAGATCAAACTATTTCCAAGTGACTTAACTGTATCCCAGAACAAGGCTCAAAAATATTGAAAGGAATAAAAATGACATATCTGATAAAGGGTTAGTATCCAAAATATATAAAGAACTTATAAAACGCAACACCCAAAAAAAACAAATAATCCAGTTTAAAAGTCAGCAGGGGACACAAATAGACATTTTTCCAAAAAAGACATATAGATGCCCAATAGATAAATGAAAAGATGTTCAACATCACTCATCATCAGGGAAATACAAATCAAAACCACGATGAGATACCACCTCACACCTGTCAGAACAGCTAAAATTAACAACACGAGAAACAACAGGTGTTGGTGAGGATGCAGAGAAAGGGGAACACTCATACTGTTTGTTGGTAGGAATGCAAACTCTGCAGAGTGCAGCCACTCTGGAAAACAGTATGGAGGTTCCTCGAAAAGTTAAAAATAGAATTACCCTGGGATCCAGCAATTGCACTACTACGTATTTACCCAAAGGATACAAAAATACTGATTCGAAGGGATACATGCATGCTGATGTTTATAGCAGCACCATCAACAAAAACCAAATTATGGAAAGAGCCCAAATGTCCACTGACAGATGAATGGATAAAGAAGAGGTGGTATATATGCATGACGGAATATTACTCAGCCATAAAAAAGAATGAACTCTTGATATTTGAGACGCTGTGGATAGAGCTAAAGAGTACTATGCTAAGCAAAATAAGTCAGTCAGAGAAGGACAAATACCACATGATTTCACTCATACGTGGGATTTAGGAACAAAACAAATGAACATAGGGGGAAAAAGAAAAAGAGAGATGAAAACCAAGAAACAGACTCTTTACTATAGAGAACAAACTGATGGTTACCAGAGGGGAGGTAGGGCAGGGGCCTACCTACATATTACTATGTTGGTAAATAATTATTTACCAACAGACCTGCATTAAGGCCTCCAAGCAAAAGGACATGATACCAGATAGAAATCTGGATCTACAAGAGGAAAGAAAAGCCCCAGAAATGGTGAATATATGGGCAAATATAAATCTTGGTTTCTATTTTTAAAATCACTTTAAAAGATAATTGAGTTTTAAAGGAAATATAATAATTTACTATGAGTTTTACAAGCCTATGTAGATATAAAATGGGGGACAGCCACAGCACAAAGGCTGTGGTACGGCGGGAGTGGGGGGAGGGGGGAGACGGGGAGAGGGAGGTGGGGGGTGGAGATGGGTTAAATACGTGATGGAGATTAAGGAGAGCGCTTGTGATGAGCACCAGGTGTATGGAAGTGTTGAATCACTAAATCCTACACCTAAAACCAATATTACACTATATGTTAACTAACTGGAATTTAAATTAAAAAAAAAATAAAAAATATTCAGCATATAACAAATCTACACTCTTTTGTATGTAATAAAAAATTACTAGGCATGGGAAAAAGCAGGAAAATATGACCCAAAATGAGGGGGAAATCAATAGATGCAGAAATGATACAGATGATAGAATAGAACATTAAAATTGTTATTATAACTATATTCCATATTTTTAATAAGCTACAGGAAAGTATCGGCATGTGAAAGAGAGATTTATGAATATCCACGATATTTAAAAAACACAGATAGAACTTCTAGTGAACAAGAGTCTCAGTTGAAAATTAAACTGGATGGCATTAACAAAGATGAGGCACTGCAGAAGATCAGTGAATCCAGACACAGGTAGAGAAGCTATGCAAAATGAAACAGAAAAGCAAATGTTTAAAACTGGAAGAGTAACAGTGAGCAGTGGGACAACTTCAAGCAGACTAGACGTGTAATTAGAGTCCCTAAAAGGAAGGGAGGGACCAAAAAAATTTTTTTGAAGAAATAACTGCTGAAGGGGCGCCTGGGTGGCTCAGTGGGTTAAAGCCTCTGCCTTCAGCTCAGGTCATGATCTCAGGGACCTGGGATCGAGCCCCGCATCGGGCTCTCTGCTCAGCAGGGAGCCTGCTTCCCCCTCTCTCTCTGCCTGCCTCTCTGCCTACTTGTGATCTCTCTCTCTCTGTCAAATAAATGAATAAAATCTTAAAAAAAAAAAAAGAAAGAAAGAACTGCTGAAAAATTTCCAAATTTGATGATAACTATAAACTCACAGATCCAAGAAACTCAATGAACCCCAAGCACAAGAAACATGAAGAAAAATACACCAAAATACATTATAATCAAGTTACTTAGAACCAGTGATAAAATCTTAATAGCACCACATATAAAGATTATGTAACACACAGAAGAACAAAGATAACAATGACAATAGACTTCTCACTGGAAAAAGATGCAACCCAGAAGATAGAAAGAAACATCTTAAAATATTGAACCCCAAATTCAATACTAAGTGAAAATATCTCTCAAAAAGGTAGTCGAAATAATGACTTTTTCGTGCATACAAAAGCTGAAATAATTATTTACCAACAGACCTGCCTTAAGGCCTCCAGGCAAAAGGACATGATAACAGATAGAAATCTGGATCTACAAGAGGAAAGAAAAGCCCCAGAAATGGTGAATATATGGGCAAATACAAATCTTGGTTTCTATTTTTAAAATCACTTTAAAAGATAATTGAGTTTTAAAGGAAATATAATAATTTACTATGGGCTTTACAAGCCTACGTAGATATAAAATGGGGGACGGCCAGCACAAAGGCTCAGAGGGAAGAATGGAAGTACAACACTGTGAGGCTCTTACATTAAATGTGAAGTGATATAATATTACTTGAAGGTAAACTGTAATGAGTTAAAATTTTATACTATAAATACTAATGCAACTACTAAAAGAACGGTATAGTTAATAAGCCAACAAAGGAAATAAAATGGAACCATAAAACATGCTCAATCCAAAAAAAAGGCAAAAAAAGAAGGAAAAACAAGTACAGTTGGGCAAAACAGAAAACAAATAGTAAAATAATAGATTTAAGCCAATTACGCCAACAATCACATAAGCTATAAATGTTCTCAATACATATTCAAATTACAGCAGAGACTGTCAGATTGAACAAAACAGCAGGGCCAAACTATATGCTGTTTTTTATTTGTGGCAGCCAAAAACTAGAAACCACCTCAAATATCCACTGACATGAACAATAAATCCTAATATATCTATACAGTAGACAACTATTCAGTAACAAAAAGGAATGAACTACGAAGTCACACAATGGATGAACTACAAAATAATTATGATGAAAGCAAGAAGAAGCCAGACATAAAAGAGTACACACTGAATAATTCATTTATATTAAATTTAAGAAAATGCTCACTAACCCACAGTGACAGCAGATTAGTGGCTGCCTGACCAGAAGCAGGAGACGGATCATACAGAGGCATGAGGAAATTCGGGGGCTTCTAGATACATTTATCTTGACTGTCATAATGGTTTCACAGATGTATACATAATCAAAACCCATCAAATTGTATGTCTTAAACATGTACAATCTACTATGCTTCAATCATACTTCAACAAAACTGTAAAAAAAATTTTTTTATGTAAGTAATATCAAAGTCACTCTTCTGCTTAAAATTCTCCCTGTCTACAACAAAAACTAATGATGTACTGCATGATGACTAATATAATAAAAAAAAAAAAATGTAGAATTTTGAAAAAAAAATAAAATAAAATTCTCCCTGTCTAACTGAGAGTAAAAGTCAATGTTCTTACAGCGGCCTACAAGGCTTTACATGGTCTGGATCTCCCATTTCCTCTTTCCCTCTTACTCACTCTACTCCAGACACATCGGCCTCCTCCCTTCTGAGAGTAGGCCAAGCATGCCACTGCCTCAGAGCCTTTACAAATGGTATTTCCTTCGCCTCTGTTTCCCCAGATAGCTTCATGGTTTGCTCCTGCACCTCCTTCAGGTTTTTGCTCAAGTGCAGTCTTCTCCATGAATTTGCCCCTAATCAATTCTATCTAAAATGTAACTCCCTCCCCAAACTCTCTAGCTCCCTTTCCCAATGCATTTTTCTCAAGAGAACTTATCACTATATAACATACTACATATTTTGCAAATTCATGTTGTTTGTTGTCTCTCTTTCCATTAAAATCTAAGCTCCATGAGCTCAGAAGCTTGTGCATGCTTTGCTTACTGCTGTATTCCTCAATTCCTAGAACACTGCCTGGCACATCGCAGGCTCTCAAAAAATATTTGTTAAATGAATGAATGTATGAATAGGATTTGTCATAAGGATTAAAATAAGAGATACCTCGCATGTGTAAGGTATATCAAATCATTATGTCTAAACTCCTTGTGTATGAAAACGAAGATCTCTCGACACTGCAGGAACAGATAATTGATTCTAATTTCATTTGCCATCATCTTATTTAAAATTTAAAACAAAACCCAAACGGTAACGATGGTATTTCCAGGCCACATGCCTTTTTATGAAGGTACACATAATCTCAATTGGCAAATCTGCAACAGCTGCCAGGGGAAAAAAAGGTCAGACACCCTGGTACAGATGCCATGACTCAGCTGGGCTCCAAAACAAGGAACTGGCTGATTTTTCCATTTCAACAGACTCTGGCATTTCCCCAGGATCCTAGAAGATAAAGATCAGGTCTTAATTCCTTCATCCCAGTAAGATCAAAGTACTGGATGTTTAGAGTCACCCACACTAACTCTCAGCTGACGGGAGGAAACCTAGAAGTCCACTGAGCTGATTTTCTCTGATGCCTATTGCAAGAACTGGGTTAAATCAGACTGCTGTTTAATACCATTCCAGTCACTTGGTCACTTGGAGTAAGACCTGGCATTTCATTTTCCTATATGCTTCACCATAATCATCTTGGTGGACAGTGGGAGCAATGACTAAAGCACGCTGTGCAATCTCTGTGATACTGTCGAACTGTGGCCATATTTAGAGAAATCCCAGCCTTCGAAAATGCTTTTTTTTTTTTTTTAACATTTTTATTTACTTATTTGAGAGAGAGACACACACAGTTAGAGACGGAACACAAGCAGGGGGAGTGGGAGAGAAAGAAGCAGGCCTCCCGGGGAGCAGGAAGCCCGATGAGGAGCTCCAATTCCAAGACCCTGGGATCATGACCTGAGCCGAAGGCAGATGCTTAACTTAACGCCTGAACCACCCAGGCACCCCTCAAAAATGCTTCTTTCCATCAACTAGCAGGTATGCAAATCTGACCCCAACCTCCCTCCCTGCTGGAGCTGCTGTAAACTCATTTAGGAGGTCTCCTTCCCAGTCTGAAGCAATACCTCTCCAATCTCCAAATCCCAGCTGCTCTGAGAAACTTGAGAAGTCAGTACTTGGCTAACAAGTGGCTACTTCCCTTCAGAATTTAGAGTGAGGAAAAGACCACTTCTGGTTCATTAAGAGTGATCAATAAAATATAGAAGAAACTGGGATCATTTAAGATCAAGGACTTTCAGATGTTACTTCAGAGTAACAACCATGACAATGTCCCTGTGAAGACTAAGAAGCTAGACTTCAAATTCATTCTATGAGGTCAGCATTACAGATACCAAAACCAGGTAAAAACACTACAAAAAAGAAAATTACAGGCCAATATCTCTGATGAACACAGATGCAAAAATCCTCAACAAAATATTAGCTAATCAAATCCAACAGTACATTAAAAAAAATCCACCCACCACAATCAAGTGGGATTTATTTCCTGGGATAGAAGGGCGAGTGAATATTTGCAAACCAATCAATATCATATATCACATCAACAAGAGAAAGGACAAAAACCATATGATCATTCAATAAATGCAGAAAAAGCATTTTTGTCAGTACAATTTCTATTCATGAAAAAAACCTTCAACAAAGTAGGTTTAGAGGCAACATACCTCAACATAATAAAGGCCATATATGAAAACCCATAGCAAACGGCATGCTCAATGGGGAAAAACAGAGCTTTCCCCCGAAGGTCAGGAACAAGACAAGGATGTTCACTCTCACCACTTTTACTCAGCATAGTATTGGAAGTCCTAGCCACAACGATCAGCCACAACAAGAAATAAAAGGCACCCAAACTGGTAAGGAAAAAGTCAAACTTTCACTATTTGCAGATGACATGATACTATACATAGGAAACCTGAAAGACTTCACCAAAAAATTGCTACAATGGACAAATGAATTCAGTAAAGTCACAGGATACAAAATCAATATACAGAAATCTATTGCATTTCTAGACATCAATGATGAAGTAGCAGAAAGAGAAATTAAGAAAATAACCCCATTTACAATTGCACCAAAAAGAATAAAATACCTAGGAACAAACTTAATAAAGGAGGTGAAAGACCTGTATTCTAAAATTATAAAACACTGATGAAAGAAATTCAAGATGAAACAAACAAATGTAAAGATATTCCATTCTCATGGGTTGGGAGAAAATACTGTTAAAGTGCCAATACTACCCAAAGCAATCTACAGATTTAATGCAACAGGGGCACCCGGCCGTCTCAGTCAGAGCACTTGAGTCTTGGTCTCGAGGCTTTGAGTTTGAGCCCCAAGCAGGATGTGGAGATAACTTAAAAAAAAAAAAAATCTTAGAGGCACCTGGGTGGCTCAGTTGGTTAAACGTCTGTCTTCAGCTCAGGTCATCCCAGAGTCCTGGGATCGAGCCCTGTGTTGCGTCGGGCTTCCTGCTCAGCGGGGAGTCTGGTTCTCCCTCTGTCCCTGCCCCTGCTCATGCTCACGCTCTCTCTCTCTTTCTTTCTCTCTCTCAAATAAATAAAATAAAAATCTTTAGAAAAAAATTTTTAAAAATAAAATCTAAAAAAAATACCAACAGCATTTTTCATAGAATTAGAAGAAATAATCCAAAAATTTGTGTGGAAACACAGAAAAAGACCCTGAATGGCCAAAGCAATCATGAAAAAAAAGAACAAAACTGCAGGTACGACAATCCCAGATTTCAAGATATAATACAAAGCTGTAGTAATCTTAACAGTATGGTACTGGCACAAAAATAGACCCATAGAGGGCATGGAACACAATAGACAGCCCAGAAATAAATCCATGATTATATGGTCAATTAGTCTTCAACAAAGGAGGCAAGATTATGCAACAGGAAAAAGACAGTCTCTTCAACAAATGGTGTTGGGGAAACTAGATAGCTACATAAAAAAGAATGAAACTGGACCACCTTCTTACACCATACACAAAAATAAACTCAAAATGGATTAAAGACCTAAATGCAAGACTTGAAACCATAAAAATCTTAGAAGAGAGCACAGGTATTAATTTCTCTGACATCGGCAGTAGCAACGTTTTTCTAGACAGGTCTCCTGAGGAAAGGGAAACAAAAGCCCCCCCCCCCCAAACCCCTAAGGGGACTACATCAAAATATAAAGCTTCTGCACAAAAAAGGGAACATTTAAAAAACTAAAAGACAATTTACTTAATGGGAGAAGTTATTTGCAAACGATATATCCACTAGGTGGCTAATATCCAAAATATATAAAGAACTGATACAACTCAAAAACACATATATCCAACTTAAAAATGGGCAGAAGACATACACAGACTTTCTCCAAAGAAGACATACAGATGGCCAACAGACACATGAAAAGTTCAACATCACTCATCATCAGGGAAATGCAAATTGAAACTACAACACTGCCTCACACTTGTCAGAATTACTAAATCAAAAATGCAAGAAACAACAAGCGTTGGCGAGGATGTGGAGAAAAACGAATGCTCGTTCATTAATGGTGGGAATGCAAACTGGTGCAGTCACTGTGGAAAACAGTATGGAGGTTCCTTGAAAAATCAAAAATAGAATTATCATATTATCTAATAATTCAAAAAGATATATGCATCCCTAGGTTTACTGCAGCATTATTTACAATAGCCAATATATGAAAGCAACCTAAGTGTCCATCAATAGATGAATGGATAAAAAAGATGTGGTATACATATGCAATGGAATATTACTCAGCCATCAAAAAGAATGAAATCTTGCCATTTGCAACAATACAGATGGACTTGTAGAGTAAAATGCTAAGTGAAATAGAGAAAGACAAATGCTATATGATTTCACTTATATGTGGAATTTAAGAAACAAAACAAATGACAAATAAAAAAGAGACAAAAAAACCAGAGTCTTAACTATAAAGAACAAGCTGATGGTTGTGAGTGGGGAGGAGAGTGGGGAGATGGGTGGCATAGGTGAAGAGGATTAAGAGTACACTTTATCAGCATTAAGCATGGAGTAATATATAGAATTGTTGAATCACTGTTTCAACGGCCTCCTAACTATTCTCCCTGGTTTACTCTTGTCTCCTACTCCCAGTCTCAACACAAGTAGTTATAATGATCTTTTAAAACCATAAATCAGATTATTTTACTCTGCCCAAAACCTTCCAAAGGCTAATTTAACTTAGAGGTCATTAGCTACTACAGTCATCGCACTAATTATTCCTTCTATCTGAAATGCCCTTTCCTCAGTAATACAATGGCAAAAATTCCTTATCTCTTTCAAGACCTTGCTAAAATGAGACTTACCCATTTTCCTATAAGATACTGTGACCTGCTCTCCCCTAATCTCCCTTACTCTATCTTTTCTCTTTCTTTCTATCTTTCTTTCTTTCTTTCTGATGGAAGCTCTTCTTGGATTAATCAAGTATTTTTTAACCCCTCCTTCATTGATTTGGAAATTATATACTGTTTTATTTAAAAAAAAAACAGTAATTATTACTATTAAAGTTTTAACAAGTATTCCTGTCTTAACAAAGTCTAAGGTTAGTCAGCATCTCAACCCTTCTGAACAAAATGAAAAGATCTTTAACTCCAATTCTCCCCTATTCCCTTTCAACTTACATGTTATTTTGTCCAATATTTCAGGTCTAGCTTGCTTTTATATTGCCAAATTAATAATTATTACTGTTATATGCAAGAATTGCTTGCTTAAATTTACTCATAGATTTTCCAATTTCTTTGCTCTGCATTTCCTCTTGGATCTCACACCTTTCTTCTTTTCCTAGCAATGATTTCAGTGAGAATTTGATAGTGATAAACCTTCTCAATTTTGATGTTTACCTGAAAGTGTTTTTATTTTGCTCAATAACTTCCAAGGATAATTAAGCAGGTATAGAATCTTACAACCTCTTATTGAGAGTGACTTTTTTCTCAGTGTCTTAAAGATATTATCCAATTGTTTTATGGCTCCTGTTATTGCTGTTAAGAAGCTTGCTTTTAGGATTGTTATTCCTTTGTAAACTTTTCTTTTTTCTCTAGTTCTTATTTTTTTTACCATTAGCTTTGCTTTTTAGATATAATTCACATACCACAGAATTCAACCTTTTAAAGTATGTAATTCAGGGGTTTTTAGTATATTTGCAAAGCTGTGAAACCATTACCACTAACTCCAGAACACTTTCATTACCCCCAAAAGAACTCTTATAACTATAAAGAGTCATTCCCATCCCCTCTTCCTCTCCCACCTCCCTTACCAGGAAACCACCAATGTACTTCCTATCTCTATGGATTCAGCTATTCTGGATATTCCATAGAAATGGAATAATACATCATGTGGTCTTTTGTGTCTGGCTTCTTTCGGTTAACATAATGTTGTCCAGATTCACCCATGTTGCAGCATTTATCAGTTCTTCATTTCTTTTTATGTCTAAATTATATTCCATTGTGTGAATATGCCACATTCTATTTATCCGTTCATAAATTGATGGGACATTTGGGTTGTTTCTATTTTATGGCTATTTTAAATAATATTGCTATGAATATTTGTGTATTTGTGTGTATATCTGTTTTCAATATTCTTGGGAGGACTTCTTTACTGAACTCATTTGTTAGAGTTCTTTAGCTTCTGTGGATTCTTAAGCGTTTTCCAGTTCCTTTCAAGACCTCTGTTTTTATGGTTCTGCAATTTTACGGCAATGTATCTACATGGAGATTTATTTCTGTTTATTGTACTTCATGATATTATTTTATTTCTAATCAATTCTGGAAGGTCTCAGTCATTATCTCTATAAATCTTGCCTTTCCCCCATTTCTCTATATTCTGTTGCACATTCTTATTGTATCTTCCATACTTCTTAGCTCTCATTCATACTTTATATTTTTCCATCTCTGTGCTGCACTCTAGATAAAATTTTACTAACTCTGTCCACAGCTTTACTATGACACCTGACTGTTAAGTTTTCAAATTTAATGACACAACATATTTAATTTCTTGAATTCTAATTCACATTTTCCCCAAATATGCCTGATCTTTTTTACTAAATATGTCTTGAGGTGGAAAACCACTTAATAAGCTAATGGACATCAAAAAAAAGCTGGGGTGGCAATCCTTACACCAGACAAATTAGATTTTAAACCAAAGACTATAATAAGAGATGAGAAAGGACACTGTATCATACTTAAAGGGTCTATCCAACAAGAAGATCTAACAATTGTAAATATTTTGCTCCTAACATGGGAGGAGGCAATTATATAAGCCAGTTAATAACAAAATCAAAGAAACACATCGACACTAATACAATAATAGTAGGGGACTTTAACACCCCCCTCACTGAAATGGACAGATCATCTAAGCAAAAGATCAACAAGGAAATAAGGGCTTTACTAAGTATGTCTTTTTTCTCTTATGTCTTTTATATTTTTATTCATTTTAAATATACCTATTTCATAATCTTTATCCATAATGCTACTTTCTGAAGTTCTTAGGCTTATTGTTTTTTTTTTTCTATTGAATCTCACTTGTGGTAGATTGTTTCCTTGTATGATCTATAATTTTGTACTGTGAAATCACCTTCAATATGGCTTTATGGGAACCTTGCACTATCTGGTTTCAGGATGTGTCATTTGAATGAAATTTTGAGTTTCTTTCTGACAGATTTGTCAAGTTCATTACCACCTCGGAATCGGTTCCTAGACCACACATACATTATAAACTCCAGGCCCCAAATTCACTTGAATAAAAGCCTACAGTTAAAAATTTTCAAGGAAAACTTTTTATTATTAAGAGCCCTATTTAAAACCAAGATGAGACTAAAGAACTTTTCATCTCTCCATGCCAGTGGTAAACTGTTTTCCTAGTCCACTGAGGGTCCTAATTATATATGGGATCTCAATTCTACATTACCTTAGAGTCTCCCTATCCAAAACAAGATCAAGGCTTTATCCTCTTTCCCCTAAAGGGTATCAAGACTAATACACTTCCTCTTTAGCCCACCTTCTTAGAAGTTCCACACTGGTTTCCACTGTTCAGGTACTGTTTTCTTAGATTTGGGTCCCTTGGCATTTCTTCACAGTCTACTGAATTTAGCTACGCATTTAAAGCAATAATCATAATAGCTAATATTTATTAAGTGCTAACTGGGTACCATTTAAAGCATTACATGTAGTATTTCATACCCTATGAAGCACGTACTATTATTATTCCCCTTATACAGACAAGGAACTTGAGAGGCTGAGTAGTTTATCCTATGTCACAGTAAGGTACTAACATTTTTTGAAAATCGAATGTAATTTACATCTCTTTGCTCTAGGACTTTCTCAATGTGAAATTGCTTCTTGGCATTTTAGCTAAGATCATGTGTGGGACTTTCTTAATGTGGATCTCTGTTCTAAAGATGATTCAGAAGGCATGTATCCACAAAAACAAGGATGTGATTGAGCTCGTAGCAGTTTTTAACAGCCAAACTTAAACATCATCCTGCAACATCATCAGCAACATCATCCTGCAACAATAACAACTTAGAGTGGAAAAGAAATAAACATAGGTCTAAAGCTCAAATGTCAATGTCCAAGGTACTGCCACATGGATTTAAAAGATCCAGAATGCTTGGAATGAATCAATAGTTTTTAAAGTAAAAAACCTTGGGGGGGGGGGGCGGGGGACTGGCCAAATGTAGACCAGTGCGATATCCTCCCCTGTTAATTGTGTGACATGGTGGGAAGGTTCCCTAACATGGCGGCAGCAACATGTCCCCACCCCCAGTCTCAAGATTAAGAAAGAGTTACCCACCAAACCTCAATAAATGTGCCTACCATCTAGAGACCAGATAATTCTGTCACTGGTGATGGTAGTTGATGTTCATATTCCCAGGGTTCTTTTTTTTTTTTTTTTTTAAGATTTATTTATTTATTTGAGAGAGAGAGCACAAGCAGGGGGATCAGCAGAGGGAGAGGGAGAAGCAGACTCCCCACTGAGCAGGGAGCCCGAGATGGGGCTCAATCCCAGGACCACCTGAGCCGAAGGCAGATGCTTAACCAAATGAGCCACCCAGGCGCCCCACATTCCCAGGGTTCTAAATGAATAAACTTGGCCATAGAGATGGGAAAGAAATTCAGAAGCCCAAGAGTGGGCACTGCTTCAGAATTTGTGTATTCTAAGCATGTCTGTATGTTCAGGGCCCAGAACTGATACATGGTTATTATTACCTGGATAAATAATGAATGTGAGAGAATGGTCCTGTCATATATTTTTAAAGCTGTACATCACTTGGTAGTCAAAGGAAAGCGGCCAATGAGACTAAAGATTTTTTTTTTTAAAGATTTTATTTATTTAGTCAGAGAAAAAGAGAGAGCACAAGCAGGGGGAACAGCAGGCAGAGGGAGAAGTAGGCTCCCCACTGAGCAAGGAGCCCAATTATGGACTTGATCCTAGGACCTCAGGATCATGACCCGAGCGGAAGGTAGATGTCCAACCAACTGAGCCACCCAGGCATCCTGAGACTAAAGATTTTTTCCTTGAATGAAGTATACTTCCACTAAAGAGGCCCTCCACAAATGCAGGCCCTGGTTAAAATGAAATAGTATAAAGCTATTCCTGATTACACAGTGTCTAGGAAGTTGTGGTAAATTTGGTTTGTCTTTACTAATTCCCATGGTTTCCACATTTCTTTGGAAATTCCAAATTATGAGCCCACTCCCAGGTTACATTTCCAGACCAGTTTCTTTGAGGGCTATTAGTTAAAGCGAGATACAAAAATGTCCTGAAGGGGCCCCTGGCTGGCTTAGCCAGAAGGGCATGACACTCTTGATCTTGGGGTCATGAGTTTGAATCCCGCATTGGGTGTAGAGATTACCTAAATAAATAAACTTAAAAAGGTCTTGTAATGACTCCATATGTTAGTCCAACATCCAGATTAAACCCGGCATAAGTAACAGCCCTTCTTTGTGCCTCCTTCCTCAATAAATAGCCCAGCTGTCTGGCCTGTGCCCAAATTTCCATAACAGAGAAGATTAGAACACAGTTTTGTTTCTAGGAAGCAGCAATGCATACAGAGGCTACTTTAAGGACCAGGCCCCCACTTTCAGTAGCCAAAATTCTATCACAGTGGTTTTTAGTGACAGTTAATTGCGAGGTTCTACACCAGGCACTCAAAGGACTAAAAAATATGCATATACAATCAATCCTTGGCCTTCAGAGGCCCAAGAAAGAAGAAACTTAGATATTCAGAGAAGAGAACTCAAGCAACATATACTGACACAGTTTCCTTTTAAGAATCTGGGTGTCTATGTTCCACAAAAATGAAAAATTAAACTAAAAAGAAGGCAGAAGGTCTAGAGAATTCAAAACCCACAATGGGAATACCATGACAACAACTATGCCAGAGGACTGGAGAGTAATCAGTCTAGAGTGGAACAGAAGATGAGAGGGCTCTAGGAGTAATGCTGGGGTGATTAGATCATCTGATATACTGAGAAGCACTTTGCAGCTTAGATGGAAATTTTTGCTACGGATAAATGAATTCTAATGCTAAGAAAGTCAATAAAATCGATTATGGGAAGATGAATTTCTTTGGGTCAAAATTCAAATAGTAGGGATGCCTGGTTGGCTCAGTCAGTTAAGCATCCAACTCTTAATTTTGGTTCAGGTTATGATCTCACAGTTTTTAGATGAGCTCCGTGCTGGGCATGAAGCCTGCTTAAGATTCTCTCCCTTTCTCCCTGCCCTGCTCACGCTCGCTCTCTCAAAAAGAAGGAAGGAAGGGAGGAAGGAAGGGAGGAAGGAAGGAAGGAAGGAAAGAAAGAAGGAAAGAAAGAAAGAAAGAAACTAACTCTGAGAAAGACTTCCAAATATGACACTTTAGCTTATCAGAAATATAAATGAATAACATTTTAAAAATAAAAAATGAATCAAAACTAGCAGTAATAAGAATACAGAAAAGAATTTAATTAGCTATTTTGTAAGTTAAAATTATAGATATTGAAAGGATAAGTGGATAAAGAAAATGTGGTATAATAGATTATTATTCATCCATAAAGAAGAATGAAATCTTGCCATGTGCAACAACATGGATGGACCTCAAAGGCGTTAAACTAAATGAAATAAGTCAGACAGAAATAGATAAATACCATATGATCTCACCTATATGTGGAATCTAAAACAAACTTAGCTTATTGATCTAGAGAACAGACTGTAGTTGCCTAAGATGGGGGGTAGGGGGACAGCAAAATGGGCGGAGGGAGTCAAAAGATACAAATTTCCAGTTATAAAATGAATGTCCTAGGAATTTAATGTACAGCGTGGTGACTCTAGTTAATAATACTATACTGCATATTTGAGAGTAGCTAAAAGAGGGGATATTGAAAGTTTGCAACACAGGGGTGCCTGGGTGGCTCAGTCGGTTGAGAATCCAACTCTTAATTTCAGCTCAGGTCAAATTTCAGGTTGTGAGATACAGCCCCATGTTGGGCTCCATGTTCAGTGTAGAGTCTGCTTGAGATACTCTCTCTCCCTCTTCCTCTGCCCCTGCTCCTACTCGGTCTCTCTCCCTCTCTCTATATTAATTCATTAATTAATTAAAAAAAAAAAGTTCTCATCAAAAGGAAAAAATTTTGTAGCTGTGTATGGTGATGGATGTTAACTGGACATACTATAGTGATCACGCAAAATATATATAAATATCAAATCATTATGTTGCATGAAAACTAATATAATGTCAATTATACCTCAATTTTAAAAATTATTAAAACTCAACAGATGAGGTAAACTCTGAGGTAAAATAATGAAAAAGAGAATTAGTGAAAGACAGTACTAAGGAATCCACTCAAAGACAAACTGAATGGATGGTTATTATGAGTTATTTCCTGAATAAACTCCCTTATTTGGGACCATAATGCTGAGGCCCAAGGACAGACTTACAGTTAGAGAGAAAAAATTGCAATATAATGAGCTTCCTTACGAACCACAGACACTTCCATATAGTCTAGTTCACTGCCTTGGTCCTTCTTCTACATAAACTTCTTGCAAACATTTACACTAGGAAGAATCTACCTCTTTTAAAAATAATTAGTAATCCAAATAGGACCAGAACAAAATCTATGCAAGATACTATAGAAAATTAAGGTCCAGAATATATAAAGAACTCCTACAACTCAACAACAACAAACACCAGATTTTAAAATGACCAAAGGACTTGAAAAAACATTTCTCCTAAGAAGATATATGTATGGTCAACAAATGCATAAAAAGCTATTCCACATCACTAATCATTAGGAGAACGCAAATCAAAACCACAATAAGCTACCACTACACACCCACTAACTCGCTATAATCAATAAGACGGAATATCTAATGTTGGAAAAGAGGTAGAAAAACAATCCCTCAAATATTGCTGGTGGGAATATAAAATGATACACAACAGTTTGGAGGTTTTTAAAAAGTATAAACTTATGATACACACAATTTCATTCCCAGGATCTGCCCAAAAGAAATGGAAACATATGTCCACACAATGACATGTATGCAAACATTCACAGCAACATTTATGCCTAACAGTCCCAAACAGGAACCAATCCAAATGTCCATCAACTGGTGAATGGATTAACAAAATGTGGTCTACGCATACAATGAAACATTAGTCAGCAATAAAAAGGAATAAACCTCAAAAACATTACGCTAAAAGAAGCCAGAAACAAAAAAAACCCTACAAAGTATATGATTCCATTTATATGAAATGCTCAGAAATAGCACATTTATACAGCCAAAATCAGATCAGTGGCTGCCTAAGGTAAGAGGTTGCCTAGGAGAAAACAGTGCAGTGGTGTAATGGGCACAAGGAAACTCTTTGGGTTATGAAAATATTTTAAATTTAGATTATGGTGATGGCTGCACAGTTCTACAAATTTGATAAAAGCCATTGGATAAGTTAGAATTGAATTTTATAGTATGTAAATTATATCTCAGTACACTTAATTTAAAAAAATTATGCAGCCATCTAAGGCTGCAGCTAATGTACATAGTGGACTTAAAAATCCTCCCTCCTCCTCTTCCTTCCCAAATAATTCAGTCTAGAAGCCATTAGATGATGATGGCCAAGTGGTTGGGGGAAGGCACCCACACATGCCTGGTACGTGTATACATTCCCTGGAACAGTGAACCCAAATATCAGCAACCGTGCCTATCACTCATATTGTGGCTTTTAAATACCATTCTCAGGGCGCCTGGGTGGCTCAGTGGGTTAAAGCCTCTGCCTTCAGCTCAGGTCATGGTCTCAGGGTCCTGGGATCGAGCCCCGCGTCGGGCTCTCTGCTCGGCGGGGAGCCTGCTTCCCCCTCTCTCTCTGCCTGCCTCTCTGCCTACTTGTTATCTCTCTCCTCTCTGTCAAATAAATAAATAAAATCTTTAAAAATTAAAAAAATAATAATAATAAATAGATAGATACCATTCTCCACTAAAAGGACCTGTGTTCCTCGGAGAAATGGCTAATACAAGGGCCAGGGTAGGGAGTACAAAATAAGCCAGACAGGAATGTCTTACAGTGCCAGAAAGTTACAAAGTTCTCAAAGAATGGTGGAGACATGTCCAAAAAAAACCTAGCATGAAGAGACGCCCCTTGACCATATATGGTACAATTTGAACATCAAAATATATAATGTTGTTAATAGATTAGAACCCGTTAAATAGGGGCACCAGGGTGGCTCAGTTGATTAAGAGTCTGACTCTTGGTTTTGGCTCAGGTCATGATCTTGTAGTCATGGGATTGAGCCCTCCGTTGGTCTCTGCGCTCAGTGTGAAGTCTGCTTCACATTCTTTCTCCCTCTCCCTCTGCCCTTCCCCACTTGTGCTTTCTCTCTAATAAATAAATAAAATATTTTTTAAAAATGGATTATAATCTATTAAAATAAGAGCCCCCTGCATTCATGCTGATACAAGAGAAAAAATGAAGGGAGAAGAGAAACCTTTCCCTTAATAATGCAATGCCAACTGATGAGTGCAGAAAGAATGATGGAATTTGAAAAATACCATTTGACAACCAGCACAGAGTAACAACTCAGCCAAGAAACATCAATGAAAGCTAAAAATAGTGGGTTAGAATTTGATGAGAAACGGGGTAGTTATATAATTTCATTAAAAGTTACACAACTTTCCCTCAAAATACTTATTAATTAGAGCAGTAAAAAAATAAAAATAAAAAAAGTAACCTTACAGCAGAGAAATATAGCATATCAAGTGATCAAGATTAATGCCAGGGTAATGGGATAAAGTGAAAGCCTGTATCACCTGATAGGATGCAACAAGAACACACCACCCTTTTTCAGGAGCAGCAAAAGGAACATCCTGCTAAACGTGCTGAAGGGGACCAGAATTTGCCACCCCAAAATACATTATTTTGGTAAAAGGATTATTTTAAGCCAAAGGCAAATGAGAATCAACAGATCCAGGAAGAGTTCTCCGCCCTCTCATTATCTGTCTGAAACCAGGCAGATATCCCTTTGAGGAATGTGTCCCTCTGTACCTGGGAGAGAAGAGCTACAATGTGTTTGCATAAACAAACTACTTTCCATTAGTTCCTCCATGTATTTCCTGTATGTCCCACAAATTATCATCCCTTGAAGCCCAAACCTGCTTTTCTTTGTAAAAAGGAATGTAAGCTTCTGAGTCTAACCAGTTCTTTGAGTCACGTTTCCTTTTCTATGAACTCCTAAACATGTAAATATTAATAAAAATTGTATGCCTTTTCTCCTGCTAATCTTTCTTTTGTTAGTTTAATTCACAGGTCCCCAGACACTGAACTAAGAAGGCAGAGGAAAAGTTTTTCCTTCCTAACAATGCATAACCTGAAACTAATCCTGAGGAAATATCAGACAAACCCAAACTGCAAGACATTCTATCAAAGAACCAGCCTGTAACATTCAAAAGTGTCAAAGTCATAAAAGTTGAGAAAAGACTACAGAATTGCTCTGAATTTTAGGAGACTAAAAGAAATAAAATTTTAACACATGATTGTCGGTTGGATCCTTTTGTTATAAAAGACATTACTGGGACTTGTGGAGTAATATGAATTAATCTGCAGATTAGGTGATGGTATTTATCAATGTTAATTTCCTGATTTTAAGGGCTATATCATAGCTACAAAAATGTCTCATAGGAAGCACGTGCTAAAGGATTCTGGGTTGATGGGATATCATGTCAGGAATAGATTCTCAAATGGATCAGGGAAGGGGTTGGCAAACTCTGTAGCGGGCCAGATAATAAATATTTTAGGCTTTGCAGACCATATGTGATCTCTGTTGTACAGTCTTTAGGTTTTTTGTATTTGTAAAACATCCCTTCAAAAATGTAAGATACGGGGGGTGCCTGGGTGGCTCAGAGGGTTAAAGCCTCTGCCTTCAGCTCAGGTCATGATCTCAGGATCCTGGGATCGAGCCCCGCATCGGGCTCTCTGCTCAGCAGGGAGTCTGCTTCCTCCTCTCTCTCTGCCTGCCTCTCTGCCTACTTGTGATCTCTCTTTCTCTGTCAAATAAATAAATAAAAAAAAAAATCTTTAAAAAAAAAAAAAAAGTAAGATACATTGTTAGCCCAAGGGCTGTACAAACACAGGCTTCAGCTTGCATTTGGCCCACAGGCTCTAGTTTGCTGACTATTGGGGTTAGGGGGTGGGGGACTCTTTGAACTATTCTTGCAATTTCGAAATTTTTTTTTAAAGATTTTATTTATTTATTTGAAAGAGACAGAGAAGGGGAAGAAAACAGAGAGAGAGAGAGAGAGAGAGAGCACGAGCGGGGGTTTGTGGGAGAGGGAGAAGCAGGCTTCTTCCCGCTGAGCAGGGAGCCTGATGCAGGGCTCCATCCCAGGACCCTGGAATCATGACCTGAGCTGAAGGCAGATGATTAACTGACTGAGCCATCCAGGTATCCCTAGCAGATATTTTTAAAAAATAATTTCGGGGCACCCAGGTGGCTCAGTCGGTTAAGTGTCTGCCTTCGACTCGGGTCCTGATCTCAGGGTCCTGGGATGGAGCCCCACATCGGGCTTCCTGCTTCTCCCTCTCCCAGCTTGTGCGCTCTCTCGCGCGCAAATAAATAAAATCTTTAAAAAAAAAAATATCTGCTAAACTCCAGAGCAATCACCTGAAATGTTCTCAGAATGGCTGTAATAGAGGTGAATAAGGCTAAAAGCTGAAAGCTTACTGTATAAAAAGCATTATCTCTCACTTCTCACTTCTCATTGCTGGGAATTTTCCTACTGCCAATTTGCACCTATTCCTCTACTCACAGGATCTAGTACGCAGCTGAATGAAGTAATGGATGAATCCACCTCATTTCCTAGGACAGGAAAACTAATTCCCTCCACATAAGGTTGGAAAACACATTCTTCATCCTTAAGGATCATTTTAATATGACTTTCTACTTTTTTAATTTTTATTTTACTTTTTTTAAGTAGTCCCCACGCTGTGAGCCCAACACAGGGCTTAAACTCACCACCCTGAGATCAAGACCTAAGCTGAGATCAAGAGTCAGATACTTAACCAACTGAGACACCCAGTTGCCCCTTAATATGGCTTTTTTTTAGTTAGCTACTCTGAGATATCATTTCTCACCCATCAGACTGGCAAAAATTCAAAAGCTTGATAATATACTTGAATGGCAAGGCTGTGAGCAAATACAGTAGTTCCCCTGCTTTTTAATTTTTCAATTTCTTTTTATTTTTAATTGAAGTATAATTGGTATACAACACTAGTCCACCCTCCCCCCTTTCCCCAACTTTCACTCCCAGCGGTTTCAGTCACCCACAGTCGGGAAGACATACTGTCAGAAGGTCAGTAGTAGCCTAATGCTACGTCACAGTGCCCATATCATTCACCTCACTTCATCTCATCATGCAGGCATTTTATTATCTTACATCATCACAAGAAGGGTGAATATAGGACAGTAAGATATTTTCAGAGAAAGAGAGATCACATTCATGTAACTTTCATTACAGTATATTGTTATAACTGTTCTATCTTACAATTATTTTTTGTTGTTAATTTCTTACTGTGCCTAATTTATAAATTAAACTTTATCATAGGTATGTACATATAGGAAAAAACATAGTATATAGAGGGCTTGGTACTATCTGCAGTTTCAGGCATCTACTGCGTCCTCCGCAAATAAGAGGGGACTACTGTAGACATTGTCTTATATCACCGGTGGAAATACAAAATGATATAACCACTATGTTGGGAAACTACATATGCATTTATTCTTTGACTCAGTATCCCCAATTCTAGGAATTTATCCTGAAGGTACACCATGAAAATTAACTCTTCTATACTAGATAACTCTCTCTCATTGAAAATTATTTGTGTCTCTGACTCTTCCACTAGTATGCTAGTTCCTCAAAAGGACTATCTAACTCCAAATCTCCTATCTACCAACACAAGGGAAGGAACTGACCCTCCAAGGCAATCAGGATTGGCACTGGTTCCTCCTCTGGTAGCATCCGGGGGCATTAAAGAGAAGCTGCTGCGAGAGCCCCTCCTTTAAAAAAAAAGCCACGAACACATAACATGTATCTTTTCGGTTGCCTGGGCTGCTGGGTTCTTGATATCTGGATCAGTTCTCACCTCTTGGAGCACCTGCATAACAGGAGTCTACATAAAAGGTATCCCAGGATACCTACTAGGAGCCAAAAGAGGAAGCCAAGGTTTTCCTCAGCTCAGCAATCAGCAGCTACTTAAACAGCAAGCTCCAAAGGCCTTCACACACACACAAATCTGCTGCTGCACTACTCTGAGTATACAATCTTTACTACAAAGCAGTAGTTACCAAGGTTTGAAACAAGACCAAGGAACTGGTGACATGTGAAGAATCAGGTTAAAGAGCTAGGAAAGAGTCTACCTAAACTGCCTCAAGAGTAAGGGTAACAAATAGATAATGAGGGGGAAATTCCTTTTGTGTGGGTATTGAAGCTAATAAATGGAAAGGGAATGGGAATCACTTTCGCAAACTCCTAATAAAATAATGGTGACAATTGTCAATGGCCAGTACTATCAAAACATGGGAGGGATCTAACATTACTTGCCTCCTGATGATTGTATATTCCCCAGCCCCCCAAATCAAACCAGAATCAGATCAAGCTACTAGTTTACGGGAAATACAGAGGTCATAAAAACATGTTAACCTCTCAGGAATGCAAAGAGCAAAATTCAGAATGTAGGAAAGGTCTAGAGCACAAACCTAGTTTCTTCAACAAATGAAATGCAAAAAGAAAAAGAAAAAAGGTGGAAAAACTTAAATTAAAAGAAACTTAGAAGCAGAGTGACCAGACATCCCAATTTGTCCATGACAACCAGGTTTCTGCCTGTTGTCCCAGTATAATCGTTAATAGAATCTCCTTTCATTGTCAAAAGTTTCCCAGTTTAGGTAATAAATTGTAAGATCACCCTACTTAAAAGACATATTAATCAAATGAACTTTGTTTGGCATAGTTTGGATACTGATAAAAAAAGGGGAAGGGGGAAGGGGGAATTTTATTTTATTAAAAATAAAGAAAAATAAACAAACATGGGTATCTGGATGGCGCCGTTGGTTAAGCGTCCGACTTTTGGTTTCGGCTGGTGTCCTGATCTTGGGGTGGTGAGATCAACCCTGTATGGGCTCTGTGCTGTATGTGGCGTCTGCTTGGAATTTCTCGTTCCCTCATCCTCTGCCCCTCCCTCCTGTTCTCGCCCTCTCTCTAAAATAAATAAGTAAATCTTTATAAATAACCAAAAAAGTAAAGAACACTGACTGGAAATTTGATGATACTGGTAAATTCTTATTAATTATTTTAGGTGTTATAATGGTAATATGCTTATGTTTTTAAAGAGCCCTTATCTTTAAAGATACAAATGGAAATATTTACAGGTAAAATGACACAGTCTGAGACTTGCTTTAAAATAATCGGGTTGTGGAGACTAGGTAGAGATGCAGAGGAGATAATATATTGACCACGAGTTGATAAGTAGACACTTAAGACATGAGACTACTCTATCTTGTAATGTTTTTGATATTTTTAAATAGAACATTTCATTTTATTCTTTTTCATTTTCTTAAAGATTTCATTTATTTATTTGACAGAGAGAGAGAGAGAGAGAGACAGCGAGAGCAGGAACACAAGCAGGGGGAGTGGGAGAGGGAAAAGCAGGCTTTCCGCCGAGCTGGGAACCCAATGTGGGGCTTGATCCCAGGACTCTGGGATCATGACCTGAGCCGAAGGCAGATGCTTAACCATGTGAGCCATCGAGGCGCCCCTATAATACAACATTTTAAAAAGAGTTCTTTAGTAAACAAAATTTTCCTGAAGCCAGGATCTATGAAAAATTTTCTGCTATACAAAGGATAATTCCCAGCTAGTATTCATTATTTTACATTTCTACTAAAAAAAATAAAAATTTTTTTTAAAAAAGTACTTTCCCTTTCCTATCTCCTGAAGGCACTCTCAAGTTGTTCTTTCCCTCACACAGGAGGACAGGAAAAATGAAACACCTTAAACCTAGTTTGATGAACTTTTCTTACTGCCAAAAAAAGAGCCCCAAAAGAGTTGTTCTCATTTAGTCCACATCCTGCTACGCCCCAACAGGCCAGTTTTTAGCAGCAATTAGTGAAACAGTATGAGAGGGCAGAAGAGCACCCAGCTGCCACTGCCTTATCTTAGCCAGTAACAAAGCTTCCATGGGCAGGGCATAATGATAAGTGATACCTAGAGTTATCCAAGGGAAAATAAGAATATGAGAAAACAGGGGCACCTGGGTAGCTCAGTTGTTAAGCAGCTGCCTTCAGCTCAGGTCACGATCCCAGGGTCCTGGGATCGAGTCCCGCATCGGGCTCTGCTCAGCAGAGAGCCTGCTTCTCCCTCTCCCTCTGTCTGCTGCTTTGCCTACTTGTGCTCTCTATCTCTCTGTCAAATAAATAAATAAAATCTTAAAAAAAAAAAAGAATATGAGAAAACAAATGGAAGCAAAATGAAGAGTGAGGACCAGCAACATGTGAGTTTTCCAACAAAGACAGCAACACAGTAACTGTTACAGCAGCCTAGGTAGAATTCTGAACAATTTTACATGTACTGACCCATCTAATCCTTACAGTAACCCTTGAAGAACTTATTATGATCCCCGTTTTAATGATGTACAAAACTGAGGCAGAAAGAAGTGAAATAATTTGCCTTCAACAGGGCTAGGATAAGAACAAGTTCTGGAGACGTTCCTCTTTAGAGTTACTTTGAAAAGCAGTTGCTTAAAAAAAGACAGACAAGAAAAGCAGGTGTTGGTAAAATGAAAATAGTGCTTTCTCTCTGGCAGGAAACAATCTTGACACTACCAAAAAGGGGTTTCAAAGGCTGTCTAGTTTGGGAGGAGGCCCAAAAGAACACCTGTCCTTTGCCATAAAAGTCTACAAAAAGCCTCTCACTCATGTGACACGGGAGTGGCCAGAGGGCTGAATTAGTATCAGTTGCAAACTTCAGTAGTGAACTTCTTATTTGCTGAAGATGTTTAAGCAAAGGCTGGACAGCTTTTTCCTAGACAATGTATGAAAAGAATTCCTATACAGTACGGAGTGGGCTAGAGTTAGAACCCTTCCAATATAACTCTAGTAAGGACTTCTTGTTACAAATCCTCCCAACTACAGGGCTGACAAAGTCTATGGCAATTTAAAACAGAATCAAAATCTAAATCATTCTATGTTCCAGGAAGTTGCCAACACCAAACTTTTATCCCTAGGAGGCCTAGCTGGGCCCGTGAATAGCCAAAGACACAACTGCCTTCTCTTCAGGGACACCAGTTGCACCCCCGACCGTGTCTAGCACCCCTTCAAATCAGATTATGTCAACAATGCAATACCATGTCTGAGTGCCAATCAATAGGCTGGAATCATATTCCTGGAAGATGTATAAGTTGACTAAAGGTTGCAGGCTAATTAGTTCAACCCAAATCATTATCATATTTATCATGCCTCTTAAGGTTGATCAGACCCTACCAAGACACTTAGGAGCCACCATCAGGCTCATCTAAAACAGACCCTTCTATCCTTTCTCATCAAGGAACAAAGAGAAATGCAGTACAGACTGGGTGGGTATCATTTTAAAACTGTGCACTGACCATTTTTCAAATTATTATGGGCAACAATTTGGTTCTAGCACATGACTAAGGTTCTAATAAGCACATGACTAAGATGTAGTCAATGAGGAAGGTTAAGATTCTCAGCAGGGCCAGTTCTAACAACCATGCAGAGGGATACTATTTTCTAGCCCTTTAGGGCAAAGCAGCCAAAAGCCTCAATAGCTCTATTAGTTTGCTAGGGCTGCCAGAACTAATACCATAGGCTAGGTGGCTTAAACAAGAGACATTTATCTCCTCACAGTTCTGGAAGCTAGGTGTCAGTAGGGTTGGTTTCTTCTGAGACCTCACTACCTGGCTTGTAAATGGCTGTTTTCTCTGTGTCTTTGTTGTAAATCCCCTCTTTATAAGGCACCATTCATATCAAGGTCCACCTCAATGACCCCATTTAACCTGTAAAGACCCTATCTTCAAATACAGTCACATTAAAGGTACTGGGGGGGGGGTTATAACTTCAACATATGAATTTTAAGGAGGACACAATTCAGCCCATATCAATAGTTATACTCCACAGAATAAAAGACAATTCAATACGGCCACTGCAAGAGGGCAGTGTACAATCCTAGCTCCCTTTCTCAGGTCATATATATATGTATATGTATTTATTTAAAAGATTTTATTTTAAGTAATCTCTACACCCAATGTGGGGCTCAAACCTACAACCCCAAGATCAAGAATCGTACGCTCCGCCAACTGAACCAGTCAGGCGTCCCCTGGGTCAACTATTTTTAAATAGAGGTCAAATTCACTGCCAGTAGCTCTTAATTTTTAGTTTTCCATATTGTTTACTAGAATCATTTTTTTCTCTTCTCTCAACTTGTATTTGCTCAACTGCTTAACAGCAGTGTTCAATAAACACATCTACATGGTAAGGATTTTGTAGAATTTAAGTGCACCATTGTACTCACTAGGCATTGATGCTCTTCTAGGCTCTGAACGTGAATAGAGCAAACAAAACTAAATTAGTTCATCCACTAAATTAGTGGATGAACTGCAATGAGCAATGGTAAAAGATAAAATTGAATAAAATAAGCCTAAAAGAAGAAAAAAGGTAATAAAGGCAGGGGCCTGGAAGTGACAATAGACTATAAAATACCAACTCCTACTCCCAGTATGGGGTAATTTAGTAAAGAATGTCATGAACACGGGCGCCTGGGTGGCTCAGTGGGTTGCGGCCTCTGCCTTCAGCTCGGGTCATGATCTCAGGGTCCTGGGATCGAGCCCCGCATCGGGCTCTCTGCTCGGCGGGGAGGCTGCTTCCCCCGCTCTCTCTCTGCCTGCCTCTCTGCCTGCTTGTGATCTCTCTCTCTCTGTCAATTAAATAAATAAAATCTTCAAAAAAAAAAAAATGTCATGAACATATCTTTTGGGAAGAGAAAACCTGGGGATGCAAAATAATATAGATTCAGAATATACTATATTAGATTAATGAAGTATCTTAGATGGAGAAGCAGAACAACACAGTTATTAAGAATATGGTCTCAGGTCACCCGGGTGGCTCAATGGGTTAAGTGTCTGTCTTTGGTTCAGGTCATGACCCTGGGGTCCTGGGATCAAGCCCCACATCAAGCTCCCTGTTCAGTGGGGAGTCTGCTTCTCCCTCTCCCCTCCCTACCACTTGTGCTCTCTCTCTCTCGAATAAATAAAATCTTTAAAAAAAAAAAAAGAATATTATCGCTGAAGCTGGACTGCCTAGGTTTTACTCCCAATTTTGCCAGTTACCAGCTGTTTTATCTTGAGTAATTTATTTAACCTCTCTGTGCCTTGGTCTTCTCATCTGCAAAATGAGCATAATAATAATCCTGCCTCATAGAATTGGTGTGAGGACTGAATGACCTCAAATTTTTAAATGCTTAGAATGCTACCTGGGACCTATTAAGTCCTCAGAGTTTGTTAGTTTATTAACTAAATACAAAATAGCACATGTTCCATTAGAAACATTAGACCAGAGGGTTTAGGACAACAGATATTGAAATGAGATTCTGTGGGGCTGAATGCCAATTTCTGTTATTTATTAATAATTTCCTTGACCTCTGTGTACCGCAGTGCCTTCATCTATAGATTTACTTGGATTATCTACTTCATCAATAAGATGGACTTATATTACCATCTCATCAGGGTATTCTGAGAATTAGAAAAATGTTTAGCACACAGTAAATGCTTAGCAAATCTTACCTATTCTAATTCTTCTGTTGTTTCATTTCTCAACCTTTCTTGACCAAGCATGATAAAACAATTAAAGAGTCTATCCTGCTTCTACTAGGTTTATCTAACGTGTGAATCAGTCTACCAATAATCTCATGAGGCAATTTTCACTTGTGATCATAGAAGACTGAGTTCAAAATATTAGGAAAGATTGAATTTCTGCTTCCTGCCATGATGGGGAAACAGAGACCAGATTCACCCTTGTGCCTCAAAAAGTAAAAACAAAACAAAACAAAATGCTACATGTGAAACAAGAGCTTTTAGACATTTTATAGAAGGGAAACATACAAAGTAAGCCCTAAAATTGCCCCGAAGTAAGTCCTAAGATTGCCCCAGCTTACAGAGAACATTTCCAGGAAGCAAACACAGAGAGTACCCAAAGAGTTGAGCTGTCTACCCAAGTTGAAGAGTCAGAACTGAGAAGCTGGGAGGTTAAGGTGGCTAAAATTTGAAAGGCAGAGTACTAGAAAGGAAAGAGCTACACAGAGAGAGCTCAGCAAGGGGGTTCCTCTTGAATTTTCAGCCGAGTGATATGGGTAAGAAAACTATCCAAGAAAATGAGTAGGCATTACACTCCCCAGAGCTCACACAGGAATAGATCTGTTCCCACCAGCGTGAGTGGGGGAAAAAAAAGAAAAACTCATAATGCATAGACATTGAGTAGAGTACTCAGAAAGCACTGCCTCAGAATTAAGAAAAAATTAGCCCCAAATGCTGCTCTAGGCCCACCCAACAAAGCCAAAAAGTAAGGATCAAACTATTTCTGAATAATATAACTGCATCCCAGAGTAAAATTCAAGAATGTTTAAAGAAATACAAACATATGCAACAAACAACAAGATAAAATCATCTTGCTGTATCACTGAACTGGTACTTGGCATGGGACGGATACAAAAGAAGAATGGAATGAAACACTAACACAGTGACCAGACATGTGAACAAGTATAGGAAAAAAAATAACAAAATTTAATAAGTTTTCAAGCTGCAAGACCACAGATGTGAAGAGATAATACTTCAAGTCATTTGCCAAGAAGGGGGCACACATTAGGCTGTAGGTGCTACCCAACTTACCACTTTACTCAGCATCATATACCAAGTCTAGTACCTCTGGAAAGGTGACTTCGGGAGAAGTTGGCCCCTAACATTGTCCTATGTCAGTCTAACACTGCCCTAAAATGTCTGTGGAATTTGAGCTCCTATATCAAATAATGTCACTTAAGTTTATATAATAAGTGTTGCTTCTACTCAAATTTCTAGTTTTCCTGGTTACTTTTTTTTTTCTAACAAAAAGCTTAACAAATACCTATTGATCAAACATACTTTCCTTCTGAAAAAATTTTTGATGGGTTTCCAAGATACCTCTCTCTTGATTCTTCTCATTCCTAAAAAGCCCCAATCCTTTTCAGTCTCTACTCTGCTAGTTCATCTCCCCAATCTCTTGAAGTCAGATGGCCTCAGGGCTCAATCCTTTGACATTTCTTCCTTCTTTATCAACAGACTCTCATTGGATGATCTCATAAACCTAATCATTTGTTTCACTTAAACACTGACAATTCCTTATATATCTTCAGCCCAAATTTCACCTATCTTTAACCAAATGTCTAATCAGCGATCTCATAGTTTCCCAGTCTCAGTTCCTAGTTTTCACAATATTCTAGCTGTTCAATCCCCAATTTTCAGTCATCCTTCACTCATATTTTTCTCAAACTCTGCCATCTAATCCATCAACAAATCCTATTAATTCTACAATACATCCTCAAATCCCACCACTTTTTACCACCTGTACCACCAAGGGTTCAAACAATCATTGAGTCTAACCTAGATTATACCAGTAACCTTCTAACTATAGCCAGAGGGATCCTCTTGATTTAAGTCCGATCATAACATTCTTCTGCTTCAAACCCTCCAAGAGCTTCTCATGTCACTCAGCATAAAAACAAAAATCTTTACGATGGATTTAAAGCTCTATTCTATTTGGCTTATCACTATGTCTCAGACCTCATTTCCCACTTCTTACCTCTTAACTCATTCCACATGAGCTTCACTGGACTCTGCTGAACAAAGAACACATGAAGCAAACTCTTAGATCACATCTTTGGCATTTACTGTTGCCTCTGTCTGAAACACTCTCCTCCAGATACCTCTCTTCTGGCTCTGTGACTTTCCTTCAGGTCTTTGCTCATATGTCAACTTACGAGTGAGGAACCTCCCTGACCATCTTATATAAAATGTTCAACCCCTGGGCCTCACATTCCCTACTCTCCTCAACCTACTTTATTTTCTCAATACCACATATGTCCATCTGTTATATATTTACTCATTAATTTGTCTCCCTCGACTAGAATCTAAGCTCCTCTGAGGGCAGGGACTTTAGCTCTTTCTGTTCACTCTTCTGTTTTCCATGCCTAAAACAGTGTCCAGTACATAGCATGTACTCAAATGGTGACTATATAAAAAGGCAGAAAGAAATGAGGAGAAGAGGGTTATTTTCAGCAATCTGAACAAATCATTCAACCTATTTCAGAATCAAATTTTCCTGTTGTGCAAAATGTGGCACTTGGACTAGTTAACCTTTAGAGAGCTCTAGCATTCTGTCATACTATGCTTCTCCCATGGAGTGGTCACAGGGCTGTCCTACTGTCACGATGGGCACATAACTGCCTAATTACTGATACTCTTTCTTTCTCTTGAATTTTGAATACAGCAGAAATATCTGACATTCCTCTTACTCTTCTCCATGACTTTTATTCTCCCTATTATTAAGGAGAAAGGTTTGGGTTTTAGCTACGAGGCCAAAAGCAATCACCAAGGCCCACATTCACGTCGCAGCAGGTTTCCTTACCTCCACTGCAGCGGGCGGCTGCAACAGGGACTGCCAGGACTGCTATGAGCTTGTGGGTTCAGGAAAAAGGCAAGAGGAGAAGTAGTAGCCAGGGCACAATCAGCACTAAATGGGATTTTAGTGAAGTACAGGGCTGGAGCTGATGTGGGTGAAAACATGTGCTGGTTTACTTCAGATCCTCGGCAAAGAGTAGAGATTCTGACAACACACCACAGTAGAAAAAAGCAGGGTCAGGGATAATTTCTCAACCAAAAAGAAACATATTCAAAGTGGGTTAGTTTAGGCAAAAGGCTCAAAAAAAAAAAAAAAAAAAGTGGTCAAAATCATTCTCAAATATCATACCTCAGTGCAACATTGGCACACAAGGACCATCCAAACTAAAATTTAATCCACAGAATTAAAACCAAAAATTAAAGCTTTGGATATTCAAAGTATTTAGAATTGGCTTCTAGAAAAATACTGCAAATCTACTAAAACTCACCAATTAGCAAGCAGTTAAGTAATATTTTGTGTTCAATAACTAAAACTTTCTAGAGAAATGTATATATCCATAAAAATAAATTAATAGATTATATCTACCATAACACCTACTTATTTAGCTAACTTTTCCTAATGAAACCTCAAATATCGTCACTTAATTCTGCATAATAAATTTTGCTTCTACTTAAATTTTAGTTTTTTAGGTTACTTTTTTCCCCTAAAAACAACTTAACCATCTTGATATGTGTTAAGTCCTACTGAAGACTATTAAGTAAATAACATCATTAAACTGTAAACAGATGGGAAATACGGATTTCTACTTGTTGATCATTGATTGATATGTCACAGATGATGAAAAATAATTGACAGATGCACAGCATTTAATTTACTATAGTAGGAACATGGCTTTCTATACAAATACCATATTTAGCCACAATATTTCATTTCAAAGATTTTAAAAAACTTAAGTATCACATAAACACCTGTTTAAAAATATTAGTTTCCTATACTGTTATTACTGACTGTTTATATACAGTTACATTCTACTTGTGTTTAATTACATATATTCAAAGGAAATCTTTACCTTCCTACTAATTATCCCTTTAGCTGGCTTCAGAATATTTCATAGATGAGTATTTCCCATATGAGTACACTATATGAGGATATAAAAGGATAGAAAAAGAGAGGGCAGAAAACTATTTTAAATTACAGGTATGCCCAAATTTCCACAAACTCGACATATTAATAAAAATTACAAGAACTGAAACTATTAACTTTGGATTAATTTCTCACTTTCAAAAAGAATTTTTACTTTTCTAAAGAACTATTTCAAAAATCAGCTCCCTAGTATATATAAGCTAGAGCTAATTAGAATATACAATAACACAGTTCTTATTAACCTAAATAATATTGCTTATACAAAATTTTGGAGTCTCAAATCTTAACGCATAAAATGAGGCTTAGCCATTTTGATGAATATATAATTAAGATTATAAATCTATGAGAACCAAATCTCATTCTCTATTTGCTTGTAATTACTGCTCTGCAAACTGGTTATACAATGAGGCTAGAGTTTAAAAAGGATTGTTTGAAAAAGGAAAGGTGATTTATAAACTACTTACTAGCTCCACAGGGGGAATTTTCCTAAGCTAAATTCAAAGTCACTAAAACAGACACAATGATTACCAACCACAGCGCACCAACATTTGGAGAGCATGATTTTGACCATTTCTACAAACTTAATTTAAAAAAATTTACAATTTTGCTAACAAATCCTCTTCACTTTAAATGACACTTTAGTTAATGAAGCTTCTTTTTACGGTCTTTAACTTTTAGTCTTAGTAGGAGAATAAACATTTTTTTAAACATATGCCAATCTTTCCAATTATATTCTTCAAACAACTACAGTCTTCCAAGGTCTGGTACAATCATTAATTTAATCAATGAGCATCCACTAACACAGAAGGGCAATGACCCGAAGGAAGCCCACTGAAGAAGTGTGTGTGTCTATTCAAATATACCATGCTATCTCCAGGTAAGCTCTAACATTCACGGAGAGGAAGTCTGAAGGGCATGCCCTCCATTCTGTGAGTTACGCAAAAGCAGTTCAAGACAGATTACTGAAGTGGAATGGATTCTAGGACATTTCTTTCCCTGGTTCCCTACTTTGCTGACCAATGCACTGCCCTTCTTCATTAAATAAGCCTGAGCAGCTCTTGGAAAAGCTACCCTGACATGGAAGCCTTCTTCCATTCCCCAGCTATGAAATCCTTATCTAAGTATTTTTCTATTTTTTCTATTTTATTTCTCTATCAGCCAACACAGAAATAAAATTCAGGTCACACCCTAAAGGACTCAGGCTTGGATCTGCAAGGGCAGATCTGAGGTCCTGAGCTGACAGGCCAGGGGCAGAAATACAACACCCTCTCTAGTCCAAGGAGAAGATACTTTCATTTCCTTTTGTTTCTCACATTCATGGGGCTTGTATATGCAGCTTCGACACTAAGTTTAAACACACATCTGCTTTCATGGCAGGAAAAAAAAGATCTTCATTGTTAACCCAGTTCCCCAGGTACCTAAGCACCCCTAAAATGGCATCTAACTCAATTTTCATAATTAGAAGCCCCATAGGCCCCTGGCAGGGACCAGTGTTTTGACCTTGAATTTGTGAAGCCAGCTCAGCCTTCTTTCTGACAGGCATCTCCAAAGCAGAGTCTTTATCCAAGCAAATGAAAGTGTGTTAGTTGGCATTAGTTCTTTTCCTGACATCTGCTAGTTTCCACTCAGAGACCCCAGCCTCCTTACTGAATCCGCAGACATGGTGCTCCCAGTCTCTCTCTCCTCCGTTTCATCATTTTCCTGGCTACTCAAAGCTTTTGCCCTTTCACACTCAGGAGTCTTGGCAGAAGTTCTCTCACACAAGGGGTATGCGATCTATAAGCCAAAGGAAACTTACAAAGGCTTCCCAAACTTAAGAGAAAAATTAAAGCACTGTTCTTCAAAAACATAATATTCAGAATTCCCTCCCACCCCCACCGCAAAAGACCTAAGAGCCCAGGAGGCAGCAGTGAGGCACAGTGAGAAGTCCCAGATCCCAAATGAATCAGCTGTCCTCTGATCTGCCTTGACATCATTCACACTCAGCCTGTAACAAATCAGTGTCAGAGAGCACCTTGTTCCTCCTCAGTGACAAGCACTAAACTCCCTCCCCCACAAGTCAGTTGCAACCTCCAACCCTGAGGCCTGGTAGCAGTGAAGACTCTGGCAAAAATTGTACATACCAACTTGAAAACTCACACTGTGACAGAAATACTATTAACTCTGGAGGCGTGGGCCAGTATAGAACAGCTGTTGCAGTGGGCAGGGGATGGGAAGAAAGCATACTAAAATCCCAAATCAGTAAATTAAGGAGCTATGAACATGTGGGTATTTCTGCAACATTATTCATTCTCAAACCCATGTCAGGTGGAGGATGACAGTCTTAATGTTAGGGCTCAAAGCACAGCCATTATTCAAACTCTGAATTTGACCAATTTAAATAAACTCTGTATTCCTTCCTTAGACAAAGTTCAGCATCATTTTTAATTCAATTTTTACTACTCTCTGATCACTTGAATAACCTTGTGGTGAGAAAAGCCATAAAAAAGCTAAGAAAATAAACCCAGAAACTATTTGGTTTAACTTCAGTCAGTAGCTATTAATGAAATCATCTGTATGGCAGATGTTACACAAGACATTATGGTAAGCTACAGAAGAACTCTAATGAAGGGTAAGCTACTTAACTTCTGTATGCTTTGTTTTCCCTATCTGTAGAATGAAAATAATTTAAGGTACCTAATAAATAGGTTGTGGTTAATTAATATATTAATATTGATTAATTGTGGTTATCAATATATTAATATATGTAAAACGGAAAAGTGCCTAGCAAAGAGAAAGTGCTATAGAAGTGTTAGCTATTTTTTTTCAAAGATTTTATTTACTTATTTGACAGAGAGAGATAGCGAGAGAGAGAAAGAGCACAAGCAGGGTGAGCGGCAGGCAGAGGGAGAAGCAGGCTCCCCGCCGAGTAAGGAGCCCGACGATCCCAAGACTCTGGGATTATAACCCGAGCCAAAGGCAGACACGTAACCGACTGAGCCACCCAGGTGCCCCAAAAGTGTTAGCTATTATTATAGTTCTTGTTCTCCAGGAGCTGGTTCCCAATGTAAAGGAGGAGATAAGCTCCAACATACAAGAAACCATCTGACAAAAACAGCCTGGCCTGAAGAAAGCCAAGTGATGAAGTGGAGGTAAGGGAACCAGAGTAAGCAGAAGCCTTGGTCCCCTGCTTAAGAGCACCTGCCAACTCTGAAGGGCTCCTCTCATTTACAGAGATGACAAAGTATGTCAAACTGTTTTTCTAGGGTAACATTCAAAGGATTAATTCCTACCCCAACCAATATTTTTTCAACTGTAGGTCACAACTCTTTAGTAACTCAGAAAATCAATTTAGAAGTCAGGACAAACATTTTCTTAAAAGGGAAAGAGAATGAAATAAAACAGAAAATACCAGAGTGCTTCACAAGGTAAGAACTGTTTTATGAAATATGTATGTTTATGACATCTATTACTGACGATACATATAAATACAAAGGCAAACAGGTGTGATGGGTTGCAATGTAAAATCTATTTTTTATTGAGTCAGAGTCTGACTAAATTTGAAAGCCACTGTACTTATTACCTAAGCAAACTCATTCTCACCTAGTAGATACAGACACTCACTTTTCCTCCCATTACCAGTCTAATCACTTGGTTCTCACAGCTCCTATTTCAGAATTCCCTGCTCTCTATAAGTCCTAATGAAAATGGAAACACTCTCAGAAATCTACAATGTCTCAATAAGTCCTGAAAGTCCTAAACTTTCCCACTTTGGGAAAGTTTTGTGATATTATCAGGGTCAGTCACAAAAGCCCACACTCCCACAACTAAGAAACCAGCCATGGTCTATCCCCATCCCAAGCTGAGGTCAAGTCGAAGCCATGCAGTTAAGCCCAGGTCCTAAGTTTCTACTCAACACAGTCCATTCTCTAATACCCAAGCCCATTCTCCTGAATAAGAGTAGTAGTAATAATGATGACATAACAGCAACCAACATTTATAAGTACTTACTATGCACTGGATTTTATTCTAAGCACTCTACACATAATACCAAGGTAGTCCTCATCATCACAGTCCTATAATACATGTGCTATTATTATTCCCACTATTAAAAAAAAACACACACACAGAGGTTAAAATCTCTAAAGGGGTGGTAAAGGGGAAAGTACCCTTTCCTCAATATATCTGCACCTAGCTACCCTACCTATGAATTATGCTAGCCAGAAGTATTCCTGTGTTTAGCCAAGTTGGTGAACCAAAATAATCTCTAGAATCAATGTTATGAACCACTGTGCTATAAAGACCTTTCAGCAGAAGATTCTGACAATAGCAAATACATTTCTCCCTAGCCTGCTGTGCAATAATAAATTGGGAGAGGAGAGAGAACATGGAGCTCCTTAAATAATGCTAAAAGTTAGAAAATATTTGATTTTTAGAGAATGAGAATCGTATCTTATGTCCTTCATCCGACCCAAAGAAGATATCACTCTTACTCCTAGAGTTTAACATATCCCCACACAGCACTTTCTTTAAACTTACTGGCATTATAACACATTTGTGCCAATATTCCTGTAGCTTTGTCAGCACTACGAAAGCTTAACATTCCCTGGGATTGGACGGCACTCAACAACTTGAAGTATGGAAAATCAAACATCGAACTTTTATTTGTTCACACAACAACTATTTATTGACTGTGTTGCCACCCTTACGGCCAGACAAGAAAGGTCTCTGCCATGGGCTTCTCACTTTAGCAGTTCTGAAAAACCACAAGCACAAAATATAAATTCCCTAAAGAAATGGGTTTGCCTCTGTCACATTTGTGATCTGGAGTACTGCACTGACAAAGTGGAACCCTAAAAAGCCATTCTTACTATTTATACTGTTCAAATCCCAGGAAAACACTTGCCCACATCTTTCTTCCTATGTATTTTTTTTCTTCCTATGTATTTTTTAAGAAGACAACCAGGTCCGATTGCTGTTATAGATTGTGAAGCAGCAAGCTTCTGAAAGAACTCTGTTGAGATTATAAAATATTTTAAAAGCAAAGGGTCTTAAAAGTAAGGAAAATGACAAATTAATTAATCTGTCAAATCCTTCCTCCTCTCAGGTAACATGAATATAATAGATTTCTTGGCTAACACAAGTACTGGTTCCAAATACAGCCAAATTAACTATTTACTTGATTCCTTTCCGTTCTCATTCATGGTTTGAAAGATATCCATCATTTAGCTCAGTATCCATCATTTAGCTCAGTACTCAGTAACAGAGCACATGGCAGCTGAGGAACATTTTGCAGAATTAAGGAATTCATAGTACTAGTAAATTTATTTTTGTGCAGGTCTAGACATAACATATGTAAGGTCATAGATTAATTTTTATACTGATAATTGTACAGTTAATGCTAAAATTGAAATGTTTTTTATAAAAATACATACTTAGATTTATCTAAAAATCACAAAATTTTTAAATCTAGCTTAATATTTTTTAAGATTTATTTCTTTTAAAGAGAGAGTGCATGAGCAGGGGGCGGGGTAGAGGGAGAGGGAGAGAGAGAACCCCAAGAAGACTCCCCACTGAGTGCAGAGCCCTGAGGCTCAATCCCATGACCCTGAGACCATGACTCCAGCCAAAACCAAGAGTCTGACACTCAACTGACTAAGCCACCCAGACACCCCAATAATTTTAAATATTTAAAAATAAAAATAGGGGCACCTGGGCGACTCAGTTGGCTGAGCGTCATCTGACTCTTGATTTTGATCTTGGGTCATAAAATTGAGCCCTGCATGGGGCTCCTCACTCAGTAGGGAATCTGCTTAAGATTCTCTCTCTCCCTCTCCCCTGCTCGTGCTATCATGCTCTCTCTCTCTCAAATAAATAAATAAATCTTAATAAAGTAAAAACAAAAAAACTTTGGAAGCATGAAAATTTTCAATTTTTAACATTTTGTGTTTTTATAAAAATATATTCAAACTTGTGCTCACTTCAGCAGCACATATACTAAAACTGGAACACTACAGACAAGATTAACATGGCCCTGCACAAGGATGGCACACAAATTCATGAAGCATTCTATATTTTTATATTTTGTAATATATTTTTGGAAACTGAAAAAATATATATCAAACTTGGTACTCTCTGAATACAATTACATTTTATTTTTAAATCCTATAGATCATTATAATAATGAGTACAAGCTATAATCATGACAGAGAAAAGCAGGAAAGTGGAGATTAAGAAAAAGAAATTGGGATGCCTAGGTGGCTCAGTCAGTTAAGCATCTGACTCTTGGTTTTTGCTCAGGTCATGATCTCAGAGTCATGAGATCGAGCCCTGTGTTGGGCTCCATGCTTGGCATGGAGTCTGCTTGAGAGTCTCTCTGCCTCTGCCCCTCCCACTTGTGCACTCTCTTCCTTTCTTTCTCTCTCTCTCAAATAAATCTTTAAAAAAAAACAAATAAATAAAAAATAAATCTTTTTAAAAGAGAAAAAGAAATAGAAAATCTACAAATAAGTTGCTTAAATTAAAAAACAAAACTAATGGGGCACCTGAGTGACTCAGTGGGTTAAGCTTCTGCCTTCAGATCAGGTCATGATCCCGGGGTCCTGGCATCAAGCCCCATATTGGGCTCCCTGCTCAGCAGGAGCCTGCTTCTCCCTCTCCTCTCCAGTTGTGCTCTCTCTAGCTATCTCTGTCACTGTCTGTCTCTTTCTCTCAAATAAATAAGTAAATAAATAAATAAATAAATAAAATCTTTTTTAAAAAATAAATAAATAAAACAAAACTAATGAAAGTGAACAGACTTCACCACACCCAGAAAGCACACATAAAATTATCAGCAGTAAAGAAAAGTCAATAAACAGGAAATAAGCTATTATATTCAAAGAAGTGAAGCAAACGTCAGTATAGAAAGCAGGTATAATTGTTCTTAAAATAATATTATGCATCCAATATCTAGCCAAATATAAAGGTGTTTTTTTTCCCTTGTGGTTTAATGGTGAAGTAATCACAGAAAACAAAGAAATATTTATAGGCTTAATGTAAATTATTTTGAAATTTGTCGCTAAAATGGCTAAACATTTAAGCTGGATAAAAAATGATGAAACAAATGGTCACTGACAAGAATAAAGACTTAAATGAAATTATTAATTTTACTGATAATAAAGCAAGAAAAAAAAATCACACCTAGCTTTTTAAAAATATATATATATGACTAAGTTCTATAGATCATAACAGGAACAAAAGTCATGTTAAACAACTTTGTTATATATATTACTGAGTTATTTGAAGAGGAAAATGAAGAAGTAGAAATGAGAATTTCATTAACTTGAAAAAAAATACAGGTTCTGACTTATGAGAAAATGAAGAAAAAACTCTCAACTTTAGGCATTAAAATTGTCAAATTTTCACCCCCAACTATGACAGAGTTATGGAAACAAAACTAACCATTCTACTACAAACCCCCAAAAACTAGACAAAATATACGAGGCAGTAGTTTTCAGGCACTGGGAAAAATGCAACACAAAAATGCAAACCCAGAAAAAAGGTAAACTCAAATGCAGAGACATCCCAGTTGTCCCTAACCTCTGCTTGGGAACAATTTTCTTACAGTGGCACAGAGAGCTACAGTTCAAGCAAAACACAGTAGTTCCACTAAGCTGAGAAGGCACAGGTAAGAGCTCAGGGCAGCTAATCAAACACACATTGAACTTTCATCAAGAAAGACCACAAACTAGGCCGTAAAAGATGTCTCAAGAAATTTCAAAAGATTGAAATCTTATAAAATAATGTTATCTGAACACAACAGAACTCAAAATCAATTACAATTTTTAAAAAGCCTACATGATTCCCCAACATTTGAAAATTAAGCCACACTTCTACATAATCTATAGGTCAAAGATGAAATGACAAAGGAAACCAGAAAATAATTTAGATTCAATTAAAATTAATACACAACATATCAAACTTTAGAGCACGCAACTAAAGGAGTGCATAGAATGAAATTTATAACTTTAAATGCTTACGTTAAAAAAGGAAGATCTAAAATCACTAACTTATGCCTCTACATTAAAAACTGAAGAAGCAGATTAAATTCAAAATACAAGAATACATAAAAGTAAAAACAGAAATCAATGACTGAAACCCTGTCAACTATACTTCAATTAAAAAAGGGGGGGGAGGATAGAAGAGCCCTGTCACAAGCTCTAGAATCTGCCTTGATGGTTGAGGATATGTTTTTAAAAAGAAGAAGAAATCAATGACAGAAAAGAAATAGAAAAAAATTAACAAAACCAAAAGTGGGTTCTTTGATACTATTAATAAAATTAATAAAAATCTTTGTAAGACAGGGGCGTTTGGCTTGCTCAATTGGTACAGCATTCAACTCTTGATATCGGGGTCATGAGTTCGAGCCCCATGTTGGGCATAGAGTTTACTTAAAAGAAAAAAAATCCTAGTAAGATGAATCAAGAAGCAAAGGAGAGAAAACACAAAATATCATTCTTAGGAATAAAAGATGGGTTATTGCAATACTTCAACAGACAATAAAAGAATGAGAATACCATGAATAACCTATGCTGGTAACATATAAGATGGATAACTTACATAAAATAGTTCAGGGGCACCTGGGTGGCTTAGTTGGTTAAGCATCCAACTCTTGGTTTTGGCTCAGGTCATGATCTTAGGGTCCTAAGACGGAGCTCCATGATGGGCTCTGTGCTCAGTGTGAGTGTGTTTGGGATTCTCTCCCTTTCCCTCTCCTTCCCCCTCTCCCCCTCTTCCCCTCTCCCAATTCGTTCTATATCTCTCTCTCAAATAAATAAAATTCCAGCACCTGGATGGCTCCGTCAGTTAATTATCTGCCTTTGGCTCAGGTCATGATCCCAGAGCCCTAGGATCAAGCCCTACATCGGGCTTCCTGCTCAGCGGGGAGTATGCTTCTCCCTCTCCCTCTGCTGCTCCCCCTGCTTGTGCACTCGCTCGCCCTCTCTCTGTCAAATGAATAAATAAAATCTTTTAAAACAATAATAAAATCTTTTTTAAAAGTTCAAAAAATATCTTATCAAAACTTACTTAAGATACAGACAATAAGAATTTGCTAAGTGACAGAAGCCAGACATAAAAAGGCAAATATAGTGTGGTTCTACTCACATGAAATATCTAGAATAGGCAAATACATGAGACAGAAAGTAGAATAGAGATACCACAGGCTAGGAAAGGGGAGAATGAAAAATTATTGCTTAAAGGTTACAAAGTTTCTACTTAGGAAGATGAAAAAGTTTAGAAATATAGTGATGGTTGCACAACATTGTGAATGAACTTAATGCCATTAAATTGTATACCTGAGAATGTGTACAATTCAATGGCAAATTTTTATGTTATATATATCTTATCACAATTTTTAAAACTTAAAAAAAATTAATTCAAAAGGGATTAAGACCCAAACATAAAAGCCAAAATTACAAAATTTCTAGAAGAAAACATTGGAGAAAATCTGCATGATCTCAGGATAGGCAAGGATTTCTCGGACAGAGGATAAATACTCACAAATCGAACTCACAGGAAAAAATAAAAACTAACAAATTGAATGACATCAAAATTAAAACCTTATGCTTTTTGACAGATACCATTCCACATACTTTCAAAAGAAAAGGCAAGAGACAGACTCGAGGAAAATAGTCACAATATATCTGACCAAAAATATCTGTATCTGGAATATATAAACATCTCTCACAACTCAATAATAATAAACCAGACAATTCATTTCTTTAAGTGAGCAAAAGATTGGAGCACATATTTCACAAAAGAAGATATACAAATAGCTAATAAGTATATGAAAAACATCTTCAACATCATTTTTCATCTGGTAAATGCAAGTTAAAACTACAATGCAATACCACCACCCACCCACTAGAATGACTAAATTTAAAGTCTGACCATAACAAGTGTTAGCATGGATGTGGGTCAACTAGAATTCTCAATATCACTAGTGGGAGTATAAAATGGTACAACCACTTTGAAGAATTATGTGATTTTTTTAATAAACTTAAACATATACTTAACATGTATCATTTGATGGGGGGACAAAAAGCAAAGAAATCCATTTGGCAGTTTGGCTCTTTCACTTTTTAAAAGACTAAAAATATTTTAATCAGAAGAATTTCCATATAGCAAATACAAGGAAAGGGACATTGCAATATAAGGAAATAAAAGAAAATGTGAAAAGTACATCTGTATCACATATTCATTTTCTACCGAATAATAAATTACCTCAAATGTAGCTACTTAAAACAATAAACACTGATTATTTCACGGTTTCTGTGAGTCAAAAATTCAAGCACAGCTTAGCTAGGTCCTCTGCTTAGGGTCTCACAAGGCTACAATCACAGTATCACCTGGGTTGAATTCTTTCCCAACGTGGCTGCTTACTTTCTCAAACCAGTACAGTCTCTATGGTGAGTCTACTAACTAGACAGTCTTATATACCATAATATAGTCACAGGAGTGATATCTCATCACCTGTACTATGTTCTATTGGTTAGAAGCAACCCACAGGTACTGTCCACACTCAAGAGGAGGAGGAATATGCAAAAGCATGAACACCATGAGGAGGACATCACAGGAGCCACCTTATGTTTACCAAACATGACTATGAAGAAGATTCACCACGAAATAATCTCAAACTGATTTCTATAGACTACTTTGAGACCATCGCAGATTAAGATTTAGTACGAACATACTGCTATTTTTGCTTTTCTTTATAATATCCCAGCACTGAAATGATTAAAGAAAATCCTAAGAACTGTTACATGGCCTTAGACAATGCTTTTAAGAAACGGTGAAATTGCAGTAACGATGATAACAACTTATAAGATGATATTAAAACATTGTGTAGTACCTCCTACGACAACAATAATTTATGAAACTCCATTACAAAGTTTGATATGTGAAATTCATGGCAGAATAAATGCCCTTTAATGAGAACTTCAATTTTTAAAAATTTCAATATATTTTATTTAACTGAGTAGAGTATATTCAAAATATAATTTCACAACATACTATGAAATATTAATGAATTATTTAACATTCTTTTCTCCCAGCTTTATTGAGATATAATTGACATAAAGATAACATCATTTTTTTAAAAAGATTTTATTTATTTATTTGAAAGAGAGAACGTACATGCACAAGTAGGGGAGCAGCAGGCGGGGACAGGGGAGAAGCAGACTCTCCGCTGAGCAGGGAGCCCGATGTGGGCTCAGTCCCAGGACCCTGGGATCATGACCTGAGCCGAAGGCAGATGCTTAACCGACTGAGCCACCCAGGTGCCCCAACACCATTTATTTTTTATTTTTTTTTTAACATTTTATTTATTTATTTGACAGAGAGAAAGAGATCACAACTAGGCAGAGAGGCAGGCAGAGGGAGAGGGGGAAGCAGGCTCCCTGCTGAGCGGAGAACCCGATGTGGGGCTCGATCCCAGGACCCTGGGATCATGACCTGAGCCGAAGGCAGAGGCTTTAACCCACTGAGCCACCCAGGCGCCCCAACACCATTTATTTTTAAAAACCTTAATTACTACAGTGATTCTGCTGAAATAAAGGCAAGGAAAAGTATAGACAGTTTAATAACAATAATAAATAATTGTTTGCCGTTACTTTATCGCTCAAACAGATGAATAACTAGATGGGGACAGCATTAATTAAATTATGATCCTTGATATTTTGCTAACTTTCAATCATACAAAAATTGATAATGGAAAAAACTGGTAACTGGTTGTAACATCTGGGTGGTTCACGTGTTAATGATGAGGTTTTTTTTTTTATCTTTAAATGTTTTCATTTTATATTTGGATAAGAGGCATGATTTTATCTTTTTTGGAAAATTACCTGTTAAACAGTACTAGAAGTCCTCCACCAAAATGCCCAAAGGATTCACCTCACAGAGTCACAAGGGAAAGTATATCTCATGTGAGTTGCCTAGGAATGTCTTTTCTTGACTTCCAGAGGTAAATTTGAAGTGGCTATCTGAAGTTTGCTGACTCTCTACTTTTATAAATTTATTTTTTCTCTATATAATCAGGTTTTGTTTTAGGTTTGTTTATGGCTAAGTTACTCCCACTGGTGGCAGCAGTGATTAGGATACTGTTTTCATGGCCTGACCTCTCTCAGATACATAACCCCAAAAAATGGAAACATATGTCCATAAAAAGACTTGTACATGAATAATCATAGCAGTAATATCCAAAAACTAGAAGCAATCCAAATAACCATCAAACAAATAGTGGTATACTTACACAAGAAAATACTAAACTAACCATTAAAATGAACAGGAGCAGGGGCGCCTGGGTGGCTCAGTCGATTAAGCGTCCAACTCTTGGTTTCTGCTAGGTTATGAAATCAAGCCCTGTGTGGGACTAGCACTGGGCGGGGAAGTTGCTTAAGATCCTCTCTCTTCCTCTGCCCCTCCCTCCCACCCCCACCCCATGCACGCATGTGCACATTCTCTCTCTCTTAAAAAAAAAAAAAATGAACGGGAGTACTGAAACATGAGGAAGCCTATTACAAAAGAATAGATAACGTATGAAATTCTGCCACAGGCAAAACTAATATACAGTGCCAAAAAGCAGATCAGTGGTTGCCTACAGCCAAGAGGTGAGAGGAGAATTGACTGCACAGGGACACCAGGTATATTTCTGGGTAATAAAAATATTTTACACATTGATTGTTGTGGTAGTCTAACTACCTCCCAAAGGCCCCACCTCCAAATACCAGAAGATTGGGAAATAGGCTTCAATATATGCACTTTGGGAGGACACAAACATCCAGTCCAAAACACTACTTAACAAATAATCCCAAAACTTAGCACCTCGAAACATTTATTATTAACTCTCTTGGGGGAAAAAAAAAAACTTTCTTGGTTCTATGGGTTGACAGTGATTGCCTGGACAGTCTGAGACATTTTTAAATGTTTACTTATTGGTTCATTTGAAGACAGCAATGATAAATGCACTTCATGTTAGCATCATTTTAGCATTATTTTAAATTTAAACCTGACCTTGGTGGCCCCCTAAGAACTGTCCTCAAGTAGAGTATAACTATGTTACAGAATATGAAGGAAAAGAATGAACAAAATTTATAAAGTGAATTTTGTTTGCCATGGCTTATAATACCATACCATGAGTCTGAGAAGCTTTGAATTGCTTAAAATCTTAGCTAAGTTTGCTTAGTTTTGATGGGCTAACTCTCCTTGGTTTACAGTTTATTGCCTTCACCTACAATATTAAAGGTTATTCTCTTCTTTCTGTGTAGTATGTCCAGATTGCAAATATTTTGTGTCTTACTAGAATAATTTTCTTTGCTTTATGCTGACTTAGTATGTCCTTAATTATTTAAGAAAACAAAGGCTCCTCATGAAAAAGCTGTGATTATTCAAATTTGGTTACCTTCTATGTTTATTTTAAAGTGTTTTATTGGGAGGCGCCTGGGTAGCTCATTCGTAGGGCTCCCTGCCCAGCAGGAAGCCTGCTTCTCCCTCTCCCACTCCCCCTTGCTTGTGTTTCCTCACTCTCAGTCTCTCTCTGTGTCAAATTAACAAACAGAATCTTTGGGGGAAAAAATAATAAATAAAGTGTTTTATTGTCAGGGATGCCTGAGTGGCTCATGAGGTCTGTTAAGCATCTGCCTTCAGCTCAGGTCATGATCCCAGGGTCCTAGGATGGAGCCCCATGTCAGGTTCCTTGCTCAGCAGGGAGCCTGCTTCTCCCTCAGCCTGCCATTCCCCCTACTTGTACACTCTCTCTCCCTCTCTCTCTCTGACAAATAAATAAAATCTTTAAAAACAAAACAAAAAAGTGTTTTATTGTCATCTTGGTTAAGTAACTGGGTATTGTTTCTCAAGCACTAACACTCCTATCTTAATTATTTTCACTGACAACTCTTTTGTCTTCTCAAAATCCAATCCTAAATATAGAAAACAATAAAACTTAGTTAGTTAGTATATTTTTACTAACTAAAACTATCTTTGAGGTATCCCAGAGCATCCCTGGAAAAAATCACAAAGTGTTCTTTCAAATTTTTAAAGAGGTACTAGAAATAGATTTGATATTTTACTTTTGATGAGTTTCATGGGAAAACTTCTCAAATCGGAAAAGACACTCATCCCTCCCTAGTTTAAATCCATACAGGTAAAATTAATATAAATATCCTAGAAATTGTATAATTTATGGGAAGCTCCCAGAGATCTGTCAATGCCCTCGTTATGTATAATATTTCTGTTTATGAGTCCAGATAGTGTTTTCCCAGATTTTAGGAAATAAGAGTTTAATGTTTTCAGTCTTAATTTTAGTTATTATTTAAAATGCTTACTAGGTTACAATCTTACTTTTAAAATCTGAATCTAGCATTTTATTATTTAAAATGCTTTGTTGGGGGGCACCGGGCTGGCTCAGTCGGAAAAGCGTGCTACTCTTAATCTCAGGCTCATGAGTTTGAGCCCCACACTGAGTGTAGAGATTACTTAAATAAATAAACTTTTAAAAATATATAAGCTGCTTACTTGGTAACAAGCTTACTTTTTAAAATTTGAATCTTCTAGGCCTATGTAGTTTTATTAAAAAATACAGGTATCTAGGACTTATTCCTGACTCAGTCTTTTTACTTGGGATCTTTCGTAAAGCCTTGGTATATACATTATGCCATAAGATTACCATGTGCTATATATATCAGGATTTTTTCCTCTGCAATAATTACATTCATGTTTTAGAAACCAGCTATTATATTTACTGTCTTCTTTGAAAAGAACTACTCTTAGAGACGTTTTGCTAAAACATTTTTGAATTAGCTCTAATATTCTTGTTTTGTATGCCACAGAAACAACTTAATTCCCTGGTTAGTTGCCTTATTCTTGTTATGAACTCTCATTAGACCTTTCACATTTAAAAATCACCAGTAATAAACTGACCACAGCTATTTTAAGTCTCTGTCATCCACAGAGAGATTCTGTTTTATACAGATGCTAGTCTGAATGATCTGCAATCAAACTAGAAGCCAGAGTCTGTGTTTTCAACAAAGGATTGTCTCAAAGCCCCCTGGAAAAGGACTGTAGCAGGTATCTCAAACTACTGACACTTGAAAGAATGGACTCTTGGGGACAGGCTTCTGAAGCCATTGCCTAGACAACTGGACAACTTCCAGACCATTCCAGGGGACTGAGTCAGAATTTCCAGAACTCTTTTTAGTTGAGAAGCAGACCATTAAACTAGATCCAGTGAAACGAGAATTAATTACACAGGCCTAAATGAACTAATGAGAGATGATTATAGTTATTTGTTTGGAATATTGCCTTAATATCTGTTTTCTAGATATAGAAGGAAGCCTGCTCTCTTCCTTCTTAAGGTATTAAAGCCTAAAAAATGTATTACCCTGTGCTTTTGTAAAATGTAACATTCCTAAATCACATCTGATTTTCAAAGACTTTTCCCCCCAGTGAGATCTGAGTCTTGCTGAATTTTCTTACTGAATACCCTTAAAACATCATTGTAAAAGGTTATACGACAAAGGATTTGCAAAAAAAAAAAAAAAAAAAAGAATTTGCCTGAAATGTCATATTTGAGAATGCTTACTTATTTAAGCCACTTTTAAGGAAACACAATTGACTTTATGGGGCCAGTACCAATGAAACCCTCCCAGGAAAATTGCCATGGTCCCTAGCTTTCCAGAATTCAGCCTTCTAGATGGTAAGGAAGGTCACCTCCTGGAAGGCCCAGGACCATTAGGACATTTGGGGGATGCTGAGAAAAGAATTCACCCAAATTTATCAGTACTGCAGATGAAATCTGATAGAGCATTTCTTAAGTTTGGCTTTCTAGCCTCAAAATACAAATAAAGGCTTTTAAAAGTTCAATCTGAGAGTCTTTATAAAATCTCCAGCAAAGCAAATTAAAAAGGTCTATATGGAAAATTAACATATTGCTACCCCATGTAAATGACCAAGCCAAACGTAGTATGACCAACCCTGTTTTGTAATTAAGAATAATATTTGAGATTGCTTTAGATCAAAAGGGTAAGACTGCAAGGAAACTTGGTATGATCAAAGAAAACATAACAATCTTCTGATGGGGGGCGCCTGGATGGCTCAGTGGGTTAAAGCCTCTGCCTTCGGCTTGGGTCGTGATCTCAGGGTCCTGGGATCGAGCCCCGCGTCGGGCTCTCTGCTCAGCGGGGAGCCTGCTTCCCCCTCTCTCTCTGCCTGCCTCTCTGCCTGCTTGTGATCTCTCTCTCTCTCTGTGTCAAATAAATAAAATCTTTTAAAAAATAAAAATAAAAAAATAATAATCTTCTGATGGAAAACTATGTATTAGAGAATATATTATTTGTTCTAGCCTTTTATTGCCTTTGAGCTATTTTACAACTCTGTAAATTATATATAATTGATACTGATACAAACAGTCCTTGTCTATAGATATTATAAATAAATTCTGTAGAGCTGAGGTTCAATTGACTTCCCTTCTCCTCACAGAAAAATCCAGTTTTGTAACCATTTACAAATATATTTCAACATTTCCTTATACATATAAAGCTATGCTTCTTCCACTTCTCTACACCAGCCGCAACATCTGCCTGGTTTACTTTTTTTAATCAATACCTTCACACGTTTTTTTTGTAATTTGTTATTATAAAACTATATTTCTCAGGATAGAAAAACAGAACATATGTTATTTTATAGTTTGTTAGTATTATGTAAAACTCCAACTTTATATCTCCATTTGTATTTTCTTTTTTAAGATTTTATTTATTCATTTGTGAGAGAGAGTAAGAGAAAGCATGAGAGGGGAGAAGGTCAGAGGGAGAGGCAGACTCCCTGTGGAGCTGGGAGCCCGATGCGGGAGTCAATCCCGGGGCTCCAGGATCACGACCTGAGCCAAAGGCAGTTGCTTAACCAACTGAGCCACCCAGGGGCCCTCCATTTGTATTTTTGTTCCAGGCTAACCAAACATTAGGAACAGGCATAAGTGATTGCCCATTATGTGTTAAACTCTATACTAGGCCCCAGGGCCAGAGAATTGTCCCACACAACATGGTCCTGACCTCACGGAGCTTACCATCTGCTATGGACCAAACCATGTCTCCACCCAACCCCAAAGGCATATGTTGAAGCCCTATTTGGAAATAGGTCTTTAGGACGTAATTAAGGTTAAATGAGGCCATAAGTCTGTGGCCCTAATCTCAAAGGACTGGTGGCCTTATCAGAGGAAAAAAATCTTTCTTGTACACACGCCCCCTATCCCTCCTCTCCCAACTCCCTCTCAAAAGGCCATGGGAGCACACAGCAAGAAGGTGGTATCTACAAGCCAGAAAGAGAGCCCTCTCCAGAAACCGACGTTGCTGGCATCTAGATCTTGGACATCTGCCCTCTAGAACTGTGAAAATACATTTCTGTTATTTAAGTCACCAAGCCTGTGGTATTTTGTTATGGCAGCCCAAGCAGACTAACAGATCAAACAATGGGAGAATACAGATAAATAATTCTTTATTTACAACTGCTGTAAAAAGCTGTGAAGGAAAAGAATGAAAGTACATTCTGGGAAATCCAACTTAATCTAAGGACAGCACAGTATGGGAGGTCAGAAAAGCTTTTCATAAGGAAGTAAGATATAAGCTGACACTTGACGGAAAATAAGAACTAGCAAGGTAAAGATGAGGGAAAAAACATTCCAGGTACAGGGAACATACTGTGCAAAATATGGAGACAAAGACAGGAACCAGACTGTGTAGATAGTTTTATGGGCCATGTAAAGACTTTTAGGTATGGTCCTAAGAGTAATAAAAAATTCACTAAACAAGTTCACATAAACATCTAATAATCAAATCTGTACTTTAAAAAGCTTTTTCTGGCTACTGTGTGATAGATGAGTAATAGACTGGGGCTAAGCAATGCTAGACAAAGAAAGACCAGTTAGGAAGTTATGGCAGCAAACAGAGGCAAGAGATTACAACGGCTTGGACTATGTGTATATACCAGTGATAGTAGAAAGAAGTAGAGGAAATATTCAATAGATATTTGAGAGACATAACAGAAAGGAGTTATAGGTGTAAGGAAGAGGAAGGTAATAAGAATAACAAAGTTATCTATTAGGAAGTGGCACCATTTAGTAAGCTACGGAATATGAGAGGAGTAGGTTTTTGAAAAAGACAATGACTTCAGTTTTACAAATGCTAAACTTTAGATGTTTCTGAGATATCCAAGTAGATTATAGTGAATTGGTAGTTGTGAGGTCTAGAGATATAAATATGAGAATTAGCATAACAACAGCAATTCTAAAAATAATAGTAACAAAATGAGCTCTCAAAGAGTTTCAATTTTCAAGTCATGTGTCCACATACTCATGGCTCACTGACCAAATACAACCATTTCTTAACAACAAAATAACTCCTGCTAGGAAATTAGTGGTGACTATTGTTCTATCCCTGCCAACCTCTGCCAATCCCTGCCTTCCCACTGGAGATAGAAATGTGAATCATTTCCTATAAAAGCCCAATTAAAAAAAAGAAGACACACTATTAAGTATAGCATAGTGCTATTACTCTGGCCTTGAGAATCCTTAAAACTACCAAAATTTCCCGATTTTCAAAGTCCACAGAGAAACTAAAGCCGTATATCAGGCACCACTGATACCACACAAAGGGTTTACTATGTGTAGCAGGTGGTATCTCTTTTTAGCACATTCTCCAGAAGCATTTATCCACGCAAATACCATCAAGTTGCATCAGAGGGGGAAAGTACATGACACTGTTTCACATGTCAGTTTCACAGGGGCAAAAGTTAGACACATCATATCCTTGAGCCCCAGGAACTCCTCCCTGCCCACCGCCTATCACTGCATTTACTTATACCTGGCATTTACTTTCATCCAATATCTGATGTCTAAGTCTACTGCCCGAATGAGTAAGCCAATAACGCAAAAGGATAACTATTCCCAAGGACTCCAAGAATAAAGGTCACCAATAGCAACACACACACACACACCAGGACAGGTGCTTCAGCTACCTCTTCACTTACAGTCTGTTCTTCACCTCCACTGGACTGTTCCTAGCCTCAAAGAAATAAAGCAATAACATTTCAAGAAATATGAAGATAATTACCTTAAGTTGTAATGAATAGTAGAAGAGCTTAACTTTCTGGGTAATTAGAGACATAAACACTATTTACAATGAAATCCTAAGTGTAGGGTCTAGGTACTGGTGCTGAAATCCACGAAAAAGCAATCCTATTTGAAAGGAATTGCCAAAGGAGGCCTGCCTCACAAAGCTGGGCAAGGGAAGCTATTCAGAGCTGGTCCAATTGAGAAAAAGCAAAATACAAACTCCCATAGCTTGGAAAACAAATACAAATAGCTTTAGAACTTCTTTTTCTCTCAATTCTTTTTCCACAGATATGTACACTTTTAACAAGGTTATCGACTTCTCTAGGTCTGATATTCTAGACTACATATTTTAATGCATTGAAAAATATCCAGATGGTCTTAATGTGAAATAGCTTTCTAAAAATGAAAATTTTATTTCAGAAAGCTACATCTAATATAAATGGTATGAGCCAGGCCAAAAGAACTTACATAACCAACTTGCCTCAACAAAGCCCTCATCATCGCAGGCCTGGATTTTCTCATTCCCCGTACTAGAATTTAGTTGCTCTCTTCCCTTACGTGACCAAAGCCAATCATAAATATCCTGTGGCTTTTCTAAGGTGTACTACTGTTCATTTAACTTGGTTTAGCATCTTACTAATGTTAAAAAAACAAAACAAAGCAAAACAAACCTACAGGCCTGAAACAGTGTTATTTAGGCCAAGTCACCAAACCAAGGCATAATACCTAACCTAATTGCACTTAGAACCTCTCCCAGAAACGTAGTCTTAACAGGTCAAGAATTTTCTGGTCAACACCAATAACAGTAATCTGTCACATGGACCCTCCCCATCCACCCACTAAAACCCTTTCATCCCCAGATGTGACCTTACCTGAAATAACCCTTTTTTCTGTTTATAACTTCCTTGTCCTGCCTTTAAAAACCTTTCCCTTTTTGTAGCCCTTTGGTACTCTCCTCTACTTGTTAGGTGGAATGCTGCCTGACTCATGAATCATTTAATAAACCCCATTACATCTTCAAATTTATTAGGCAGAATTTTTTTTTAAACTAATTTGTGTTTCTGAAGAATTTATGGCTTCTAACAGGTAATTATGGACAGCTAATAATAAAAGCAATAATAAACTACTGGCTTTTCAGAAGTTTATTAATAACAGGCACTGCACTAACTTCTATAACAAATAGCTGAGGGCTTAATTGCAAGCACTATGCCATTCATGTCACATGCATAATTTTTTACAAATAAACTGAGATAACCAAGACTACTGGAGATAAATTGTCAATGCTGCTGACTAAGGCCAGTATTTCAATAAGTACCGAGATGTGTGTCCTCCATTTTTAAAAAATATTTTATTTATTTATTTGAGAGAGAGAGAGCGCATGAGCAGAGGGAAAGGCAGAAGCAGGCTCCCTGCTGAGCAGGATTCGATCCCAAGACCCCGGGTTCATGACCTGAGCCAAAGGCAGATGCTTAACTGAGTGAGCCACCCAGGCGCCCCTATGTCCTCCATTTCTGCCTACTTGAGGACATTCCAGCAATTTTTCCGTCCTCTCTCACGTTAACTTTTCCTTCTCTACTGGGTAATTTCATTGACATAAAAACATAATGTAATATCTCCCATCTGCATTTTAAAAAGAAGGGGAGAAAACTCCATGACCTTTTCCAGCTATCACCCGATTTCTATGATCCTCTTTTCAGCAAATCTCTTTGAAATAATATTACTCACGAATCCTCCCCAAAATATCAGAAAAGGAGCAAGAATAATTAAATGAAATTCTATATACTCTTCACTTAGATTTGCTTTTTTCTCTCCCTTCTCATCTTCCTCTGTCTCTGTGCACACAGGCAGGCAGGCAGGCAGGCAGGCACACAAGCAATTACTTCTTGTTAGTTAGCTGAACCATTGTCAAGTCATTTGTAAACACCTTAAAACCTCTTCCCTCAAATATTTCCACAATTAATCCTTGCCTAACAAGAGAGGACCACCACACAACTGTCCCACTAGAAAGTTTAATACTGACACAATAATATTATCGAATAAAAGGCCACATTCAAGTATCCTCAATTGTCCCAATATTATTCTTCAACTTTTTTTTTTAATCCAGGATCCACCCAAGAATTCAGCATTACATTTTTTCACCAAGTCTCTTTTGTATCTAGTAATCTGAACACATTCTTAATCTTTTTTTTTTTTTTTTTACTCTTTTACAACGTCAACATTTTTGAAGCGTCCAGGTCAATAGCTTCTACAAATTGCCCCCTCAGTTTGCACTTCTCTGATTGTTTCTTCCTATAGCACACTGAGGTTAAACATTTTTATCCCAAATATTACACAGATAATACTATCTCCCATTCTCTCTTGAACCCATTCAATTCAACTTCTCTACCCACTTTCCATCAATTTTGCTCACCTGGGTCACCAATAGGGAATTCCCTATTACTAAATCCAAAGGTCAGTTCTTAAGTGTTCATCTTATGTAACCTGTCAGCAGCTTTTGGCATACTTTCTCCTTGTCACTTTGGAAACACCACTCTCTTCTGGTTTTCCTCCAACCTCACTGCCTGCTCCTTTCCAGTTTTCTTTACCAACAGATTCTCCTTACCTCCTAACCAGTAAACACTCAAGTGACCCAGGGCTCAGTCCTTCTATCTCTTTCTAGACTCACTCACTCACCAGGTCAGTGCTGCTCAAACCAGCTGTGGTGAAGGAGCAGGTGAAAATTTTAATCCATCACAAACCACTGCAAGATACAATAAATATGGAATAACAGAAAAATGATCAAATGTTTGAAGGTTACAACAATGTCAGTTGCTTATTCTAAATTTCTGTACTTAACTCATGGCAAACTGGTAACAAACAGTTCAATAACCACCACCAGTCAGCTGACCACACTTGAGGACCATTTTGGTAGTTTATTTCTCCAATTTGAATATCATTTATATGTTGTCAACCTCCAAATATATATCTCCAGATCAGATTTCACCCTTGATCCCCAGTTCATATACACAATTATCTTTTCAACACTCCTTCTCGGATGTCAAACAAACACCAAAGTCCTGATTCCTCCAACAACTCCCACTCCTGTCCCTCCCAAGAACAGAAACGACAGAAAACAACCCTGTTCCACTTACATATTCCCCATCTCGCCCACTAAATGGCAACCACATTTATCTAGCTATTCAGTCCTAAAATCTTGCAGCCACCAATTCCTTGCTTTCTTTCATATACCAAAATTAACTATCAAGAAATATTGTCAGCTCTCCTTTGAAAATATATCCAGAACCCAAGCATTTCTTACCACCTCAGCTGCTATCACCTTGTTTAAGCTACCATCACCTTGACTGATTTCTGTAATGGTTTCCTCACACGCTTTCCTGCTTTCACTTCTGCTCTCCCTACACTCTGAGCAAGAAGTGACTTTGTTAAAACCCAAGACAACTCTATTCAATGGAGAAAGAAAAGCTGTTTCAACAAATGGAACTGGGACAATAGCTATCTACATTTTGAAGAATTAGAATTCTCACCTTACACCACATATAAAAATTAACTAATAATGAATCAAAGACCAAAAGTAAGAGCTCAAACCATAAAACTCTTAAAAATAATTATGGGTAAATCATCACAACATTGTTCTGTTTTCTCAGATTCTGTATTTGCCTACTGGCTTTTTTTTTCTCCCTAAGTAATCTCTACACCCAATGTGGGGCTTGAACTCCCAACACCCAGATCAAGCATGCTCGACCAAGCCAGCCAGGCACCCCCTATTTGGCACTTACTAATCATAGGGCCAAACTAAGAGCCAAACTTGTTTCTATCTCCCCCGCAATCTAGTTTTTATGAATGTGCAAAAATCCTATTAACAAACCTTCTAACCAATCCTGAGTCCATACTCCCAACCACCTCCTGTATCAAACTCTCACACACAAAACCAGTATTTTCACCTGCCCTATACCACTCAGGGTCAAGTACCAGACAACTAAAAACCACCTCTACAGCCCAGAACCCACCAATGTTATTCAAAGTAGCCAGTCCTAAGCTGGTTACCCTGCCCTGCCTTGCCTTTTCTGTACAAACCCCAATAAAGACCCTGGCTTAGGCTTTCCTCTTGTTCCTTTCTGCCTCCTGACCAAACCTGGTGCTTTCCTCATGTGACCTGGCATGCTCCTTTCTGTTGGGGAAATTTTAAGTAATAAATTTTTCTTTCAATAGCATTAGTCTCTCTGTGTCATTACTTAGGTACCTTTATGTATTAAGGCCTAGGAACAAATAAGACCTTGAATTAGGCAATGGTTTCTTAGTTACAATATCAAAAGCACAACCAAAGAAAAAGCAGATAAACTGGACTTCATCAAAATTACAAACTTCTATGCATCAGAGGTCACTATCAAGAAAGTGATACAACCACCCACAGAATGGAAGAAAATATTTGCAAGTCATGTATCTGATAAGGGTCTAGTATACAGAATATATAAACTACTCTTACAATTCAATAATAAAAAGATAAACACCTCAAATAAAAAATGGGCAGAGGACTTGAATAAACATTTCTCCAAAGAAGATATGCAAATAGCCAACAGGTACGCGAACAGATACTCTGCGGGGGCACCTCCCGCAGCACCTCTGCGGGAACAGATAGCCTGCGGGGGTGGCTCAGTTGGTTAAGCTTCCAAGTCTTGATTTTGGCTCAGGTCATGATCTCAGAGTCATGATATCGAGCCCTGCATTGGACTCTGCAGTCAGCAGGGAGTCTGCTTGAAATTCTCTCTCTCCTTCTCTCTCTCTGCTCCTCCCCCTACTCATGTACATACTTTCTCCCTCAAGTAAAAAAATAAATCTTAAAAAAAAAAAAAAAAGAGGGGCACCTGGGTGACTCACCTGGTTAAGCGTCTGCCTTCAGCTCAGGTCATGATCCCAGGGTCCTGGGATCGAGACTCGCATTGGGCTCCCTCCTTAGAGGGGAGCCTGCTTCTCCCTCTCCTCCCTGCTTATGCTCTCTCTCGCTATCTCTGTTGCTATCTCTGTCTCTCTCAAATAAATAAATAAAATCCAAGAAAGAAAAAGAAAGAAAGAAAAAAAGAAGGAAAAAGGAAGGAAGGAAGGAAGGAAGGAAGGAAGGAAGGAAGGAAGGAAAAGAAAGAAAGAAAGAAAGAAAGAAAAAAAAAAGAAAGAAAGAAAGAAAGAAGAGAGAGAGAAAGAAAGAAAGAGAGAGAAAGAAAGACTCTATATCATTAGTTATTAGAGAAAAGCAAATCAAAACCACAATGAGATATAAATTCAGCAAAGTTGCAGGATATAACACGAACACACAAAAATCAGTTGCATTTCTATATACTAACAATGAACAATCCAAAAAAAAAATTTAAGAAACAAGTCCATTTATAATAATATTACAAAGAACAAAAATTTAGGAATAAGTTCAACTAAGGAGGTGAAAGACGCGTATACTGAAAACTATGAAATATTTCTGAAAGAAATTAAAGAAGACTTAAATAAATGGAAAAATACCTATGTTCAAACATTGGAAGACTTACTATTAGTCAATCTGATAATATTACCCAAATTGATCTACGGATTCAATACGACCCCTATCAAAATCCCAATGACATTTTTACAGAAATATAGAATCACAAAAAACCCTAAATAACCAAAATAATCTTGAAGAACAGAGTTAGTTCTTTGATATCAAACTTCCTAATTCAAAGATACAGTAATCGAAACAGTATGGTAAGAGTATAAGGACAGACATTTAGACCAATGGAACAGAATAGAAAGTTCCAAAATAAATGTTCATATATACAGTCCAATACTTTTGACAAGGGTGCCAAAACCATCCAATGGAGTAAAGACAGTCTTTTTAACAAATGATTCTGGGGAAACTAGATATTCATATGCAAAAGAATGAAGTTTGACACTTACCTTATACCATACACAAAAATTAACTCAAAATGAATCAAAGACCTGAAACTATAAAATTCTTAGAAGAAAATACTTGGAAGATACCTTTTTGACACTGGATCTGGCAATGATTTCTTGGATATGACACAAAAAGCACAGGTAACAAAAGAAAAAATAAATCAATTGGACTTCATGAAAATTAACATCTTTTGTGTATCAAAGACATTATCAAGGGAGTGAAAAAGCAAATGCAACCCAAAGAATGAAAGAAAATATATGTAAATCATTTATCTGGTAAGAGTTAAATACCAAAAAAAATCTTCAAAAAAAAGAAAGGGGGGGGACGCCTGGGTGGCTCAGTTGGTTGAGCATCTGTCTTTGGCTCAGGTCACAATCCCAGGGTCCTGGGATCCAGCCTCCTATCGGACTCCTTGCTCAGCGGGGAGCCTGCTTCTCCCTCTGCCTGCTGCTCCCCCTGCTTGTGCTCTCTCTCTCTCTCTCTCTCTCTCTTTCTCTGACAAATAAATAAATAAAATCTTTTTTTAAAAAAAGTTAAATATCCAGAATACATAAAGAGCTCCTACAACAACAATAAAAAAAACAACCTATTGAAAAATGGGCAAAGAAACTGATTTCACCAAAGGTTTACAAATGACCAGTAAGCATATGAAAAGATGCTCAACATCACTAGTAATTAAGACAATACAAATTAAAGCCACAATGAAATACTACTTCACACTTATGAAGATGACTATTATTTTAAAATTGGAAAAACAAGTGTTAGCTAGGATGTAGACAAACTGGAACCCTCATGTATTGCTGGTTAGAATGTAAAATGGTGCAGCTAGCGTATAAAGCAGGATGGTGGTTTCTCAGAAAGTTGCACATAGAATTACCATATGGTCCAGAAACTCCCCTTCTTGGTATCTACCTGAAATAAGTGAAAGCAGGGACTCGAACAGATACTTGTAAACCCATGTTCACAGCAGCATTATTCGCAATAGCCAAAAAGTGGACGCAATCCAAATGTTCATCAACAGATAATGGATAAACAAATTGTGATACATACATACAATGCAATATTACTTAACCTTAAAAGGAACGAAGTATGACACAAACTAAAACATGGATGAATCTCTAAAAAATTATGGTAAGCAAAAAAAGCCAGACACGAGAGTCTACATATAATTCCACTTAAATGGAATATTCAGAATAGGCAAATCTATTAAGACAGAAAGTAGATTTGTTGGTTACCAGGGACTAGAGGGAGTGCAGAATGGAGAATGAATGCTAGCAAGTAGGGGTTTTCTTTTCAGGTGATGAAGATGTTCTGAATTAAGATAGTGGTAATTCCTGTAAAACCTTGTGAATACACTAAAAACCAGTGAACCGTATACTCTTAAATGGTAACTGTATGATATGTGGATTATATCTCAATAAAACAAACTGCCCTTTTCCAAAAAACAAAAAACAGAAATAAAGCAAAACAAAACAAAAAACTAGGACAGATCACATCTTCTCTGCTTAAAACCAACCACTGACTTTCTGTCCCAATCAGTGTAAAATACAAAAATCTTTTCTGTAGTCTGCAAGGTACTACAAAATCCAGCTTCTGCCTCATCTTCTTTGATGCCCCCCACCCCTCACCAACCCTAACACCACTGTTCATTCACCAACAGCCACCCTGGCCTCCTTGCTGTCCTCCAACATGCCAAGCATGTTCCTACCTCAGAACCTTGGCACATGCTGTATCCTTTACATGGAATGCACTTGCCCAATATATATCAACATGGCTCATTCCATACTCTTTCTGTTCTCTACTCAAATGTCACCTTAATGAAAATATTCCTCGACAACACAATTTCAACCCCTACTCCATTAAACACATACCATCATATCTCTTACCTGGCTTTTTCTTCATAGTACTCAATACCCTGTGACACACCTGATATATGTTTCTGTGTGTCTCTCTTGAATAGAAGCTCCATAAGAGTAGAAACTTTGCTTAAAACACTACTTTATCTCCAGTACCTAGAATAGTGCCTGCACATAATAAGAACTTAATAAATATATGATAAATGAATTTAAACAAATGAACAAACGAATAGAAGCAAAAAGACAAGAGAAATTCAGTAACTCGTTTTACAAAGAAAACACTTATTGGTATTGGCAAGATCAGGCTCAGGTCTGCCTGACTCTCAAATACAAGCTCTTCATTTCTATGGTATACTTTACTTCCCAATTTGGAGACATTGGAGGGATTATTTGTTAAGTGGAAGAGTGTGTACTTCGTAAAATACCAAGATAACACATCTAAAAATCCATTTTTTAATTTCTATCCATTTTAATGCAACTACCATATTACATAAAAAAGCATAACAATTGATAGCCTCCAGAATTACTGAACTTCATTTATTTTATATTGCTCAGCTACTTTCAAAATTATGCTTATTAAATGAACCTGACTCTCTCTCTCAAAAGACAAGACGCCAAATTAGCCGCAACCCCCAAATTTCTCTGCAGCCATAAAATATACTAGAGAAAATATGTGAAAGGAAATGAGGCTTTATCCCTGGTATGGGCATATGGTAGCATCTGCACTTGCAAGAGCCATTCTGGGACAGAGACAAACAGGGACAGAAGTACCACACCTCCTTCTCCTTCCAACCAAGACTCAGAAGACAATTACGGTAACTTTTTTTTTAAATAATCTTCATGCCCAATGAGGGGCTTGAACTCACAACCCTGAGATCAAGAGTTGCATGCTCTACTGACTGAGCCAGCCAGGCGTCCTGAGACAATTACAATAACTTTTAAAACTTCCAAACTATGGGGCATCTGGGTGGCTCAGTCAAATGGTTAAAGGTCTGACTCTTGGTCTCAGCTCAGGTCATGATCTCAGGGTCACGGGATCAGCCTGCATCTGGCTTTTTGGGCTTCAGCTCTGCATGCTCAGTGCAGAATCTGCTGGAGAATCTTCCCCCATCACCCTCCCTCCCCCTCTGCTCCTCCTCCAGCTCATGCACACACACTCTCTCTCTCTTTCTCTCTCTCTCAAATTAATAAATTAATTAAATCTTTAAAAAAAAAAAACTTGCAGACTAGTCTACAAGGATCAGAAACAATGGAGCAAATGACTAAGTCACTTGTTTCATTAACATCAGTTTCGCCACACTTACTATAAAATTTAAGTATTATTTAAACTTACTCAAACATCTTATGTTGTGTTATTTATACCTTCCTGGCTTCTTGAGTACAAACGCTAAGCCATACTTTGCTTCCTACTGCATACTTCCTACAAAGACTTGCCCAGCTCTAATCAAAAGAGATACCATGGAGTTTCAATTATTTGGGGAGATAACTAAGTAGACATGAGGTAAGCCCATCCCCTTGTTTTGTAAGTGAGACAATTCAGTCCCAGAAATGATAGTTCCTGTAGACATACAACTTATTAATGGCGAAGCCTAGATTAGTATCCAGGATTCCCAGCTTTCTTCCAGAATAAAACTTTTCTACTCCTCTAATATTAAAGATCTAAAAAACCACTGTTTGCACTGAGGTACTTCTGGCTTACTTAATGATAAATCCTCAAAATAGAAGGTTATGTCTAATTGAATCTTATAGCCTCAAAACCTAGATCAGTGTAGTGTGCATTTACTGAATGATCAACTGTTTAAATGTGAGTTACTCTATTAAAAGGTATTTATTTCTGATTCTAATTATTTTAAGGAAGTTACAGTAAGCCTAACTTTAGATATTGCAAAAATGACCAAAATATTCCTACAGTTAAAACTAAAATGACCCCCCAATTCCTCCAATTTCATATAATCATTTCCCCAGGATATTCTTCCTTCTCCTCAGCAAACTCCATTCACTGACACACACACTCCTAGAAGAAGCTACCTGCCTCAGGCTTTAATTCATTTCACCTAATCTTAAGCAAAGAGCAAATCTCAAAGAACTTCCAAATAAGGGGAAAGAAAAGAAAAAATGCCAGAAATAATAAAATAGTGACCAAGTACAGGGGTGCCTGGCCAGCTCAGTCAGTAGAGGATGTGACTCTTGATCTCAGAGTTACGAGTTTGAGGCCCACGTTGGACGTAGAGATTACTTAAAATCTTAAAATATATATATATTTATATATATGTATATATAAATATATACATATATAAATATATATAAAATATAAAATATAAAAATATATAAAATATATAAAAATATATACATATATATATAATATATAAATATATATATATATATATATATATATATATATATATATGTTTGCTGAACAAGATGCTGAAAAGCCACTCCTTTTCAGTTATATATACATACTTAGTAGAGATCACTACATTAAGAGTTCTGGTAGCACCTTTACCCAGTTTTTAGAAGACTTAGGGCACTTGAGAACCTAGATTTGAGATCCACTGCTAGAACTAAACCATTTTAAAGATTTTATTTATTTATTTGTCAGAAAGAGAGAGAGCACACAAGCAGGGGGAGTGGCAAGTGGAGGGAGAAGCAGGCTCTCCACTGAGCAGGGAACCCGATGTGGGACTCAACCCAGGACCCTGAGATCATGACCTGAGCTAAAAGTAGACACTTAACCAACTGAGCCACCCAGGCATCTCATAAACTAATTTCTTTTTTTTTAAGATTTACTTACTTGAGAGAGAGAGAAAGAGAGAAGAGAGCACAAGCAGAGGGAGGGTGAAAGAGAATCTCAAGCAGACTCCTCTCTGAGCGCAGAGTCCAATGCAGGGCTCTATCTCACAAGCCTGAGATCATGACCTGGGCCGAAATCAAAAGTTGAATGCCTAAACGACTAAGCCACCCAGGTGCCCCTAGAACTAAATTTAAATAAAGAAATGTGGCTCTTAAATAATAAAATGTATCCAAATTTAACCCAATATGTTTACAAAAATTCTAAAACTAATACACCTTAGAAAATTTTAAGAAATGAAGCACTATCGCATATATTAAGTCATCCTCCTAATAATATAAGAAAAAAGAAAAATAGATGTCATGATCCTCATTTTATAAATAAGACAACTAAGGTTTAAGGAGATGAAGTGATTTGTCTACATTTACAAAGCTAATTAAGTGACAAAGCCAACTGAACCCTAGGGGTTTTCTGACTCATAACTCGAGTCTCTTTTTATCAACTCACAATGAGCTTTCACAAGGCAGCCAAAGGGGCTTTAAAAAAATCTCAGAGGCCAACTAATTACTAGAGTATTTTTACAAAGCAAAATCCTAAAATAGCAAGAACAGAAAGAACTACCTTGTATTTCATACACTTACAAAAAATGCATAAAATGTATATATAAAGTACACTTAATAAATAAATATGAATAGTGTTGTGTCCTCCTCCTTATATGCTTCTGTAAGGAAAAGTTTTGAAGCCATTGTTTTATCATAGTACTATTTCCTTAGTGTTTCCCAAATCTGGCTTCTTAGCAAAATCATGGTGGATGTGGAAGCAGGTGCATAAAAATACAGGTTTCTTGGGCCCCAACATGGCGATTCTGATTCAAATAAGTTCAGAATCTTGTTCAAAATTTTAATTAGCAGCCAAATTTGCAGTACTGCCCCAAAAGAATTCTTAAGAGAAAAAGCGCAGGCCAAGAAAATAAAAGAATTTAAGTCTAGGGACAAAGATTATTTACCAATTTCCTTAGCCCTGAAGCCAGAATAGAAAAAACGGGTGAAAGCAAGCCTTATTCCTACCCTGAATCCAAATTTGGTGCTACCCTTGCCCCTAAACTGTCAGAAAACTTGGCCTTTCCCTAGTACCATGTTATGAGATAGATAAAGATGCCAGGAGTTTCAACTTGAACATTCCCAAAAAGCTTAAGTCAGTTAAAAATAAATAAATAAATTTTTGGTAAATCCCAAAACACAAGTATAAAACTGTGATGGGTACTTAAGTAGCAGCTCTTCCTCAAATGCTAGGCAAAAACTGAGACAGAGAAGAGGACTGGGGATGAGAAGGAATGGGGGAAATTGGAGGATCTGACCCTAGCAAGAGAAACCGGCTGGCCCACCAGGTTCCCTGGCCCAGATAAGATTGGGGGGGAGGGGGTCAGAGGGTGGCGGAATCTATGGGACTCCTCCAAAGAATAACTGACAACAGTCCCCAGGAGGGATTCCTAAGCTAATGTTCATAATCATTATCATAATAATCAACTTACAAGCTGCCTCTTCTTGGAAGGCTCAACTCCTTCTGAAAAACAAAGAACAAACACAAGTTACACAGAAATAAGGACACATCTAAGTCCTACATTAAATGTCCTACAGCATTATCTTAACAATGGCAAAAACTAAATATTTCCAAACAATAACCTCTTCCCTTATCTTTTAAATTCAGTGAAATAAAGAGCAGTCAGTTTAACTATCACCTCTTCTTTCTTCCTTCCCAAAAGGAACATCTCACCGACTACTTGCAGCCTTTTCCCCACTAGATGGAACCATCTCACCAGTGAAGATTATTTCAGATACACATTGGGCTAGCCGTTAACTCGATGAATTGTAAAGTATTCACCCATCATTAAGAGTCAGGGATATGAAAGGAATGACATGGAATTTTTAATTAGGAAACATTTTAGACAAAGAAGTACAGAAAGTAATATAACAAAGGGATGACTATAGACACCACTGGTTTGAGAAGAGCTGGGCCTCTGTGACTTGCTTTCAAAATTTATCAAGTCCCACCTCCCACAACTCCCCACTTAACTGGTATGAATATTTTGTTTCCTTCCCATATGTCTTTATATTTTCTTACATATATATTCATAAATAATTATTAGTATTGTTTCACATGTTTTTAAATTATTTATTTAAAATATTGTATGTATTCCTCTGCTGACTTCAACATTATAACTGGGAGATTCACCCACGTGGATATTTTTCACTTTTGTTCATTAATCAACTTTATAAATTTATTTTGTCACTTATTTATAATATTTATTGATTGATTCTCCAAGAAACAAAGTTAATTTTCTTTCCATGTTTTTCTTTTCTTTTTTTTTTTTTTAATTTGACAGAGATCACAAGTAGGCAGAGAGGCAGGCAGAGGGAGAGGAGGAAGCAGGCTCCCCGCTGAGCAGAGAGCCCGATGCGGGGCTCGATTCCAGGACCCTGAGATCATGACCTGAGCCAAAGGCAGAGGCTTCAACCCACTGAGCCACCCAGGCACCCCTTTCCATGTTTTTCTTCTTCATCAAAACAATGCTCCTATAAATACCTTGTATTTGTGTCTTCATGCACATTATAAAAAGTTTCTTGGAGTATACATTTAGCTTAGTATATATTTAACCTCCCCCTCCAATGCTTCCCAGACCTGTCTCCCAAGCTCCTGACATTTATAACCAATTTGCCTGCTCAACATCTCAAATCCCTAATGTCCCAAACTGAGCTCATTCTTTCTAGTCTTCTGGTTGTTTAGACCAAAACATCTGGACTCCTCCGTTATTCACATCCATCATATCCCATCCATCAGGAATTCTTTTTTATTTTATAATTTTATTTTTTATCGTTAAAATTTCATAATTATTAAGAGTTTTATCACAATCATTTTTTTCCCTTTTTTCTCTCCTGAGTATTTTTTTAAATTTTTATTTCAATTCTGGTTAGTTAACATACAGTGCAATATTGGTTTCGGAAGTAGAATTCAGTGATTCGTCACTTACATATAACATCCTGTGCTCATCATAACAAGTGCCCTCCTTAATACCCATCACCCTTCTAGTCTATCTCCCACCCACATCCCTCCATCTCCCCTCAGTTTGTTCTCTATCATTAAGAGTCTCTTATTATTTATTTCTCTTTCTCTTTTTTCCCCCCTCCCATATGTTCATCTGCTTTGTTTCTTAAATTCCACATATAAGTAAAATCATACCATCCATCAGGAATTCTTAATGGCTCTAGCTTTAAAATATACCCAGAATACAACCATTTTTCAGACATACCTCCACAGTGTATAAATACATGTACAATCTCTTAAACAAAACCTTGGATTTAGTCATGTTTTAGATATTGGAATTGAGGGGGTTGGGTATTAAAGTAACAGCACATACATGTTATATTTTGTAACAATATATCATATAACACCTTCAAAAAAGACTGGGCAGCAACAAAACACACAAAATCCATTAAAATTTCTGCAATAAAATATATAGTAGTCACAATAAATGTGATAAAGTCTAAAGAGTCTCAATTCGATTTTGTCACCTGACAAATTCAGGGAAAAACCTCTTGGTTTCTGCTGTTGCAATCTAAGCCACCATGATCTCTGCCTGGCTTCTCAACCATCTCTTAACTGGTACCCCATTCCTGCTTCTAGCCTTATCCCTCTATAGTCTATTCTCAACATAACAGTGTTCCTTTTAAAGGTCAGTTAGACAATAACACTCCTGCTCAAAACCCTCGAATGGATCCCTGATTCACTCATGAGTAAAAGTCAAAATCCACATAAAGACCTAGAAGGGCAACCCACCACCCCTTCCCAGTCTCTCTCTCTCTGACCTCCTCTCTCCCTTGCACACTTTGATCCAGCCACACTGGACTCTATTATTCGTCAAACACATCCAGCATTCTACGACCTTAAGGTCTTAATGCTAATCTGTGCATTTTACCTAAAATGCTGCTCCTCCCCCAAATATGTCCTTGACTAACTCCCTAACAGCCTTCAAAACTCTTGGCTCAATTTTTACCTGAGCATGAAGTCTACTACCTGGATAGCCCTACCTAATATTGCAACTTACATTCTACCTCATCATCCTCTTTTTTTTTTTTTAATTTATTATTTTCTTTTTTTTTAATTAACACATAATGTATTATTTGCCCCAGGGTACATGTCTATGAATCATCAGGCTTACTCACTTCACAGCACTTACCATAGCACATACCCTCCCCAATGTCCATACCTCATCACCCTCTTATCCTGCTATAACTTTTTTTAATATATCACCAATATACTTTCAGTACATTTATCACTAACATGCTATGTAACTGAATTATGTTTATTGCCTATTTTCTATCCTCCCCCAGTAGAATCTAAGCTCCATGAGGGCAAGGATCTCAGTATGCTTTATTTACTAGTGCATCTGAATGACTTAGAACAGTGATTGGCATATAGTAGATGCTCAAAAAATAATTGTTGAACACATACTCTCCAGTACTTGGTATTTGCAGACTTTTTAATTTTTTTTAATTTTTTTATTAAAAAAAGCTTTCCCTTCTGATTTTTTTTAAAGATTTTATATATTTACTTGACAGTGAAAGAAAGAACAAGTAGGGGGAGCAGCAGGCAGAGGGAGAGGGATAAGCAGGCTCAACTCTGAGCAGGGAGTCCGATGTGGGGCTCAATCCCAGGACCCTGGGATCATGACCTGAGCCAAAGGCAGATGCCCAACCGATTGAGCCACCCAGGTGCCTCAACTTTTTAATTTTTTAAAGATTATATTTATTTATTTGGGAAAGAGTGCACGTGCGTGAGCAGGGGGCAGAAGCAGAGGGGGAAAGGGAGAGAGAATCTCAAGCAGACTCCGCACTGAGCGCAGAGCCAAACACAGAGCCAATCCCACAACCCTGAGATCATGACCTGAACTGAAACCAGGAGTCGGATGCCTAACTGACTGAGCCACCCAGGCACCCCAGACTTTTCAATTTTTACCAATCTATTGGCTCTGATCATAGTATGGTTTTCAATTTTTTTCAATTTTTTAATTTTTTTTTTTTAAGATTTTATTTATTTGACAGAGAGAGATCACAAGCAGGCAGAGACACAGGCAGGGGAGGGGGGAGGGGGAAGCAGTCTCCCTGCCAAGTGGAGAGCCCGATATGGGGCTTGATCCCAGGACCCTGAGATCATGACCTGAGCCGCAGGCAGAGGCTTTAACCCACTGAGCCACCCAGGCGCCCCTAAATTTTATTTTTAAGTAATCTCTACACCCAACGTGGGGGCTCGAACCCACAACCCTGAGATCAAGAGACACATTCTCCACCAACTGAACCAGCCAAGCAACTCCAATCATAATATGGTTTTAATTGTTATTTCCTATCATTATTAGTGAAGTTAAGCAAGGTTTCATGTGTTTATTGACCACTAGGGTTTCCTCAATGGTGAACTGCCTATTTATACCTCGGCCCATTTTTCTATTAGATTTTCTGCTTTTCTCATTGAATTATAAGACATATTCTGGATAATAATTATTTATAAATTAAATTCATTGAAAATGTTTTCTCAGTCTTATCTTTTTACTTTATTTTTATTTTTAATGGAGTCATCAAAGATTTAATTTTTATGTAGTCAAACTTACTGGTCTTTCCTTGTGTTATTTTTTATACATAAGAAATACATCTCTAACACACAGACACATGAAAATATTTACTTATACTTTCTTTTAAAAGAGTTGTAGGTTTCTTTTTACACAAAGTTTGTTAATATACCTGGAACTTATTTTTCCTATGGAGGGAGATAGGAATATTATTATATTTTTTCTATACAAATGATCGATTATCCTAGGTCATTTGTTAAATGAAGTGCAATTTCAGTGCAATATTAAGTTTCCATAAATGCAGGAGTGTCTCTCTTGACTACATTCTGTCCATTGTACTATCAGCCCCTGTGCCAATACCACACTGTTTAACTGGTATAGCTTGACGATAAATCTTGACACTTGTAAGGCAAGTCCATTAACATTGTTATTACTCTTGAAAATTATGAGAGCTAATGTTGGGGCTTTGCTCTTACATATAAATTTTATTTTATTTTATTTATTTTTTTTTTTTTACATATAAATTTTAGAGTCAACTTGTAGATAAAAATTTTGACACTGCACTTGATCCAGAGTTGATCTTGTGAACACATGAATAAGAAAAGCAGAATAGCCTTAATGCTGATATGGAGAAAGTTTGAGTGTTCTGGAGAGAAGATCAAACCAGCCACAACATTCCCTAAAATCCAGAGCAAGGCCCTAACTCTCTTCCTTTCCATGAAAGCTAAGAAATGTGAGGAAGCTGCAGAAAAAAACTATGAAGCTAGCAAAAGTAGGTTCATTAAGCTGTTGGGAAAGAAGCCATCTCCTTAACATAAAAATGTAAGGTGAAGCATCAAGAGCTGATGTAGAAGCTACAGTAAGTTGTCCAGAAGATCTAGCTAAAATAATTAATGAAGGTGGCTGCACTTAAACAAAAAATTTTTAATGTAAATGAAACAGCTTCATTTTGGAAAAAGATGCCATCTGAGACTTCCATAACTAGAGAGGTCAAGGCATTAAAGCTTCAAAGGACAGGCTGCCTCTCTTGTTAGAGGCTAATGCAGCTGGTGAATTAAATTGAAGTCCGTGTTCATTGACCATTCTAAAAATCCTAGGGCCCTTAAGAATTATGCTAAATCTACTCTGCCTGTGCTCTGTCAATGAAACAACAAAGCCCGGATGACAGCACATCTGTTTATAGCATGGTTTACTGAATAGTTTAAGCCCACTGTTGAGACCTGCTCAGGAAAAAAAAAAAGACTCCTTTCAAAATATCACTGCTCATTGACAATGCATCTGGTCACCCAAGAGCTCTGATGGAGATGTACAACAAGATTAATGTTTTCATGCTTGTTAACATAACAACCATTCTGTAACCCATGGATCAAGGAGTAATTTTGACTTTCAAGTATTGTTATTTAAGAGACACGTTCTGTAAGGCTTTAGCTGCCATAGGTAGTGATTCCTCCGACAGATCTGTGCAAAGTAAATGGAAAACCTTCCAGAAAGGATTCACCACTCTAGAGGCCATGAAGAACATTCGTGATTCATGGGAGGCAGTCAAAATATCAACATGAACAGGAATTTGAAAGAAGTTGACTCCAACCCTCACGGGTGACTTTGAGGAGGTTAAGAGCTCAGTGGAAGAACTAACTGCAGATGGGGTGTAAATAGGAAGAGAACTAGAATTACAAGTGGAGCTTGAAGGTGTGACTGAATTGCTACAATCTCATGATAACATTTGAACGGATGAGGAGTTACTTCTTATGGAAGAACAAAGAAAGTGGTTTCTTGGGATGGAATCTACTCCTGGTGAGGATGCTGTGAAGAATGTTGAAACGATAACAAAGGATTTAGAATATCACATAAACTTAGCTGATAGAGCAGTGGCAGAATTTGTAAGGATCGACTCCAATCTTGAAAGAAGTTCTATAGGTAAAATACTATCAAATCACATGTCACACTACAGAGAAATCATTCATGAAAGGAAGAGAGTCAATCAATGAGGTAACTTCACTGTTGTCTTTTTCAAGAAACTGCCACAACCATCCCAACCTTCAGCAACCACCATCCCGATCAGTTGGCAGCCATCAACATCGATGTAAGACCCTCCACCAGCAAAAAAGTTATGACTCACTGAAAGCCGAGATGGTGGCTAGTATTTTTTAGCAATAAAGTATTTTTAAATTAAAGTATGTAGGGTTTTTTTTTTTAGACAGAATGCTATTGCTCACTTAATAGACTACAGTATAGTGTAAACATACTTTTATATGCATTGGATAACCAAAAAACTCATCTGACTTGCTTTATTGCAATATTTGCTTTACACTGGTGGTCTGGAACTGAACCCACGGTATCTCCAGGGTATGCTTATATTTGCTTCATCACATATTTAGCCACCCGTCCATTTTTAAAAACCAAAATGCATCTTCAAGTAGACTACAAACATCAGTAGACACTTAAGCATGTATATCATTACCCAGAATTCAGCATTTATTTACTATGCTTTCATGTTGGATATATATAGATATAAATTTACAAACACTGAACTGCACAAATCTTAAGTATGCCAGATGATAAGTTTAATAAATGCAAAAACTCAGGTAACCCAAATCCCTACCAAAATATAGAACATGTCCATTAATCCAGAGAGTTCCATCATATCCTTTTTTGGTAAATTCCCAACAAACCACTATTACCCCACCCAAGCAAATACCATTCCCATTTTTCCACCATGGATTAGTTTTGCCTGCTCCAGAACTTCATTTAAATGGAACAAGTATGAATTCTTATATATAAAACTTCTTGCACTCAGCATAGCATTTTAGAAATTCATCCATATGTTGCATGAAACAGTAGCAAAATCTAATCATATGAATATACCAGTTTATTTATATTTTCTCCTACTAATGGATATTTGGGTTATTTCCAGTTTTGAGCTATTAACATTCCTGTACAAGTCTTTTAATAGGCCTATGTTTCATCTGTCTTGGGTAAATACCTAAGAGTGGGATTACTGGGTTATAAGATAGATATAAATTTGTTTTAAAAGAAACTACCAGATCTTTTTCTGAAGTGATTATACCAAGTTACACTCCCATTAACAATGTATGAGAATTTTAATTGCTCCACACTCTAGCTAATATAGTAATAATAATTACTAATAATAAGAATTGCTCTACACTCACCCCCAAGAACTGCTCCACATTCATGCCAATATGTGCCATCAGTATTTCAAATTTTAGCCTAGATTGTAGTGAGTGTGTAATTGTATCTCACTGCAGTTTTAATTTGCATTTTGAAGATGACTAATGATGTTAAACATCTTTTCATGTGCTTTATTAGCCATCAGTACATATTCTTTTATGAAATATCTTAAATATTTTTGCCCATTTTATAATTGGGCTATTTATCTTTTTATTATTGAGTTGTAAGAATTCTTCATATATTCTAAACCCCAGTCCTTTGTTAGATATGTTTGATGAATATTTTCTCTCAGTCTGTGGCTTGCCTAACTGAAGTCATTAGTGGTGTCTTTTGATGAGCAAAAGTTTTAAATTGTGATGAAGGTCAATTTATCAATTTTTATGGTTAATGCTTTCAGGATCTTGCCTAAGAAAACTTTGCCCATGCCAAGAGCACAAAAACATTTTCTCATATTTTATTTCTAGATGCTTTATGGTTTTTAGCCTTTACACTTAGGCCTATGAACCATTTTGAATTAATTTGGGGGTAATATGTGAGTTAGGGTTAAGGTTAAGGTTCATTTTTTTCCATATAGATATCCACTTATTCCAGCACCATTTATGGGAAACACCGTCTTTCCACCAACAGATTGCTTTGGCACCTTTGATGAAAATCAAATTAAAATAGAATGGGCTATTTTGGGACTCTCTACTGCACTCCATTTTTCTACCCTGAGCCAGAACCACACTTTGATTCTGCAGCTTTAGTATTAAAGCAGACCATGTAGTCTTTTAACTTTGTTCTTCTTCTTCAAGAATGCTTTGGACATTCTAGACTCTTTGCATTTGCATATAAATGTTGCTATAAGTTATTAATTTGTACAAAAATGTCTGCTGGGATTACAGACCCATTTGGAAAGAACCGAGATCTTAATATTGAGTCCTCCAACCCATGAACATAGTATTTCTCCACTTACTTAGATCTACGTTAATTATTCTAAGCAAAGTTTTATAGTTTTCAGAAAAAAGATCTTTTGCTAAACTTTGCAAAAAAGTTAGCAAAGTTAGCAAAAAAAAAACTTAGCAAAGTTCTTTTTAAAGTTCTTAGTTCTTAGCTTTTTAAAGTTCTTTAAAGTTCTTAGCAAAGTTCTTTTGCTAAACTTATAAACTTATGTCGATATTTCTGAAGCTATTGTAAATAAAATGTTTTCCAATTGCTTGCTTCTAGTACAGGAATACAATCAAGTTTTATATATTGACCGTGTCCTACAACTTTGCTATATTCATTATTAGTTGTAATAGCTGTTTCATAGATTCCGTGGGATTTTTATGTATAAACAATCATGTTCTTGGGGCGCCTGGGTGGCTAGTGGTTCAGGTGTCTGACTCTTGGTTTCGGCCCCGGTCCTGATCTAGGGGTCATGAGATCAAGCCCTGCACTGGGCTCCCCTCTCAGCAGGGAGTTTTCTTCCCCTCTCCTCCTTCTGCCCCTCTCCCCTGTTCACACGCTCTCCCTCTCTCTCTGAAATAAACCTTAAAAAAAAAAAAAAAAGATCATGTTCTCTATGAGTAAGAGAGTTTTACTTCTTTCCACTTTCTAGAACTGTCTGTGGTAGACATCCTTGCCATGTTTCTGATCTGATCATAGGGGGAAAGAGTTCAATATTTTACCACTAAATATGATGTTGGCTGTAGGTTTTTCATAGACAACTTTTATCAAAATGATAAAGTTTCCTTTAGGAATACCTAATGTGTTTAGAGTTTTTATCATGAATGGGTATTGATTTTATCAAGTACTTTCTCAACATATACTGAAAAGATCATAAGATTTTTCTCCTCTATTCTGTTAATGTGGTGAATTAGTGATTTTCTTTCTTTTTTTTTTTTTGAAGATTTTATTTATTTATATGAGAGAGAGAGAAAGAAAGGGAGAGCATGAGCAGGGGAACGGGCAGAGGGAGAAGGGAAGCAGACCCAGGACCCTAGGACCATGACCTGAGCCAAAGGCAGACACTTAACCGACTGAGCCACCCAGGCGCCTCTATTATATAATTTTCATTAATAAAATCATCTAGGTCTGGAGACTTTTATTGAGGATTTTGCCTGTATGTTAAGTAAGATTGGCCTATGTACTTTCTCTTCTCAAACTGTCCTTGTCGGGGCACCTGGGTGGCTCAGTCATTAAGCGCCTGCCTTCGGCTCCGGTCATGATCCCAGGGTCCTGGGATCGAGTCCAGCATCGGGCTCCCTGCTCCATGCGAAGCCTGCTTCTCTGAGCTCTCCCATTCCCCTGCTTGTGTTCCCTCTCTCACTGTGTCTCTCTCTGTCAAATAAATAAATGAAATCTTTAAAAAAAACAAAAACAAAAAAACTGTCCTTGTAGGTTCAGGCATCATAATCCTCATAAAATGTGGTTGGGGAATGTGTCCTCTTTTTCTTCTTTATTCTGAAACAATCTATATGAAACTGGTAATACCACTCTTTGAACCTATATGACAGTTCTGGCTTCTTGAATAGTTTAAATAGGTATCATGAGGTAGGTTATATTTGGGGGCAATAATAATAAAAAATTCTACAAAATGCTTATGTGCCCCTCTCTGAATTCCTGTTAGATAAAATAAGGAAGTGCATCCATGAAGATTCATCCCTTCTTCCTTACCCTGTCCTTGCACCTCCACAAAAGCCTGCACTTACAACATGGATGCGCAGGGCTCCAGATGAGTACATTCTATGCCAAGCACTCAGGTACCATAAAGACAGGCCTAAGACAAAGTGGAACAAAAAGTGCTCTCCAATCAGATATGATTTCCCAATCCTCCCTTTCCCAGAGAATATTCATAGCAAATTAAGGAGGGAAGCTGCACAGTCAGGAACTTTGGCTGAGGTAAAAGCACTCTCATTTAGACAGACAACTATGAATTTTGATTTATCACTTCATCTTAGAAATTAGGATGATAATATCTGACAATACATTATAATATCAGGTGAAGCCCATCCCATTCAGCCTTCTCTGATCTACTAGCTATATCTTGACTGTCCATATTCTTCATGATCAGAATTAGCATTCTGAACACATTCAGGTCTATCACACCTTAAAAAAAAATTCTTCCCTTAATTACTACACATCCCTCTTTAACCACTGCCTTATCAAGTCTTTTTCCCTTCACAACCACACTTCTTTTATCCTTTCTTCTTTTTTTTTTTTTTTTTAAGATTATTTATTTATTTATTTATTTGACACAGAGAGAGAGCACAAGTAGGCAGAGAGGCAGGCGGAGAGAGAGGGGGAAGCAGGCTCCCTGCTGAGCAGAGAGCCTGATGCGGGGCTCGATCCCAGGACCCTGAGATCATGACCTGAGCTGAAGGCAGAGGCTTTAACCCACTGAGCCACCCAGGCGCCCCACCTTTCTTCTTTTTTTTTAAGTAGACTCCATGCCCAGCATGGAGCCCAACGCAGGGCTTCAACTCATGACCATGAGATCAAAGATCTGAGCTGAAATCAAGAGTCCAAAGCTTAAGGGCACCTGGGTGGCACAGTCAGTTGAATATCGGAATCTTGGTTTTGGCTTGGGTCATGATCTCCGGGTACTGGGATCAAGCCCTATGTCAGGCTCTGCACTCACCACAGAGCCTGCTTGGGATTCTCTCTCCCTCTGCCTCTGCTCCTCCCCACACCCTGCTCATTCTCTTTCAGTCTCTCTAAAAATAAATAAATATATCTTTTAGAAAAAAAGAGAGTTGGAAGCTTAATGGACTGAGCCACCCAGGTGCCCTCCCCCCCATTTTTTTTAATCACAACCACACTTCTTGAATTACTCTACGTTTACTGTCTCCAATTTCTCACTTCCTATTTGTTCTTCAACACATTGCAAATATCCGCAGACCTTACCGCCCCCATTTAAACCATTCTTGCCAGGTTATCAATGGTCTCCATGTAAAAAACCCCCACCGCATTCAGTCTACCATTTCTTTTTCTGACTTGACTGCTCAACAGAATTTCACAGTATCATTCACTCTTCTATCTTGAAAGAATTTTCATTCCCCAAAACCACATTCTCCTGTTATAGCTCTTATTTCTGAAAACACTACTTAAACACCTTTGCAGGCTCATCCTTCATCATCTGAGACCTTTAAATGTTGACTGTCCTTAAAGCTCTGCCTGGAAACTCTTTCTACATACTTTTACAGATGACTCCCATATTTGTATCTTCATCCCATCTCTCTCTCCTGAGGTCTATAGTCTTAAATATAACTATCTTGTCCTTAAAATGTCTAAAAACTCGGGACGCCTGTGGCTCAGTTGGTTGGACAGCTGCCTTCGGCTCAGGTCATGATCCCAGGGTCCTGGGATCGAGTCCCACATCGGGCTCCTTGCTTGGCGGGGAGCCTGCTTCTGTCTCTGCCTGCCACTCTGCCTGCTTATGATCTCTCTCTCTCTCTCACAAATAAATAAATAAAAATTTTTTTTAAAAAATGTCTAAAAACTCAACCTGGCTTTCTACTCAATCTAGCTCCTCCTGTATTTTCCATTTCAGTGATGGTACCACAAAATCTAGAGTCATTCTTTTTTTTTACTTCCAAATTTTTATTTAAATTCTCAAGGGTTAACATATAGTGTAATACTGGTTTCAGGAGTAGAATTTAATGATTCATCACTTTCATGTAACACCCAGTGCTCATCTTAACAAGTGCCTTCCTTAATACCCATCACCCATTTAGCCCATTCCCCACCTACCTCCCTCTATCAACTCTCAGTTTGTGCAGAGTCATTCTTGATTCACTTTTTCTCACCCTCCAATCCAATTATTCAGCAAGCCTTGCCAATTCTACCTCCAAAACGTCTATCTTTAGCCTGTCAATTTCACTTTATCTCCACTACCATGTCCCCTAGTCCAAACCAGCATCATCCTATACCACCTTCCCAGTTGATCTCCCTTTAGTTTGTTCCCCTGGTCCTTTATGTTATATCAATGTAAATATCATGTAATTAGTATCTGTCTAAATGATACTGTCTTTGTTTAACAAAACAAACAGCCAAAAAGATCTTTTTAAAATGCAGAACTGATTGGGTCATTTTTCTACTTAAACTCCTCAATGGATAAAGTCTAAAATCCTTTCTGTAGCCTACAGGATACTACTGGCTGCTACTGCCTACCTCTTCAGCATCCATTTGCACAACTGCCCGGTCTCACTGGAGTTTTGATCTCTGGGACATGTCATACCCTCTCTTCACCTTCAGGACTTCACACCTATTATTCTGCCTGGAATACTTTTTCTTATCTCCTTTTATACATTCCTGAACCTTAGCTTAAATCTCATTTCCTCTGGGAAGATCTCCCTACATACAGTTCCCTAGCCTACCTCTATACACTTCCAACTCTTCACTGTCTTTAGTTACTTAATTGTCTGTTTTCTGAGAATGACTGTTAGCTCTGGAGGAACAGAGATTAGTCTTGCTCACAATGACATTCCTAGCACCCAGCACAATACCTAGCCTCGTAGGTACCAAATGAATATTTGATGAATAAACCAATGAATCGATCAAGTAAGTAAATGGTACTTACTATCACCATTATCATCACTATAATGCTCAAAATAGGGTCTTGCTCATTTGGAGTTAAACTGATGAAAAATATAAACTGCAATAAAGGTTGGCAAAAGAGGCCTTACTAGAGAAAGGATATACTCTGTTATCAATTATTATTTACTGACGGTCTTCTGGCTGATAGCTATTACAATGCTCGTAAAAAAGAAAAATGCTTTTAGGAAAGAAAAACATAACCCACCACAGAAATCTACTTTAATACCATTTACTAACTGGCCTTAAAAGAACCACTATCCCCAAATGCAATCCTCTCCCCTAAGCTCTGGCAGCAAATAAATCTGCTGGGATGCACAAAAAACTCCCTTTCCTGTGTAGCAAATGTACCGTTACTACTGTTCTGGGCATTATGGTGTTTTAGCTCCACTCAAGTGTGAATCTACTTTAAGGTCTGAAGCCAAGGGGGAAATCAGTGTATATGCAGCTATAGTACACATCTATGAAACTAATGTATTTCACTCACCTCGTTCCATTAAATTCAAATGTCATCACCCTGAGAACAGGTTTCAATGATACAGTATTTACATTATACAATATTAAGGAACATGGAAAAGAACACACAATATAAAGTTCATGTTATGGCTCAAAAACACATAACTTATGTGACCTGGAATTTCACCTACCTCTAAGGCTTAGATATAATGTTTATAAAGGTCAAGTAAAATAATGTATATGAAAGTATTTTATTCTATAAATTGTGACACAAATGACAGATGTGTTGTTCTCCTGTGAGTTTGAGGAACAGTAAAGACAGCTTGATGATACTAACAGGGTATTTCCACATGGTATGAAAAACTCAGGGCTCAGAGTCAAAAATTTTTAAACACAGTTCTACTACTTATTTTGCTCATAAATCTTGGTCAGTGATTACACCTTCCTAAATCTCATTTTTCTTTTCCGCATACCTGCAATAACAATACCTATTTTGCGAGGCACCTGGGTGGCTCAGTGGGTTAAGCGCTCGACCCTTGGTTTTGCATTAGGTTGTGATCTAGGCTGGTTCCATCACCCCACAAGGGGCTTTGAGCTCCACACAGAGTCCACTTGGGATTCTCTCTCTCTATTCCCCCTCTGCCCCTCCCCTGGCTTGCACACACATGCTCGCTCTCTCTCGCTCTCTCTCAAATAATTTTTTTTTAATAAAAAATTTTTTTAAATACTGTGCAAAAACAAAAACAAAAAACAAAAACCTACTTTGCCTATCTCACAAAGTTAGCCTAAAGTTAGCATACAAAAATACATTTAATGGGCACCTGGGTGGTGCAGTCAGTTTTTGTTTTGGTTTTTTTTTTTAAGATTTTATTTATTTATTTGTCAGACAGAGAGAGAGCACAAGCAGGCAGAATGGCAGGCAGAGGCAGAAGCAGGCTCCCTGCTGAGCAAGGAGCCCGATGTGGGACTCGATCCCAGGACCCTGGGATCATGACCTGAGCTGAAGGCAGCTGCTTAACCAACTGAGCCACCCAGGCGTCCCTTGTTTTTTTTTTAATTAAAGATTTTTATTTATTTATTTGTCAGGAAGAAGAAGACAGAGCACAAACAGGGGGAGCAGCAGAGGGAGAGGGAGAAGCAGGTTCCCAGCTGATCAAGGAGACTAACTCAGGGCTCAACCCCAAGACCCTGGGATTATGAACAAGCTAAAGGCAGGCACTTAACGAACTGAGCCACCTAGGTGTCCCTGGGTGGGGCAGCCGGTTAAGCAACTGACTCTTGGTTTTGGCTCAGGTCGTGATCTCAGGGTCATGAAATCGAGCCCGCGTAGGGCTCCACATTCAGCACAGACTCTGCTCGGGATTCTTTGTCTCTCCCTCTGCCCCTTCGCCCCCACAACTCTCTCTCTCTCTAAAGTAAATAAATCTTTAAAAAAAAAAATACATTTAAGGGCACCACGCCCTTAAATGTATTAAGCGACTGCCTTCCGCTCAGGACATGATCCTGGAGTCCCAGGATCGAGTCCTGAGTCAGGCTCCCTGCTTAGCAGGGAGTCTGCTTCTCCCTCTGACTCTCCCTCTGACCCTCCCTCTTCTCATGCTCTCTTTCTCTCTCTCATTCTCTCTCTCAAGTAAATAAAATCTTTAAAAAAATAATAATTTTTTAAAAATACATTTAAAAACTGAAAGTTTTCAAATGAAAAGATGCTCTACATCATACATCATCAGGGAAATGCAAATTAAAATAACGAGACAGCATTTCTCGTTATTAAAATAATGAGAAATGCAAATTAAAATAACGAGACAACTTTTGTAAAAATGCCCCAAATCTGGAACGTTGGCAACACAAGATACTGGTGATGTGGGGCAACAGGAACTCTCATATGATATCCTAATGATGGATGTATGTCATTATACATTTGTCCAAAACCCACAGGATGCACAACACTAAGAGTGAACACTACATTGAACTGTGGAGTTTGGGTGATTATAATGCGTCAATTTAAGGTTCATCCTTGGGAAAAAAAATGTATCACTCTGGTGAGTGATACTGATAATGGGGGAGACTGTGTATGTGTGGGTTCTAGAGGATATGTGGGAAATCTCTGTACCTTCCTCTCATTTTTGTTGTAAACCTACAACTGCTCTAAAAGTAAAGTTATAAATAAATAAATAAAGTTTGTCCCTCCCCTCCCCCCAAGGAAAGCTTAAGGTTTGACAGCCTGAATTATCATTAGTAATAGGAGTTGCATCTTCCTAATTTGACCCACCTGCAGCAAGGTTGTAAAGCTAATGGATAAGGCACTATTCTCCAAAAACTAACTCTATCCCAAAAACTCAAGGATATATTGTTTAAAGTCTCTAAAACTTTATTACAACTACTTTGGTTCCCTGAAACTGACATAGTTTGATACTATCTGCTGAAGATGATATTCCCATATTTTCTTGAACTATATTTTAAAGCTTCAAAAAAGCTGTATATACTAAATTCTAGGGAAATAACCATTCACTCCCTTTCACTTGTCCACAAAACAAACTTCCAAAGGTATTACATACAAAATGAGATGGCGCTGTTCACATGGGGAATCGCGGTCTATGTGCATTACTCATTATTCTCAATGACTAAACCCATAAAATATTTCCAAAGAAAAGACAAAGGCCAAGTGTCCAAAGGCAATAACTACTACCCCCACAAGTAAATATGCAAGCCAAGAGTCACAAGACTGGTGTTTGTCCTTTACATCAATAGTTCACTAGCATGGAGATGACTGGTGGGTCAAAGCTATCTCTCTGCCTGAGGCAGCTCCCTCTCTGAGCCTCCCTCACAGTTTCTAGTTGAATTCTCACTCATATTCATTCATTCATCCATTCCTCTTCCACTGCAGTGGCAGTACTCTGCCTAGAGAAGGAAATTAACAGGCTTCAAGAAACATATAACTCAACCTTCCACTCCACTGAGAGTAGAGTTTGAGAGTTCGGTTTTGGAGACAACACCTCAACTAACATAAAATCAAGGGGGGAGAAAAAGGCATTCTCACCACTGAATGACTAGATAGCTCTTTACAGAACTTATAAATAAACCAATACAGTGTGACTAACATAAATAACACTGCTTGGGGTGAGGGTAGGAGTGGAGAACAACATTCTAGGGCCCACTCAGAATCCACTACGATGACAATTAACATCCTGTACTTCAGTATCCCACTGGATGAAAGAAGACAACAAATATTTTTTAACTACTTAATGAAATACAATATAAATACAGAAAACATAAGCATACAACTCAAATTTTCACAAACTGAATATAGTAGTGTAGCCAACAGCCAGGGTTTTAAAAAATGAACATCACCATCGACCCAGAAGTATCCTTGTGCCCCCTCTTTCAGTCACTACCTACACTCCCCAAGGAAGCAATCATCTTCACTTCTATCTTTATAGATCACTTTTGCTGTTTTTGCATTTTCTTAAATGCAATATAAAGTCTATACTCTTTTGTGTCTAGCAATTTTGTTCAATATATGTCTAATTTGAATCCCAGAAAGCAGAAAGAAGTTACAAAATTTGAAGATATGGTGGCTAAGAAACTTCCAAAATTGGTAATAGAAATGAATACACATATGTAAGAAACATAATATACCCAAGTGGGCTTAATTTTTTTTAAAATCCAGACCAGGTAAATGATAGTAACACTGAAAAACCAAAGACAAAAAACCAAAGACAAAAAAAAATCTTAAGAACCAGAGAATAAGATCCATAAACTACAAAGGAATGACAATTACAGCAGCAGCATATCTCTCAATAGCAATGATGGAAACCAAAAGATAGCTAAATAATACGTACAAAGTTTGAGAGAAAATGACTACCAACATAAAATTGGGTACCCATACAATCTTTCAAGGTCAAAGACATAATAGAGACATTTAAATAAATGAGTATTTACTAACAACCTACCCCATACTAAAGGAATGTCTACATGATATACTTTATGAAGGAAAATGATCCTAGGACAAAAGTCCAAGACCCAAGAAGGAATACTCAGCAAGAAAACTAATAAATGTACATAAATGTCAGTAAGTACTGATTGTATAAAATAACAGTAATAAAAATACCTAATTTGTGAAATTTTAACTAAAATACTGTACAAAAGCAGCATGTAAGTTTAGAGCAGGGAAGGAGCCCTGTTGTTCAAGAGGGGGTTAAAATTTTAATTTGTTCTAACTCACTAGTAGAGTTAGAAAGATCAAGGAAGAAAAACAACCCAAAGTTTCTATCGATTTTTTTTTTTAAGATTTTATTTATTTGAGAGTGAGAGAGCACAAGCAGTAGGAGGGGCAGAGGAAGAGGGAGAAGGAGACTCCCAGGCTCGATCCTAGGACCCTGGGATCATGACCTGAGCTGAAGGCAGATGCCTAACCAACTGAGCCACCCAGATGCCCCTCAATCAATATTTTCAAATGGCAAAAAAAAGAAAAGGAGTGGTAAGGCATGGAAATGCAGGACATGGAATACAAGAAATAATGGGGTAGAAACAAATTCACATATATCAGTAATCTTAATAAATGTAAATAGACAAATTTACCAGCATAGACAGGAAAAAACAAAAAAACTACCGCATGCCATTTGCAGGTAATCCAAAAGCAAAATGACATAGAAAGTTTGGAATAAAGTGATAGTTGGCTTTAAAAAAACTAACAAAACGGGACACGTGGGTGGCTCAGTCAGTTAAGCCGCTGCCTTCTGCTCACCGAGTCCCACATCGGGCTTCTTACTCCGTGGGGAGCCTGCTTCTCTCTCTGCCTCTGCCTGCCACTCTGCCTGCTTGTGCCCTCTCTCTCTCTCTGACAAACAAATAAAATCTTTAAAAATAAATAAATAAATAAATAAACTAACAAAACATGGGACACCTGGGTGCTCAGCTGGTTAATCATCTGACTCTTGATTTCAGGTCAGTTCTTGATCTCAGAGTCATGAGTTCAAGCCCCGAGTCCGACATTAGGCTCCATGGTCAGCAAAAAGTCTGCCTGAGATTCTTTCCCTAGCCCTCTGCCCCTCCCCCAACTCCCACACTGGCACAGGCATGAATTCTCAATCTCTCTCAAATAAATAAATCTTTTAAAAAAATAAAAGAAACACAAAGAAGGACATAAGAACAGACTCAACAGATTTCTGTTTCTTTGTTTTTTATTTAAATTTAATTAACTAACATATAATGTATTATTTGTTTCAGAGGTACAGGTCTGATTCATCAGTCATATAATACCCAGTGCTCATTACATCACGTGCCCTCCTTAATGTCCATCACCTAGTTGCCCCATCCCCCCACCCCCTCCCCTCCAGCAACCCTCAGTTCGTTTCCTTTGCTTAATAGTGTCTTATAGTTTGTCTCCCACTCTGGTTTCGTCTTGTTTCATTTTTTCCTCTCTTCCCCTATGATCCTCTGCCTTGTTTCTTAAATTCCACATATCAGTGAGATCATATGAATAATTATCTCTCTCTGATCGACTTATTTCGTTTAGCATAACACCCTCTAGTTCCATCCATCAACAAAGATTTTTTTAAAAAGCAAATAATACCAACATCTTTTTCCTCAATAAACAGACAAAATGGACAAACTCCTATAAATATATCCTATAAACCTTACCAAAACTACCTAAAGATGAAATAGGAAGTTTAAATTAAATCCATTTCATTTAAATATCTGAATCATACATTATGCCTGAGTTGGGTTTATCCCCAAAATTCAAGCGGTTATGCAATACAAAACTTATAAATACACCTCAAATAAATTAATGGAGAAAAAACACCACAGTCTCAAAAGATACAGAAAGGACACATCAAATGGGTACCAGCTTATTAAAAGAAAAGCGAAGAATCAAGGGAACAGAGATGTTTAAGACATTAGAAAAAAGGAAAAGAAGAGAGCTGAAAAAAAAGGTAGACATTCTCAGGCTGAAACATAAATGTTGCAAACCCAAATATTTCCACGGGCCAGTAAAGTAATATAATGTATTTCATAAAATCTGAAAAACTATCACTGTAAGAGATGACATTATTTTAGGTAATGGTAAAAAAAAAATTTTTTAAAGCAAAACTAAAATAACTGCCAATTAAAGTATAACACACCATCAAAACATACCACAATTTCAGAGCTGTTAAGTCAAAAGATGTGAGCCTTATAAATGATCAAATGCAGAGGCCCCTGGGTGACTCAGTCGGTTCAGCATCCAACTCCTGATTTCAGCTCAGTTCATGATCCCAGGGTCCTGGGATCAAGCCCTGCATCAGGCTCCCTGCTCAGCGGGGAGCCTGTTCCCCCCCCCCACTGTTGCCCCCCACCCCTGCCCCGCTTATGCTCTGTCAAATAAATAAAATCTTAAAAAAAAATATTCTATCTGCCCCTCCCCACACCTTCTCTCCCTCTCTAAACTAAAAAAAAAAAGAAAGAAAAAGAAAAAGAAATGATGAAACACGTAAATGTATGAAGCCGCAAAATACAAAACAAAGGAAGGATCCATAGCGACTACATTCATCAATTTTTCTTTAAATCTCTAAAGGTGGCCCAAAAAAACCACTTCCACAGGAAGTGGTTCACAGACCTACAATCTGTGATCTTGATTTACAGAGGAGAATGCAGGAATTTAATTCAGAGATAATAAGGGGATGTAACTTTAGATTACTATTAGATTTCTAAGTGAAACAGCTCCATGGACAAAAATACATCCTGTTTAGGGAAAGTGTGCCATTAAAATAAAATCCAGGAAGAAGAGGAACTCTAATGGTCTGAAATGGCCCAATTATCCTTCTCTGCAAAGATCTTGAAGTTAATCATGATGACAGTAAGAATTTGAATATTAGGTGGGACATGGGGAAAATGACCAGGAGGTTGATAGGTAGAGAAGGAGGAAAACGACACTCAGGAATGAAAAAAGTCAGAGAATCTGAATATGTTAAATATAAATCCCTCCCAATAAAAGACAAAAGTCTGGTGAGGCTACAACATAGAACAGGAATATATACGGCAGAGAAAAAAAGAGAAGGTACACAAATAAAGCATTCAATTTTCAAAGCCATTTAGTTTACTGACATGATGAAAATATTTAGTAGTACTAAGGACTGATGAGTATAAATTGCAATTTCTTTACTTTTATTCAACTTCCCACAAAAGGGAATAAAAAAAATCAGAAGGAAATCATTATGTTACATTTTTGTCCATACATCATCATCTTTTTAAAAGTGAAATAACTTTCAAGAGGAAAAGGAGTGTTTCAAAGCTGGTTCTTGAAGATTTTGCTTTTAAGGACTACAAATCTAAACTGAATTACTTTCATACAAGGATCGTAATTTATTAGGATAGTTCATAATTTTCAAAATTAAAAAAAATCCCAAGAGAGCTCTGTCAACAATGCTTCTTCCCAGTATGCATTATGTTGTCATATGTTCTCCAAAATAATTAAATGCCCCTGAACAATGGCTCTTTTAAGTACTCTCATTTTTGAACATCAAAAGCACAAAAGGGGTGGAAGAAACATTACATGGCTTTCACCTGAGGGCAAGAACTTTACCAGCACAACAAATATTCTCAACTCAGAACCTAGGAAACGGAGGCTCTCCCTGTATACAATGAAGCCCAATTACTGTGTCTGCCTTCTAGGCAAAAAATGTAGAAATCATGGCAGTAAAAGAGTTGATAATAAAAGTGTATTTATGGTAGCTAATCAGCTGACCTTTCAAAGTTAAAATAAAATCCTCTCCCATACAGCAAATATAAAAGCACCTTCTTTTCATCCACAAGGAACTTCAACCTCAAAAGTAGCAATAGGATGAAAGCTGACCCAAAGACCCAAACCTGAACTGCTCTTCAAACAAAACAATGTCAGCTCCTACACAGGATAGAGTCTCCTCTAGTCTAAGGGAAAGATGCTGCCACATAATCTCCCAGATGTCTAAAAGGACCTAAGGATGCTATAATGTATGAACGTGCAGGCTGAAACCACTAGAGCCCTTTCTCTAATAAGTAGGAAGCCAGCTTGAGAATACACAGAGCAGAGAAGCAGAGCAAGACACTAGATCACTAGATTACCCAACTCTGAAACCCGTCCAACCTCTGGATATCCATATTTGAGTCAATACCTTTTTTTTAAAGTATTTAAATCAGTCAGAGTCGAGTTTTCTGTCACTTTCAGATCAGAGTATCCAGACCTATATACCTAGCCTGTCCACTTACAAGTTGTTTGTCCTTGAGGAAGTTACTAAGCTTCACAGAGCTGAAAAAATGGCCAGTCAGAAGAATCTCCCACTGCCTCCACCGCTATCACCCCCAACAAATCATTAGATCTTCTTGCCTCTGGGCTGCCTGGGTGTTTCACTCGGTTGAGCATCTGCTTTTGGCTCAGGTCATGATCCTGGGGTCCTGGGATCCAGCTCTGCGTCAGGTTCCCCTGCTCAGTGAGAGTCTGCTTCTCCCTCTGCCCCTCTCCCCTGCTCGTGCTCTCTCTCAAATAAATGAATAAAATCTTAAAAAAAAAAAAAATCTTCTTGTCTCTACGGTGGAATACAGAATGGGAGGCATTAAGAGTTTTTCAAAATTTAACCATGGTTATTATGGCTAGAATGCGGCAGAACTAGAATTTGAACCAATCTTCTATTCCTTCTTTAAAATTAACTGCACCTGAAAATGTGGATAAAACCTACCTGTCATCAATGTGATGATGACTGAAGGAGATAATGTACAGCCTCAAAATGGTGGGCACAAAACAGGTGCACAATAAATGCACCACTTATCACACTGCCACCTCCCAGGAAACTTGGCAAAGAAAGCCAGAAGGATCAAAGCAGGGCTGTATCTTCACTAGTTTTCTGGAAAATCTTTAGAAACTCTAAATTATTCGTCAGTATGCAGTTAGTAAGGCCCACACATTCATTTGGATTTTTATCTTCTAATCTGAGGTTATCCAGTAAATTACCTGTACCACTGGATACATTTTCACTTTTGTGTGTTTATATACACAAATCTAAAACTAACTTTTGAAGTTTTACATTATAATTTACCTGTTTAAAACAAATAATCTAAACTGCTGCTTTTCAAGTATTACTTCTATTTCAGAATGTTCCAATGCAGTCTTTTGGAGAATGAACTGTAAAGTAATAAAAAATACTTGGGGGAGGGGCGCCTGGGTGGCTCAGTTGTTGGGCGTCTGCCTTCGGCTCAGGTCATGATCCCAGGATCCTCGGATCGAGCCCCGCATCGGGCTCCCTGCTCCGTGGGAAGCCTGCTTCTCCCTCTCCCACTCCCCCTGCTTGTGTTCCCTCTCTCACTGTGCCTCTGTCAAATAAATAAATAAAATCTTAAAAAAAAAAAATCCTTGGGGGAGAAAAGGGGGCTGTAAGAAAACACCCTCCAGTGTATGTAGTCTGGCAATTTGGAGTTCCCGCTACATAGAAACAAAGACTCAGGACCAAGGGCATTAGTAAACAGGGTGAGCAGATACCGGAGACTGACTCAGTCACTAGGGAGAAAATGACTGAGTCAACACAAAGCAGACACAATAATTGAAAATATTCCCTACTCAACAAATAGGATTCCCTTTGAGAATCCGGGCAACTAAAAAGTTAAACAAAGATATAAATAGGCAATGCAATTAAATGTGCCAGCCATTTTCTATCAACAGCTACTTGAACACACATCACGATTTATGAGAAGTCTTCTGAGTACTTTATAAATACTTCTTAAAATATCCCCAAGAAATCAAATGACAGATCTCATCAAAGCAACTGCACTAATAGGAGAAATTAAAATAAGGCATTGACTTGTAAAGGCCAGTCAAACTGGAAAAGTGCTGAAGATTCAGCGAGTGCTCCCAGGAGGCTTTGAATGCTCACAATGCCATTAATTAAAAAAACAAATAATAACTACAAATATCATAATCCACCTAAATTTTACCAATCCTGTATATTTTCTTCCTGAGCACTTTAAAGAAACCAAGATAACGTTAATTTATGATCATTCAAAAGACTCAAGTTGCTTCGTATCCCCCCTCAAAAAAAAAAGTCAAACAAAATAAAAACAAGAGAAATAGAAAATATTTAGATATTTTATTTAGAAAATAGAAAATAGAAATAGCTACATTTCATGAGGAGACCTGCACAGGTTGATTGTTGAGTTCAGTGTTTCATACTGAAACCTTCACTGTGTCAGTCCTTAAACACATTCAATGTTGGACTAAAGGAAACTGGCTCGTTCTTTATTAATAAGACCAAGACAGGATGATCTACTTTACAAAGCATGAAAAAATTATCATAAAATTTAAAAGAAATATGGTATGTCTTCTCTTAGTGCTAAGGACATTCACTGAAACTCAACTGAATGCTATCTATCAGTCTCTCCATTTTCCCTTCATTATTATACCTTACTTACCTCTTCATGTGCCAAATTACCCAAGACTTAAAGAGGAAAAGGTTTCCAAAACAGGTGTCAGATATATGGCTATCATATATGGCTATTTTGTAGGTGTGTATATATGTATGCAAAGTCGTAATTTTAAAAAGTTCCTAAAACTATGTGTAGAGTCAAATATATATTACACATATGACTTAATTAAGGAGGAGGAGGTGGGGAAGCAGGCACAGTGGTCAGGAGCAGAACATGTTTACTGTAAACAATCTGTCAACAGTAATGTCTAATATCAAAAATTAGGCTTGCATGCTACAAAGGTCTGATTTAATTGCACCACTCATTTAATATAATGTAAGTAAGCGCAAGCAGCATTTTTTTTCTATCAAAGTAGAAGGGTCTTAGACAATTTCTCTAATTATAACTATACATGATGGAATAAAGAGGAATTCAGAGGCATTCTACCTTGCTTCAAATGAATTAAGTAAAATTGAAGCAATCCATTTAGTACATTTTCAAAAGACACTAAGAGGAAGGAGATCAGTAAAAAGGCTTTCTGTTACTCACCTGTAACCCTCTCCTTCGCAGAATACTGGAATCATCCATAATAGACATCAGACAAAAAAAAAAGCCACTCCCCAGTCAACTAGGAGTGCCTACTTGCTTACTGCTGGGTAAAGAGACAAACAATCAATCCCTTTCTCCATGCTGTGCCCACTAACCACCACTCCACTAAATCAGTTCTCAGTCCAGTGCTAGTACACAATCTCTGCCTCGCATCAGAGCCACGTCTTTCTTCACAGCAGTACAGACAGATCTCATCTGAATCACCACCGAAATAGGGGGAAATATTTCATATTTGTTTTTCTTTTCCAGGCATACTCTTTTGGTTAAAATATTTGAACAACCAAGAAAAGGATAAAGGTCCCAGAAAAAATCCAATCTTTGATTTCCTGACTTCATTGCTTATTAAAAAGGTTTGGCAGGCAAAACAAGAGAGTCTCCACCTGCAGCTACTGAGCTTTTAGAATCCATGTCACGTTTTCCTTTCCAAAAACAAAACCACTTCACATACGTTTTTAAATAGATAATAATTCTTCAGAAATACAAAGAAAAACATATTATTCTGATGCCCGTGTTTTAGGCTGAGGCTGATGTAAAACCAGTTATTGTTCTGACTAAGTCGGCAAAATTCCTTTCATCCTTTGTATAGACAAAGCAAATGTCAGATTCTTTCGATATTGTCACAGGCTCTTTTGTTTCTTTATCTCTAGATACGCTGGTCTTCACTTCTTGGGCAGTCAAGAAAGGCTCTTTCTTCAGGAGCTTAGATCACTGCTAAGGTCGGTTTCCCTGCTCTTTTATGTCCTGGAAGGGGCTAGTACACGTGTGGTGAGTTCTGAGCATGGACGAATTCATTCATCTATTCACTGCTGATAGTACTGTCACAGGAAAAGCTCCCCATTCCATCAGACTTCTCAAAGGGCACAGCATGAAAAAGTCTAGTTTTACTCAGGCTTTAATAATCTCGGAATCATTTCTTTGGTCATCGGCTGCCATTTTCAAGACTTCAGCCAAGTTTAAAGATGCTTCTAGTGTCTTAATTTATATTAGAAATATATATGCATATATATGTATATATATTTTAAGAGTTCTATAGTGAAAGGTTAGCTCACATCGTAGGATTTTGTTAAACACTCCATAAGCAATGTTTTAAACTTTCCAATTTTATAGTAATTTCCAGAATCCTAGTAAGCACAGGGTAAACTTGAAGCAAATTGGTAGTGTTTTCAATAAGTCACACACAAAAAAATTGTTAGCAAAGGCAGCACTATATTTTTAGAAAGAGGGTTAAAACATTATTTACCAATTCATAATCATTCATTCAAACTATAGGACATACTCTAAAAATTATTCACTCTCCAAAGGATTGCAGGAGATATTGATTCAAATTTCCTAATTTGACAAATAAAGTTATATATAAAGCACTGTTATATTCTCTATAGTATAGAGAGTATACACATAAAAGTATATATAAAGGTATATATAGTTTATATAAAGCAGGCTATTATGGTCTCCTTAGAGACTATATATATATATATATATTTTACTCCTTAGAATAAATATAGCAATAACCATAAGACTGATTCAGTTTGCACTCAACAAGGAGAAAAGAAAAGCTGCCGCTCATATAATTATGGCAGCTGTATCATCAGTCTGGGGCTTAAAAGAAGGTTTATTTACAAAATCTTTTTCTGGTCTTCTTAAAACTGACTGTAAGAAAAAGAACTAGCCATACTGCTGAAAATAGCACAGAAAGCAGGATTCATCCGCCTTTCATTCAGCAACAAATTTCTAATCCTTAGACAACCAGTGTGGTCTTTCGCTGTGAGAGCTAATAAATCCACATCTCCATGGACTCTTTCCATCTGCTGCTTTAAACCACTAACGGCTGGATTAGGTCTATGGGGAAAACAAACACAAGACCTGAACAGACAGCTGATTTGCATAGGGTATACTATCCCCTATATGAGTGTCTGCAAAGTCACAGGCTTTTAAAGCCACAGAACTTCTCTATCAAAATAGATTTTATTAACTAAATAAAACATATATCAGCAGAGACAAGGTAGGATTCAGTCTGTAATCCATCTCCTGAGAAATCTAAATGGTGCAGTCTGATAAACTGTTCAGACCAGAAATTCAAAATTCAAACTTTTTATTCATTTACTAATTCAGGAATCATCCATTATGCTAAGCACTGAGATGGACATGGGGAAAGATTCTGTTCTAGAATCTTTCCCATAACTATAATTCTGTTCTAGAAGATCTCAAATCCAATGGGGAAGTCAAATATAAGCAAATAATTATGATACAATGTGAGAAATTCTATTACAGATAAGACAAAGTGCTAAAAAAGGAAGATCACAGAGGGCTCAATTCATTACATCAGAACAACTCCAAAACGGCTTCCAGTAGAAGTCTCAATCTGGTCCCTGAAACTAGTATTACAGATTATCAGCCCTTGGCCATGATAGTCTCCCTTTCCTGTACACATTTTAAAAATCCTCAACCAGTCCTTACTATCTAAAAAATTAAGTAAAAAACAACTCCTCCTCTTGGCATTCAAGGCACCCAAAACACTGAAACAATATATTGTATCTCCACTACCTTACTGTAACCTGAGCCTTCCAATAAGGAAGAAAAATACACGGTTTCCTGAACACATCCCATCCTTCTCCATCTCACATCCTTTGTGGTTACACAGAAATACAGTCATCTACCTTATAAGACTGTTGAAAAAAACAATATAAACAACATATATCAATGATTCTTAACTTTTTTCACTAACTCTAATGACAAAAGTAGAGTGCACCCTGCGCGAAATTTCCTTCCACAACCTGGTTTCTTTAAAGTTTCGTGTTCTAGGGTGCCTGCGTGGCACAGTCGGTTAGGCATCTGACTCTTGGTTTCAGCTCAGGTCATGATCTCAGGGCAGGGTCATGAGATTGAGCCCCGAGTTGGGCTCTGCACTCAGCGTGGAGTCTGCCTGAGATTCTCTCTCCTTCTCCCTCTGCCCCTCCTGCTCATGCTCTCTCTGTCTTTAAAATAAATTACTCTCTAAATAAATAAATAAATAAATAAATATAACTCTCTAAAAAAAGTAAAGTTTCATGTTTTTTTTTTTTTTTTTAAAGATTTTATTTATTTATTTGAGAGAGAGAGAGAGATCACAAGTAGGCAGAGGCAGGCAGAGAGAGAGAGGGGGAAGCAGGCTCCCCGCTGAGCAGAGAGCCCGATGCGGGACTCGATCCCAGGACCCCGAGATCATGACCTGAGCCGAAGGCAGAGGTTCAACCAACTGAGCCACCCAGGCGCCCCAAAGTTTCATGTTTTATTCTTAAAATTCATACAAATTTTGCATTCTTCTCTCTAACCTAAGAAATCCTTACTTTTTAATATTGATAAATACTGATTAAGTTGCAGGAGACAAAAATAACCAGAGAAATGGGAGAAAATAAAATGCTATTAAGGAAGCCAAGAAAAGAATGTTCAGAGAAGGCTGAACAATAACAAATGCTGCCAGGAGACCCAAGAACACCCCTGAATGTATTAACATGAAAGTCAGTGGTGCCCTTTGTAAGAATAATTTCGGCGTAAATGTGTGATAGGAGCAGAAACCCAATTGCAGAGGGTTACAGAATAAGTTGGAGATGAGGAAATAATGACAGAGAATCCAGACAGCATTTCCAACTTCCATTTAATTCTTTTCTATCCTTGACAGCCAAATTTCTAAAAAAAAAAAAAAAAAAAAGGAATGTATGGTACTCAGAGCATAAACAGAGATAGAAGGAATACTATACTTCTTCCACTCTAACATTATAAAAAGCAGGTATAGGCAACAAAATAGCTGTAATCTTAGTAGTAAAGAAGCTAAAGAAGTTTCCAAATTAGAGCTATTTCCTCTGCAAAATAAAGAAGAAAATCAGCAGAGAGCAAAGAGATTGGAGATTTGAGAAGAGCAAGGAAATCTGAAGATAATGTAGAGAACAAGATGATGAGTTAATTAAAGAAAAAGGTAGGACTGGTGAGCAATGCTGAGGACTGACTGACATTACCCATCATAATTTTATAGGGCCACCAATCTGTTCCACATGTGGCTTTTTTCAGTAGACTACAGTGACACAAAGACAAAAGTTTTACCAGACTGATTTACCAGACTGACTGACAAAAAATGGGACAAAAGATTTAGGACATTGACTGAAGAGTTAAATAGTTAATGGACCATGGACCATGGAATCAAAACAAAAAAGGGAGGAAAGTAAAGATAAAAGAACAGGAAAAAATCAGAAGGATCTAAAGGAGATGCTGATAAGCCTAAGAACTGGTATGCTTTAAGAATAAGTAAATGAATAAGTGGGGTGCCTGGGTGACTCAGTGGGTTAAAGCCTCTGCCTTCAGCTCAGGTCATGATCCCAGGGTCCTGGGATCAAGCCTCGAATCGGGCTCTCTGCTCAGCAGGGAGCCTATTTCCCCTTCTCTCTCTGCCTGCATCTCTGGCTACTTGTGATCTCTCTCTCTCTGTCAAATAAATAAATAAAATCTTAAAAAAAAAAAAAAGTAAATGAATAAGCTGAAATCTATCAAGTGAGGAGGTTATCCACATTATGATTTTAGAAGGGGAACAGTTCAGTGGTATGACAATGCATAAACTACAGTCCCAAAGAGGTACACAGGTAGACTAGAAATAACGATGATAAGGCCCAGCAACTATGATGCTGGAATATTGATAGGGTCCTCATGGTTGCTGAAGATAAAGATAATAAAAATAGCAGGAGTTGGGAGACTAATGCCTAATGACAGTATCTAACATGAAGGGAGGAATAATTAGAAGATTAGTAAATACAGCAGCCAGGAAGGGAAGGGTTTAGACATAAGGACTGCTAAGAAAAATCACCCTAGTAGTTCACATTGAATTCTGCTTCAAATAAATTTGATTTATAAATGTATGTATTAAATTAACTGAAACCTTTATATCATAATTGAATAAAGTTAAGACCCAAGAAGGGAATGTAACATCCTTAGAAATATATGGTAGGAACTTGAACCCATGTTTCTGCTAGAACATGCATATGTAACTAAATAGAACAGATGGAGGAGGGTTGCTTATCCTAAAAAAGATGAGAACATCTTCATCAATTATTCTACATTAATTTGGTGTTAATAAGACAGAGGGGCACGTGGGTGACTCAGTTGGTTAAGTGTCCAACTCTTGGTTTCAACTCAGGTCACAATCTCAGGATTGGGAGATAAAGCCCTGTGTCGGGCTCCATGCGCAGTATAGAGTCTGCTTGAGATTCTCTCCCTCTCCCACTGCCCCTCCCCTCAAACGTGCACTCTCTCTCGCTCGCTCTCTTTCTCGAATAAATAAATAAATTTTTTTTTGATAAGGACTATTGGGGGGGCACATGGCTGGTAGAGCATGTGACTCTTGATCTCAGGATTATAAGTTTGAGCCCCACACTGGGTGTAGAGTTTACTTAAAAATAAAATCTTAAAAAAAAAAAAAAACGGCTATTTAGCAATAACTAGGTTAAAACTAAACATCTGCATAAATAAAGTTGAATACATAAATTCTTAGAATAGTTTGCATCTATGTATGTTCTCAACATAAATTATCATTCTTTCATTTATCAGAAAGGGAATATCTTGTAACTACCTCAATATGGAATGCTATAAGGAGCTTTACATGATAAACATGCCAATGTAAGCACAATGAGAAAAGTGAATTTGTTACGAAACCTAAGCCCTACAGGCAGTCTCAGAGGAGATTTTCTCAGTAGACCTACCAGAGCCTCTGCATGTGACACTGCACATAGCACAAAGCACAGAACCTGGAGCCTCTATGGTTCGTGACAGGCTCAACAAAGGATTCTTCTTTATTTGTTGCTTACATGGAAATTCAGTCAGTCAAGTAAAATTCCTTCAAAATAGGTAGTCTTTTTATAGAGGAAAAATATGCTCCCCAGGGTAAAAAGACAACTGATTATCTGATATCCTCTATTTTAGAATTTGCATAGGTTTACAGTTAAAGATTCCTCACTCAAACCTCACAGGAAATCATTTTCTTTTGAAAGTAATCCTCCTTTCATTCATTTATTCTACAAATTAAGTATCCCCTATGTTTCAGGCATTATTCTGGGCACTAGAGATACGATTGTTAACTTAAAAAGATAAGGGGTGCTTGGTGGCTCAGTCAGTTGCGCATCTAATTCTTGATTTCAGCTCAGGTTGTTATCTTGGGGGGCCATGGGATCGAGCCCCGGGTCAGGTTCCACACTGGGCATGGAGCCTGCTTGGAATTTTCTCTCTCTCTCCCTTTGCCAGCTGCCCTGCTTGCTTGCTCTCTCTCTCTTAAAAAAAAAAAAAAAAAAAAAAAATTCTGACTTCTTGGAGCTTACATTCAAGTGGGTATAGGCAGACATTAAACAAGACAATGAGTATATCAAATATACAGTATGTTAGAACATGATAAACGCAATAAAGAAAATAAACAAGGTAAGGGGACAGAAATGTGAGAAGGATTTTTCATGCAAATTTGTTATTTAAGATATTGAATATATTGATGAAAAAGCTATTCTAATATATTGAAGCAAATATGTTTAACCAAATCTCTATCAAAGTCCCAGCAAAACTTCTTATAGATAGAAACAAACTTATTCTAAATTTTATATGAAAAAGCATTAAATAGGGGCACCCGGGTGGCTCAGTGGGTTGAGGCCTCTGCCTTCGGCTCGGGTCATGATCTCAGGGTCCTGGGATTGAGCCCCGCATCGGGCTCTCTGCTCAGCAGGGAGCCTGCTTCCCCCTCTCTCTCTGCCTGCCTCTGCCTACCTGTGATCTCTCTCTCTGTGTCAAATAAATGAATACAATCTTTGAAAAAAAAAAAAGAAAAAGCATTAAATAGCTAAAACGATTTTGAAATAGAAGAATAAAGTGTAAGGAATCACTCTAACCAATGCTAAGATTTAAGGATAGACTCATAGGCCAACAGAACAGATTAGAGAACCCAGAAATAGACCCACACAAATATGCCCAATTTATATCTGCCATATAGGTGTAAAAGCAATTCAATGGAGAAAGTATAGACCTTTCAATTAACTGTACAGGAGCAAGTGAACATCCACAGGCAAGACAAGACACAAATAGACGAATCTCGACCTATACCTCACACCATATGTAAAAATTAATTCAAAAGGCATCATGGACTTAAATGTGAAACTACAAAACTTGGAAAGATGATGCAGGAAGATCTTGGGCTCACCTCATCTCATGAATACACCTGGATAACATTCACGTCAGTGTAAAAAACCCAGGAAATGACCCAAAGCCTGGCAGAACGGACTCTCCATAGCTAAACGTAGAGAAGAGCCACATGGAAGAAGGTAGAAAGGGAGGAGACACAAACAGCTGGTCTGAGTGCAGGCCCCACCTACCCACAAAAACTTTTCAGGGGGCAACACAGGGCGACTACCCTGAAATTCCGTGCTACTAGATCTCTGGTCTGAATCAACTCAAGCCCACGGTGGCCCCAGAGTGGCCCACTAACAACACAGGGACCAAACCCTGCACACAATAGGAGGAGAGAGCCTTTACAAATGACTAGACTGAAGGTAAATGTGACTCAACCACAACAGTAAGGTGCACACAACACATGTAGGAGACACCCCTGAACACCAGGTTCTGGTGAACAACGGGCACTACAGGACCTCTTCTTCAAAAGGTGACTACTTTCAAGAGCAAGAGACATAGCTGACTTTCCTAACACAGAGGAACAAACACAGACGGTCAGACAAAATGAGGAGACAGAAGAATATGTCCCAAACTAAAGAAGAGGACAAAATCACAGCAAGAGACCTAAGCAAAACAGAGGTAAGTAATGTGCCTGATAGAAAATTTAAAGTAATGGCCACAAAGATACTCACTGGACTTGAGAAAAGAGTGCAGGATCTCAGCGAGGCCCGAAATAGATAGAAAACATAACAAAGAACCAATTAGAGATGAAGAACTCCATAAGTGATATTAAAAATACCCTGGAGGGAATAATAGTAGACTATAAAAAGTGAAGAATGGACAAGTGACCTGGAGGACAGAGTAATAGAAAGCAATCAAACTGAACAAGAGAGAGAAAAAGGAAGAATAAAAATTACAACAGACTAAGGGAACTCAGCAACACCATCAAGCACAATAACGTTTGTATTACACGGATTCCAGAAGGGGAAGAGAGAAGAAAGGAGACCAAAAAAATAATGTATTTGAAGAAATAACAGCTGAAAAAACAGCTGAAAAACAGCTGAAGAAAAAACAGCTGATCTGCAATATAATTTAACATAAAGTAATTCATAATCAAAACTATGTATAAATAAGTTCAATGTTGAAAACCTGCAATGTACTTGATTGCAATTTGAATAAGTTCAAAACTTAATATTATCATTTGCCCCTCCAGATCATCCTCTGTACCCCAAAATGCAGGATTATTATGAACTATATCAGAAGGTTCCCCTGGCCTCTTCTGTCCAGATGGATTCAGCCAATAGGCAGCACCAACTAAAGGTCAGAGAAAGAAAAGAGGATAACAGAGAAATTAGGGGGCAATTTATTTTCCTGAGGTGGTTCCTACAGGGTCAAGTTAGGCTGACTGCATCCCACTACCACAAGTTATGCCAGTTATCAGGTCACTTTCTATAAAAACAGCCCCTCTAACTCCCAAGTTCCAAGGATCACTTCCTCCCCTCACCCTTTCAGGGTTAGTAACAGTATGGAGCTGCTATTAACCAGAGGGTACTATATGTATGTTACCATTTCAATATACCCCGCCCATATCCCTTTATTATAATGTCATAATTTGTCTGTTCAATTTGCTTGCTGTCAGGAGTCTAATATGTGGAATAAAATTAAATGTATTTTCATCTTTATTTGCCTAAAGAACAGAAATTCCTTTCAATTCATAGAAAATATTATGTAATCAAAACCAAGTATAATTCTCCCTATATGTAATCCTGATCAAAGTCTTCAATACCCAAACAGAAAACTAAGTATCAATAAATCCAGGGGAGGGACGCCTGGGTGACTCAGTTGTTAAGTGTCTGCTTTAGGCTCAGGTAATGATCCCAGGGTCCTGGGATCGAGCCCCACATCAGGCTCCCTGCTCAGTGGGAAGTCTGCTTCTCTCTCTCCCACTCCTCCTACTTGTATTCCCTCTTTTGCTCTCTCTCTCTGTGATATAGATAGATAGATAGGTAATAAATCAATAAATCAATAAATCCGGGGGGGGGCAGGAAATGCAATTCAAATAATCAAACCTGCCAAAGACTTTCCCCTCCATTTACTTACAAGTTTTGAAATAGACTTCAGTCAGACCTCATCTTGAATGGCTGCTCTAACATTCACTTACTGTCCTACAGCAAAGTATTTAACTGTTTTGTTCAGTGTTTTATTCCAGGCACCTAGTACAGTATTGATACATAGCAGGTACTTCATAAATATTTGTGGAATAAATGGACAAATGAATAAACCTCTGCAGGACTGAATTTCCTCACCTATGAAATAAGATGATTATATCTACCTCACAATGTTCCTGAGAAAAATAAAGGATAACATATGTAAAGGAACCTAAGTTTAGGGTCTAGTAAAGATTATTAGTTTTCTATCCCAACTCAAATATCTCCAATAATCCTACCCTGTCTACATGAAAGAATAATGTACCATATCCGTACTTCTCAATCATTCCTCAGCATTCTTAAATACACCTATGCATAGCAGTACATGACATTAATAATGCAATTAAAAGACTTTCTGGGGGCACCTGGGTTGCTCAGAGGGTTAAGCTTCTGCCTTCGGCTCGGGTCATGATCTCAGAGTCCTGGGATCGAGCCCCACATCGGGCTCTCTGCTCAGCGGGGAGCCTGCTTCCCCCTCTCTCTCTGCCTGCCCCTCTGCCTAATTGTGATCTCTCTGTCAAATAAATAAATAAAATCTTAAAAAAATAAAAATAAAAGACTCTCTGTACAAGATTTAAAACAAAACAGAACAAAACCTATAGCTAAAAAAAAAAAAACCTGTAGCTATAACTTTTAACTGGTAGTTTAACAATACCATTTTTTTTTTACACATGTGATATTTTAAGAAACACTTGCATAAACATTCTGTCATCCATTCTAAACCTCAACAAATTCAATAAGGTGTCTTTCAATAGTTCCAATCAACCAGTTTAAGTAAAAAAAAATTTTTAATTTTAAATGTCTTTTAAAAATATGAAACCCAGGGGTGCCTGGGTGGCTCAATGGGTTAAAGCCTCTGCCTTCGGCTCAGGTCATGATCTCAGGGTCCTGGGATCAAGCCCCGCATCGGGCTCCCTGCTCAGCGGGGAGCCTGCTTCCCTCTCTCTCTGCCTGCCTCTCTGCCTACTTGTGATCTCTATGTCAAATAAATAAAATCTTTAAAAAAAAAAAAATGAAACTCACTATTTTTTAAGGTTATATACCTTAAATTCTTTAAGAATTCACAAATTATTGCAGAAGATACGATAAAAATTTTAACAAATCCAAGTTAAAATTCAGCTCTGAATTTGTTCGGGCAAAGTAACTGGTCTGTTCTTTTGCTTCTCTCTTAAAGATGTTCATGAGAACAAGCAACCAAGCTGCTAATATCCTATTCAATCTTATGAAAATCTCTCAACTTTTAATAGCAAATCTCTTATGAAATATTACCCTCATACTTTGAAAAGACACTAGGTGGCATTAGAAACATGTTCCTCTTACAAAAAAGAAGAAACTAAGAGTGCAAAAGACAGTAATTCTCAAATTGACAGTGAATGATCTAAACTCCTATAAATCTTACTAAGTTGAATACTTCACTATTTTGCCCTTTCACATATAAATTTTTCATGCTCTCCTACGTTCCTTTTTGTTCTCTGTACTCTCTTGCATGATTTAATCCACAGCTTCTAAATCCCTATCTATAGCTCTAAAACTGATCTCCTTTACTCTAGGTATTTATTTCTAACTCTTAAAAGGTTATCTAACAAGTGGATATCCACATTCAAAAGAATGAAACTGCACCCCTCTATTTCACACCATATACAAAAACTAACTCAAAATGGATCTGTAAAGTAAATATCAAGATAAAACCATAAAACTCTTAGGAGAAAGCATAGAGGTATTATTTTCATGACTTAGGATCTGGCAATGTATTCTTAAGATGGGAGACCAAAAGCACGAGCAAAAAAAGAAAAAAATAAATTAGACTTCATCAAAATTTTTATATTTTATACATCAAAAGACACTATTAAGAAAGTGAAAAGAGGGATGCCTGGGTGGCTCAATGGGTTAAAGCCTCTGCCTTCAGCTCAGGTCATGATCTCAGGGTCCTGGGATTGAGCCCCGCATCGGGCTCTCTGCTCATCAGCGAGCCTGCTTCCCCCTCTCTCTCTGCCTGCCTCTCTGCCTACTTGTGATCTCTGTCAAATAAATAAATAAAATCTTTTTTAAAAAAAAGAAAGAAAGAAAGAAAGTGAAAAGAAAATATAGAATGGGAGAAAATATTTGCAAATCATACATCTGATAAGGATCTAGTATCCAGAATATATAAAGAACTCTAACAATTCAACAACAAAATTTTTAAATGGGCAGAGTACTTGAATAGACATTTCTCCTAAAAATACATATAAATGTCTAAAAAAAGCACATGAAAAAAAAAGATGCGCAACATCACTAGTCATCAGGGAAATGCAAATCAAATGAGATACCCCTTCACATCCACCAGGATAGTATAATAAAAAATAACAATTTTTTTAAATGGAAAATAAGTGTTGGCAAGTGTGTAGAGAAACTGGAACCCTTGTACGTTGCTGGTGAGGACGTAAAATGGTGTAGCAACATTTTGGCAATTTCTTAAAAAGTTAAAGATAGAATTATCATAGGACCCCTCAATTCCACCCCTAGATTTAAACCCCAAAGAACTGAAAACAGGTACTCAAACATGTATACATATATATATGTTCACAGCAACGTTATTCACAACAGCTGAAAGGCAGAAACATTCCAAATGTCCATCAACAGATGAATGGATAAACAGCGTTATACACATGCAATGGGAAATTATTCAGTCACAAAAAGAATGAAGTACTGATACATGCTAGAATATAGGTAGACCATCCAAACATCATGCTAAGAAGCCAGACACAAAGGTTACATAGGGTAGGATTCCATTTATAGGAAATATCCAGAACAGATAAATCCATAGAGACAGAATGCATACTGATGGTTGCCAGAGGCTGAGTGGAAGGGAAAAGAGAAGTGCTTAATGAATAAGAGGTTTTACTTAGGAGTGATGGTAATGTTTTACAAATGAATAGAGGTGGTGCTTGCACAACACTGTGAATGTACTAAATATTCACTAACTGTTCACTTTAAAATGGCTAATTTTATGTTATGTGAATTTCATCTCAATAAATTATTTATAAAAGTATATCTAGGAGCTCCTGGGTGGCTCAGTTGGCTAAGCCATCTGCCTTCAGCTCAGGTCTTGATCCCAGAGTCCTACGATCCACTGGCATGGAGCTCCCTGCCGGTTGGGGAGCCAGCTTCTCCCTCTCCTCCCCACTTGTGCTATCTCTGTCACTATCTCCGTCTTGCTCTCTCAAATGAATGAATAAAATCTTTCAAATAAATAAAATAAATAAATGGATATCTATACCATATGACCTATCATCAATATGCTAAGAATCAGACTCATTAATTTCCTCTCCCAGCTTGTTCCTTTTCCTATATACCCAATTTCAATTAAAGGTACCACAATCTAACCCTCAAAGTTGTAAATGAATTCATTCTTATTTCTTGATTCTCTTCTATCTAATCCAGCAGTTTTCCATGAATATAACCTGTATTATAAATAACTGCTTCTATTGCTATTTACGGTACCTAAAGGCATGCAAATAAAGAATAACATTTAGTTCATACTTATGACAAATCTGGCACTCTGTTATTTTACATGGATTGTCTCATTTTATCCTAATAACTCTATGAGAAAGCCCATAATTATCTTGATTTTAAAGACGAGAACACAGATGATTAAAGTTCAGTGACTTCCCTAGGATTATATGATTACTAAGCGGCAGGACAAGAATATGGAGTATAGGCCTACAGCTTTAGCTAGTATTTACTTCCTTTGTAAAGTAGAAAGCATTCACAATTATTTCATTAAATATATTTTCTTGAATAGGAACAAAAAAAGTAGAATGGGTAAGCCCATAGGAGTTATTCACAAGTATTACTTATCATGACTTCTGGATTTGTATCTCCAAAGGAGGTAGTGATTTTTTTTTTTAATTCAAACAACAAAACCTATTACCTCTTCAGCGGTTTAACAGTGTTGCATGACGCTCTCCATTTCATCTCATTGTAGATGCACTTCATCTTGCCCCTATCCCATTAAAAATTTATACCCAACAGCAAAATTTTTTTATAAAGTCAGATTTTTTTCCCCTCTAATGACTTGTGCTGCTTTGTGTACTCTAAGAAATATTTACCTTTACCTCACCCAAAATCAAAGACTTTCTCTTGTGTTTTCTTTTACATGTTTTACCTTATCCATTTCAAGTTAATTTTTGTATATAACATGAGGTAAAGGTCAAAGTTCTTTTTTCTCCCCCATGTAAATTGCTCTAGCAACATTTGTTGAAAAGACTATCTTTTCCCTATATAATTACTTTGGTAAATTTATCTATTCTGGACTTTATATTCTGTTCCAGTGATCTACATGTCTATCCTTATACTGATATCACACTGTCTGGTTTACTGTACCTTTATAGAAAGTCTTAAAATTGGATGAAGTGATTCCTCTAAATTTTTTCTGTAGATTTTATTTATTTATTTGAGAGAAAGAGAGAGAGCATGAGCAGGAGAGAGAGAGGGAGAGGGAGAAGTAGGCTCCCCACCAAGCCAGGAGCCCAATGTGGGGCTCGATTCCAGGTCCCCAAGATCACGACCCAAGCCAAAGACAGACGCCCAAACAACTGAGCCACGCAGGTGCCCTGAAGTTATTACTCTAAGTTTGGTCTTCTTTTTCAATATTTTGGTTATTCTAAGCCCTTTGCATTTCAATATAAATTTGAAATCATCTTGTTCACTTTCTGAAAAAGACTGGGGTTTTTTTTTTAAAGATTTTATTTATTTGACAGAGGGAGAGATCACAAGTAGGCAGAGAGGCAGGCAGAGAGAGAGGAGGAAGCGGGCTCCCCGCTGAGCAGAGAGCCCAATGTGGGGCTGATCCCAGGACCCTGAGATCATGACCTGAGCCGAAGGCAGAGGCTTAACCCACTGAGCCACTGAGGTGCCCCAAAGACTGGGTGTTTAATAGAATTGCACTGAATCTATAAATTAACGGGGAGAATTTACATCTCGATATCAAGTCTCCCAATCCATTAACATATTATATCACTCTATTCATTTAGTTCTTCCTTAATTTTTCTCCGTAATGTTTTGCAGTTAAAATGTACGTGTCTTACAAATGAACCCTTAAGTTTATATTTACTTATTACATATTTTTAAGCTATTGTAAATAGTCGTGATTTTTAAATTTCAATTTCTTTCATTGCTGGTATAGAGAAATACAATTGACTTTTGCTTTTTTTCATATATAGATTTTTGTATAAAACACGGATAAGAGGGGCACCTGGGTGGCTCAGTGGGTTAAGCCTCTACCTTTGGCTCAGGTCATGATCTCAGGGTCCTGGGATCGAGCCCCGCATCGGGCTCTCTGCTCAATGGGGAGCCCACTTCCCCCTCTCTCTCTGCCTGCCTCTCTGCCTACTTGTGATCTCTCTCTCTGTCAAATAAATAAATAAAATCTTTAAAAAAAAAAAAAAAGAAACACGGATAAGAAAATGAAAATGTGAGCCACAGACAGGGAGAAAACACGTAAAAGCATATTATCTGATATACAACTAGTATCAGAATAGACAAAGAACTCTTAAGACTCAATAATAAGACAGACAACCTAATTTTTTTTTTTTAAGGCTTTATTTATTTAGAGAGACAGAGAGAGAGAGAGAATACAAGCAGGGGGAGTGGGTGAGGGAGAAGCAGGCTTCCCTCTGAGCAGGGAGCCCGATGCGCAGCTCGATTCCAGGACCCTGGGATCGTGACCTGAGCAAAAGCCAGATGCTCAACGACTGAGCCACCCAGGGGCCCCTCTAAAATTTTTTTAACCGAGAAAAGATCTTAACAGATACCTCATCACAGAAGATATATGAATGGCAAATCAACATACACACAAAAAGTAATTCAACCTCATTAGTCATCAGAGATGCAATTAAAATCACAATTAAATACCCCTACGCACCCATTAGGATGGCTACGATTAAAATGATAATACCTAATACTGACAAAGATGTGAAGCAAATGTTAGTGGAAATGCAAAAATGCCACTTTGGAAAACAGTTTGGCAGTCTCTTATAAAGATTAACATATACTTACCATATATCCCAGCAATCTCATTCCTAAGTATTTATCAAGCAGAAATGAAAGCATAAGCCCAAATACCTGTACACAAACTTTCATAGGAGCTTTCTCAGTAACAGGCAAAAACTAGAAACAATCCAAATGATCATCAGCTGATGAATGGACAAAGTCTGATTACACCCATGCCAAAGGAATGCTTTCAGCAATAAAAAAAAGAACTGCTGATACTGAAAACAATGTGAATGAATCTCAAAACCATTATGCTAAGTAAAAGAAGTCAAGACACAAAAGATTACATACTATATGATTCCATTTATATGAGATTCTGCAAAAGGCAAAAATCAGAGTGATAGAAAACAGATCAGTGGTAGCCAAAGGCTGGAGCTGGGGCAGAGAACAGACTGCAAACAACAGACAGGGAATATTCTGGGGTGATAGAAATTTCAATACCCTGATTTTCTACACCATTTCATGTTTTGGTGGTAGTGACACAACTATATATATCTAGGAAAATTCATCAAATTGTACACTTAAAATGGGAGAACTTTATCCTGAGGTAAATTATACCTCAATACAATTGATTATGATACAGATACAAGATCTCTGACTCTCACAGTAGAAAATCCTAAGCTACAGCTACAGAAAGGTAAGACTAAACGGGGAAGTTGCTGAGTTTAGAATCTCTCTGTAATACAGAAGTGGGTAAAACAAAAATCTATGGGTATTGCTCTTTGAAGTCATTATGTGATAAAGAATAATCAAGTCCATCAAAAGATGAATGGATAAAAAAGATGTGGTATATACATACAACAGAATATTACTCAGCCATTAAAAAGAATGAAATCTTGCCATTTGCAACAATGTGGATGGAATTAGAGGGTGTTATGCTAAGCAAAATAAGTCAATCAGAGAAAGACAAATACCATATGAGTTCACTCACATGTGGAATTTAAGAAACAGAACAGATGAGCATAGGGAAAGGGAAGGAAGAATAACATAAGATGAAAACAGAGTGAGACAAACCATAAAAGACTCTTAACTACAGGAAACAAACTGAGGGAGGCTGGAGGGTAGGTTGGGGGTGTAAGTGGGATGGGCATTAAACAGGGCACTTGATGTAATGAGCACTGGGTGTTATATGCAACTGATGAATCACTAAATTCTACCCTTGAAAATAATAATACACTATATGTTAACTAAATTGAATTTACATTAAAAATTTTTTAATCACAAAGATATAAAAATACATAATAAAGCTTAACCATATTTCAAATGCTTGAAATAAAAAGAATGATATGAAACGGTTTTAAGTAGTATCATGGATTTTTAATTCCCTTATACGTCCACCTCAAGAGAGTTCTGAGCTATTATTAAATTAAAAATACAATAATAGGGGCGCCTAGGTGGTTCAGTCAGTTGGGCATCTGATTTTTTTTTAAGATTTTATTTATTTATTTGAGAGAGAGAGAGAGAGAGAGAGAGAGAGAGCACAGAGGGGGAGGGAGAAGCAGAGAGAGTTGAGCTGATGTGGGACTCGATCCCAGGATCCTGAGATCATGACCCAATCCAAACGCAGAGGCCTAACCAACTGACCCACCCAAGTGCCCCAAGGGCATCCGACTCTTGATTCCAGCTTGAGTCATGACTGAGCCCCTGCACAGGGCTCCATGCTCAGCACCAAGTCTGCTTGAGATTCTCTCCCTTTCCCTGTCCCTCCCCTCCACTTGCACTCTCTCTCTCAAATAAATAAACCTTAAAATAAATTTTTTAAATATAATAATAATGAAAACTTTAAATAATCAAAGCCACTAAACACCCACTAGAATGACTGTAATTTAAAAATAAATAAATAAATATTAGTGAAGATGTAGAGAAACTGGAACTCTCATACATTGTTGGTGGGAATACAAAACGATTTTCGATGCAGCCATTGTGAAAAACAGGTTAGTCGTGCCTCAAAAAGTTAAACACAGAATTACTATGATTTAGCAATTCCACTTCTAGTTATATCTCCAAAAGAATTTAAACCAAGAACTCAACTACAAGGTAAATGAACCTCAAAAACATTATGCTAAATGAAAGAAGTTAAATGAAACAGATCACATATTATATGATTTTTTTATATGAAATATCCAGATTAGGTAATCCATAAAAACAGAATGCAGGTTGGTAGATGCCAGGGCTGGGATGAAGGTGGAATGGAGAGTGACTGCTTAATGGTTAGAGGTTTTTCTCTTAGGGTGATATAATGTCTTTGAACTTAACTCCGAAGTTCAATCTGGTATCGAGCTTTGGTTCTTTAAAGCTTACTTTTCTCTGTTAAATCTCATTTGCTGGTTCTTCTTGAGCCATCATTTCTGTTTGTGAGGTTCTGACTGAATGTATTCAACATGGAAAATATGCCATCAGCATATGTGATAAGCGTTCCTTCTATGTGTTAATTAAAGAAGTTGATGAAAATGATTAAGGACAAGAATAGAGATCTGCGTGACATCATTTCAGGCTGGTACTGACACATTAAAAATCGACCTTCTTTTGCAGACATTATACTTCAAACAAGTATTAATCCAACCAGCTGTAACATTAGCAAAGATATTCCAAAAAGTTCTTCACTCATTTAATAAGAAATTATACGTTGCTTACTATGCGCCACATATAATGCTACATGTAGAGTAGAAACATGATGATGAACAGAGTCATTCTTTGCAAATGATCATTCCTATTGTTAAAAAGAAAACCACAGACTCAAAATGGCATCCCTCAGGTTAAGCCTCAAGTCAGTAAACCAAGACAATACCTAATCTAACTGCAGTTTCGATCCCCAACAATATAACCTTTAACCCATCTAAAGGACTTTCCCAGTCAATACTAGGAAATTTACTAATAGACTCCTGCTCCCCTTAAGAGGGCAACCTTGCCTAAATAATGCATTCCCTGCTAATAATAATAATCCTTTCTTATTTCTTTGTATGCCCTCTTCCTTCCTTTAAAAACCTTTTTCTTGCTTAACTCCTTGGAGCTCCCTTCTACTTGCTAGATGGGATGCTGCCTGATTCATAAATCATTTAATAAAGCTAATTAGATCTTCAAAGTTAGTCGGGTTGATTTTTTTTTTTTTAAATACTGTAAAGGCATCATTCCTGTAAAGGCAATGTCTGCATACAAAGTAAAAAAAGAATCCCAAAAGTACATTTGGAGAATTAGTCAAACCCTACCAATTAAAAGATTCTTGGGATTTACAATCCTCCTACTAAAATGCCAATATTCAATACTATTCACTGTTAGGCCAGCCTTTATATTGAGATATAAATTACTTGAATCCAACATTCTGATTTCCAAGAAAAAGCATCCAAACCTAATCCTTCCATCTGCGATCTCTGTCTCTAGGTCCTCATTACCTATTTGTTAACCTCAATGAAAACTTATCCACTCAATAATTATTAATTATTGTACATTATAATAACCATTATAGAAAGGTATCAAAAGATTTTAATCAAGTGAATGGCTAAACATTGGTGCTGCATAAATATTAACCAAATGAAAAAACTGGAAGACAAAGCTAAAAGAAGGTACAGCATAGGTTATGCAGTTAAAGGTATTGTAGTAACACCGTGTGGTAACAGATGGTAGCCACGCTTAAGGTGAACACAGCATAACATACGGACTTGTTTAATCACTATGTTATACACCTGAAACTAATGTAACATTGTGTGTCAACTATACTTCAATTAAAAAAAAAAACTAAAAGAATAGACATGATCAATTTGTTTTTGAAATAAGACTTGAGTGAAGAGTGTTCACATAATGAGGACACTACAATGATCTAAGCAAAAAGACTGTAAACACAGCTTAGAAAGGGCCCTAACTGTGGTGAAAAAAATGTAGACCACCTGGAGATGTTGAGAGCTAAGGCTCTCTGGGTGACTGGATGGGGAGAGGAGGAAGGAGAAAGGAGGAGTCAAAGAGTTCCAGGTCTCTGGCTTTCAGCTACTGGGTGAGTAATAGCGCTACTTAACAAGACAAGAACAGACAAAGGAAGAGCTGGTTTAGGAGAAAAGAAAGGCAGAATAAGCAGATGGGAGTCTTGGGGCACCTGGGTGGCTCAGTCAGTTAAGTGTCTGCCTTCGGCTCAGGTCATGATCCCAGGACCCTGGGATGGAGCCCCAAGTCAGGCTCTCTGCTCAGCGGGAAACCTGCTTCTCCCTCTCCGTCTGCCCCTCCCTCTGCTTGTGTACTCACTCACTCTCTCTCTCAAATAAATTGATAAAATCTTTAAAAAACATATATTTATAAAAAATTTAAAAGCTAAAACAGATGGAGTCTTAGACATGATGATATAGTTCAATGAATTCATGTCAGAAATACAAGAGACAAAGATCAAAGTTTTAGATATTAACATATTCATGAGAATGCAAAGTAGAAATTAAGTTTATTTGAAAGATGTGAAAGAAATGCTCAAATAAGTCTTTACTCAAATTCAGACAGCTAAGTATCAGATACATCTTGGTCTTCCAAGTTCTAATCCAGAGGAGTTTCTCCCATGCCACTTTTAACACTAGATTTTCAATTGTATATGAAATTTTTAAAGACAAAGTTAATCTTAGACAAGATGTCATCTAAGTTTTTTCCCACCTGGGAGCATACAATATAATGACTGTATAATCCTTTTTATAAGAACATGCTCCAGAAACCACTAATCAGAATCATGGTTTCTACATATATGGGGGAAATAGGTCTTCAGAGAAATCCTCTCAACAGATACTAGGAAATGAGGGATAAGTCTAAAAATCTCTTCATAAACACCTATCACTTGGATGTCCTCAAAATGAGAATATTTGCAGGGTGCCTGCATAGCACAGTTGGTTAAGCGTCGACTCTTGGTTTGGGCTCAGGTTGTGATCTCGGGGTCATTAGATCGAGCCCTGCATGGGGCTCCATGCTCAGCACCATGGGGTCTTCTTAAGACTCTCTCTCCCTCTCCCTTTGCCTCTCCCCCCTTTAAAAAATAAATAAATAGAGGCGCCTGTGTGGTTCAGTCAGCTAAGCAACTGACTCTTGCTTTCAGCTCAGGTGACCATCTCTCAGTGGTGAGATGGAGCCCCATGTCAGGCTCCACCTCAGCATAGAGTCTGCTTCAGATTCTCTCTCCCTCTCCCTTTGCTTCCCACCCCCCACTGCCCATGCCCACAGCTCATGCACACAGGCTCTCGAATAAATAAATTAATTTAATTTAATTAGATCTTAAAAAAAAAAAATATTTGCTACATTAAGCTTTAGCCTATCCATTCTCCAGACTCTGGTCAAGTCTAACCTCCAGCAAACTTAACTCCCCAATAATCACACCCAAGAATAATTATTCTTATCCCCTTTTAGTTATGTTTTAAGTCATAATCAACAGTTTATTAAATGTTAAAAAGTTAAAATTAGTTGTTACATATGACTCCTGTTGACCCAAAAATTCCTTGGAGGCTGGGTCTATGTAGCGATAAGTCTATTAAGAATGAGAATATATGGTAGGAGAGATTCTACAGAAATGTCGCAGCCAGAAGCTGGGATGGCAGCACCCAGGTATATCGCAGTGTGGGGGTAACTCAAAGCAGGAAAAGATATTCAATACTAACCAGCAAATGTGCCACATAAAAAATCCTTGGATAGGAGAATGGAAAGGGAGGAACTAGCCTAAAGTTATCATAGATAAGTGAATAGCTCAGGAAAGAAAGGCGCGGGAGAAAACAAAAGGTAGATACTTGGGAGTGGAGAACTAAATAGAGGTCTAAAGAAATAATTCTTTTGCAAATCCATATACAAATTAAACAAATCAACTTTTTAAGTGGGCAAAAAATAGGAAGACATTTCTTCAAGAAAGTTTGCAAACAGCCAACAATCACATTAAAAGATGCTCAATGTCATTAGTCATTAGGAAAATGTGAATCAAAACCACAAGATACCACTTCAGACCCACTATGATTGCTAAAATCAAAGACAGACATTAGTAAATATTAGTGAGGATGTAAAGAAATCAAAACTCTCATACACTGCTGGTAGGAATGTAAAATGATGCAGCCACTTTGGAAAACAGTCTGGCGATTCCTCAAAATGTTAAACACAGAGTTACCATACGACCCAACAATCCTACTCCGAAGTATATACCCAAGAAAAATGAAAACATGTTCACATGAGAATCTTTAAACAAATATTTGTGGGAGCATTATTCATCAGGGAGCCTGGGTGGCTCAGTAGGTTAAAGCCTCTGCCTTCAGCTCAGGTCACGATCTCAGGATCCTGGGATCGAGCCCCTATCGGGCTCTCTGCTCAGCAGGGAGCCTGCTTCCCCCTTTCTCTGCCTGCCTCTCTGCCTACTTGTGATCTCTCTCTCTGTCAAATAAATAAATAAAATCTTTAAAAAAAAAAAAAAAGCATTATTCATCGCAGGCAAAAGGTAGCAACAACCCAAATATCCATCAGTTGACAGACAAAAATGTGGTATATCCATACATGGAATATTATTCAGTGATAAAAAGGAATGAAGTACTTTCATGCTACAATGTAGATAGACTTTAAAAACATCATGCTAACTGAGAGAAGCCAGTCACAAAAGGCCACATATTCAATGAGTCAATTTATATGAAATGTACAGAACAGGGAAATGTACAGAGGCAGAAAGTAGATTAATGGTTACATAGGGCTGGGAGGGATGGGAGAATAAAGAGTGACAGCTAAAGGGTATAGGGAACCTTTCTGAAGTGATAAAAATTGATTATATTGGGGCACCTGGGTGGCTCAGTCATTAAAACATCTGCCTTCAGCTCAGGTCATGATCCCAGGGTCCTGGGATCAAGCCCCACATCGGGCTCTCTGCTCAGCAGGGAGCCTGCTTCCCCCTCTCCCTCTGCCTGCCTCTCTGCCTACTTGTGATCTCTCTCCTCTCTGTCAAATAAACAAATAAAATCTTAAAAAAAAAAAAAAGAAAGAAAGAAAAAGAAAACGGAATTCAGGAATACTCTCCTTCGGTTGGCCTACGCTAGGACTCCAGCAACCTCAGTCCAGGAATTCCCTCTGAAACAACACCTTAAAATAAAACATTCAGCTTTATTTTAGTGGCAGTTAATTCTCAAAAGGGTGCATGTTAGAACCAGTTATAATGCTTTAAAGAAACTACTGATCCCTAGGACCACTCCAGTCCCACTGGATCAAAATCTCTATGATGGGGGGTGCCTGGCTGGCTCAGTCAGTAGAATATAACTCTTGATCTCAGGGGTTGTGAATTTGAGCCCCACAGTGGGTGTAGAGATTACTTTTTTTTTTTTAAGGTTTTATTTATTTGAGAGAGAAAGAGAGAGCACAAACAGGGGGAGGGGCAGAGGGAGAACCAGGCTCCCGGCTGAGCAGGAAGCCCGACACAGGACTTGACCCCAGGACCATGACCTGAGCCAAAGGCAGATGCTTAACCGACTGAGTCACCCAGGAGCCCCAAGAGATTACTTTAAAATCTAAATTAGTCAATCTCTACGATAGGGTACATAGATCTATATATATATTTTTTTATATTCCACAGGTTAAAAGGAAGAAGATGTGGGGCTTTAATAGATATGCTGAGAACAAGTGAGGAAATTTGAATATAGTCTTTCTCTTAGATACTATTATTAAATTGATGTTAAACTTCTTGGATCTGATAATGTATTGCGGTTATTTAGGAGATTGTCCTTGGTCTTACAAAAAATGCTTAAGGGTGAGGGATCTTAAGGTCTGTGACTTGTTTTGAAATGTTTCAGAGGAAAAAAAAATACATACATACACACAGATAAAGCAAATGTGGCAAAATGTGAGTTACAACCAAACTGACCAATCTAAGTAAATTTACGTGGGTATTCACTGTATTTGAAATTTTCAAAATAAAATGTTAAGGAGTGGGAAAGGTCCTGATTCTTCCTGTGGCCTAAGAGTCACAAACCTCAGGTCATAAGGAAATCTTCTGACCCAAAAATTAACTCCCCACCTGCTATAAGAAGACTCTTTTCCCTATTCCCACTTCCCAAAATGGACAAATGGACAAAGCTTTCTAATGTATACATGCCAAATGAAAAGAATTATAATCCCAAAGAATAGATGAGATTATATTTTAATAGGAACAAGTTTCTGTTATTGTACCCTGAAAATTACTAGTGTGCCTTGTCCTTTAGGAAGAATGTCAGATCAGCAGGAAGTCAATGGGTACCTTCAATAGAAAGGCAGAGGTACTGAGGATAAAAGTACAGAAGATGCAATTACAGGCAGAAAACAACCTGCCCAGACTACACAGCTTAACCTTTGTTAGATTCTGTCTATCATACAAATCCTAAAATGCTCATTCTTGCATCCAGTATATACTGAACTGCCCACTATCCTATTCTCATACACTAAATATATTTATCACAGAACTAGACACAGAAGCAACATAACTTCACATGGTTAAGAATACTGTCTGCTACAAAGCTCTTTCCCATAGGGTGCCTGGGTGGCTCATTTGGTCAAGCATCTGCCTTCGGCTCAGGTCATGATCCCAGGATCCTGGGATCAAGCCCTGCATCAGGCTCACTGTGCAGGGAGCCTACTTCTCCTTCCCCTCTCTCACTATCTCTGTCTCTCAAATAAATAAATAAAATCTTAAAAAAAAAAAAAAAAAAAAAGCTCTTTCCCAGAAAATTTATTCATTCAATCAACCATACTAACTCTTCTTCTTGACTCGCCTTACCCAATCAGTACAGTGAGCATAAGAGAGCAATCAGAATATATTCAATTAAATCCATTCTTTTTCTATACTTTACTTTGAAAAATTAAACTATCAAAATCCTAAAAAGAAAAATAAAAAATGTGGCCATGGCAATCAAGAATTCGTTCATAGAGCAAGAGACTGTCTTTACCAACACTTACCAAGCCAGCAGTAAGAGAAGGTGCAGATTGCCCGAGGGACTGGTTCCTCATTCGAACCAGGTTTGATGCTTCTCCTGAAGACTGCCAAGTCACCTGTCCCACACTGCTATGTACACTGCTGGACAAGGGGAGCAGCTGCTTACCTTCAAACATAAGGTTTGGAAAATATACTTGTAATTATTTATTAATTAATGAATGAAAAAATACAATGATAACAAGTGGATAAAAGCATAGTGATCCAAAATACAATGAAGTTCTGCCATATTCATTTTAGAATCTGTAGCCCTTTAAAAAATTCCAACTGTCTTGGTGAAAAGGAGAATTGTAAATAGAATACTGAAACTGAATTGATTATTTTGAATTCTCAGCAATAACCATCACCAAGCCAGCACCCAACCCTGACATCCAACCTAGCAGGCTTTTTCCAGTCCCTTCCATGCTACTTAGTTTCTCACCAACTCAATGCAACATGAATAGAGCTGACAGTTTCTCCTAGACAAGTTTGGCCCTTAGGTTTTCAGAAGATGAACACCAAATCTATAATGCTCTGGCCAGACTTCATGTGTTCAGTCCAGGTTGACTGACTGACTGCCTTAATCCCAAAGAAAGACTACAAGAAAGTCACTTACAAATGACAGAGTATCTAGAATTGCAATGACTTTCTAACTGAGGTGCAAGTCCTATTTCAATCTCTTCCTTCGTAATGTTCCTCACATCACTGTTACTGATTTAACCAAACAAACATAATATCATTCCCTGCCCTAAAAAAACTTCCTATGACTCCCTACTGTTTAAAATTAGCCAAACTTTCTAAAGAGCATCCTACTAAAGAATGAATGGGTCAACCAGGAAATTAAAGAAGAATTAAAAAAATTCATGGAAACAAATGAAAATGAGAACACAACTGTTCAAAATCTTTGGGACACAGCAAAGGCAGTCCTGAGAGGAAAGTA